>ML677353.1:1222181-1445121 GCA_007922305.1 Dermatemys mawii
CCCGGGGGGGGGTCCCAGGAGAGGGAGGAGGAGGGGGAGTTCGTAGGGAGGAGGGGTTCCCCGGGGGGGGGGGTCCTAGGAAACAGACAAGAAAGTGACTTAGTGGTCTAGTTTTGCTCATGTATCTCTACAGTTCCCACGGCATTTCAGCGGCACCCAGAATTCATCGACACCACTGCAGGATGTTGCTGTGAGCTGTTAAATAGCTGTAACGTGCCGCTGCAGAGGCAGCTGTATTCCACTGTGAGGGGCAGTATCCAAGTGTTTGCCTTGTGCATCAGCCTGTAGGTCTGCAAAATGCTTTGAAGTCCTTTGTGCTAGTTGAGGCCATTGTTGTGATTAAAAAAGCTACATTATTAATGATGGGTAAGAGCATCAGTCAGGCTTTTACAAAGAGATCGGTATTTCGAGCACCGTGATATTGGGTATCCACCCTGAGACACCTTTAAATGGGGAGCCTGATTTTCACCCCTGAGAACTCTTCTAAAAATCAAGCCCATTTACAGCATCTCAAATCACGTCTCTCTTTTGCAAATTGTTGCGTAGTGTCTCCTGGACAGTCCACACCTTACAAGGAGGCATCTCTGGAGTTTGAGCCCATGAGTCCTTTCAGGGCTGGCGGTCCAGCTGTGTCACCTTGTCTGTATCTTTTCAGAAAGAGATTTACTCCTCTGCAGCCTGGTGCAGGTTGGTGAGTGAGAGGAAATGAGTGCAGAAGTGGTGGCTGCAGAACCCGCCGGAGGAGAGATGGACGCCCTGTGCCCAGGGCTGCACTTGCCCACTTCGGGAGAGGCAGGAACTGGAGAAAGCCAGGGGACCTCCAGTGACTGCATGGCAGGGACATCACCGCTGACTGTGGGACAGAGCTTGTTGCTGACGGATGCGTCCATGGCTGGGGACGGAGCTCACGCAGAAGCAGCGGAGGTGGAAATATTTGTAGAGGCTGTGGCAGGCGGCGTGTCTCTGAGCAGTCCAGGCAACACCACAGGTATGGCCCCCATTGAGGGATCGGCACTGTACAAAGATCAAAGGTCCTCCTGGGGGGGGGCGTCCCCCTGCCATGCCACCCGCCTATGTGTCAGGGAGGCCACGGCTAATTCTTTAGTCCCCTCTCTCTGGAAGAGCAGACAAGATACACCAGCCAGTCTTGTGGGGCAGGTTGTGTGGATGTGTCTCCCTGTGATGCCCATCACCACCACTCGCTGTGAGCGCTGGCCAGCATGTGCAGTGACCAGACAGCCCCTCTCCAGTGCGGCTCAGCACCTTGGTCTGTGGTCTAAGTGCTGCCTGTTAGAGGCCCTGGCACGTTGTGGGGCCGGGGTGGGGCTGGGGGAGGCACATGGCTGTTTTCAGTGGCATCGTCTCTGCCAGCCAGAAACCAACCTGCTGATAAAACAAACCGGTGTTGGTGTTTTCTCTCCTAATGTTCGTTGTGAATCAGTTCAGCGGGCTGGACCCTAACAGGCGCAGCCTGGGGCACAAGCAATGCAAGCTTCCTTCCCTGCCACCTCACCCCTGCCCTGAGTTCAGTCTCCAGAGCACGTTAAATCCTTGGCTTATCTGCTGAACTTCCAACAAACTGTCTGCCTGGTACTGCTCTCGATCCTTTCTCCCCACGGTTTTCTCTAGCATCCTTCACTGGAGTAGTGGCCTTAGAATCATAGAATCTCAGGGTGGGAAGGGACCTCAGGAGGTCACCTAGTCCAACCCCCTGCTGAAAGCAGGACCAATCCCCAACTAAATTATCCCAGCCAGGGCTTTGTCAAGCTGGACCTTAAAGACCTCTTGGGATGGAGATTCCACCACCTCCCTAGGGAACCCATTCCAGGGCTTCACCACCCTCCTAGGGAAATAGTTTTCCCTAATATCTAACCTAAACCTCCCCCACTGCAACTTGATACCATAACTCCTTGTTCTGTCAATATGATGTGCATGCCCTTTCACCAGGAACTAGACTGAAGGCCCCATCCCGCGTGTCTCCCATAACATACCTAGAAGATAGGGACAAAATTTGCAGCCCTTGTCGTGAGCTGCATTTGAACTGGTGACCTCCAGGCCAAGGACTCCAGATCTCCACTGCAGCTGTCTGACACGCGCTGTCTCTCTCCCACAGAGGTCTTGGTCAAAGTGGTTGAGCTGTATTTCTGCCAGAGATGCGGCCAGAGCTTCTCCGACCCCAGCCTGCTGACCCAGCACCAGTGCATCACATTAGCACCCTCTGGGCACCTGGTGCTTCCAGGGGAGCTGCCGGCGCTGCCCAGCGAATGCAGAGGAGAACCAGCTGGCTGTCAGGAGATGGCGCAGAGCTCGCCAGGAGCGAGTGGGCAGGATGGGGACCTTGGCTCCGCTGCTGAGCGACTGCTGTGCCCTGTTTGTAGGGGGGAGTTTATGCTGCCCAGTGAGCTCAAGGAGCATTTTAAGACCCATCGCAGCACCCCGGGGGCTTTGGCCTGCCCTGAAAAGGGCTGCCACTTCACCCCGGAGGACCGCAAGCAGCTGCGCGGGCACCTGCGGCGCACCCACAAGCTGTCCCCAGTCTCCTGCGCCTACCGCGCCTGCCCACTTCTGTTCCGGAGCTGCCAGGACATGAAGCTGCATCACAGGAGTCACTTCCCCTTCCACTGCGGCCGCTGTGACTTCGTCAGCTCCAACGCCAAGCTCTTCAGGCAGCACACCCAGAGCCATTCGCCAGAGAGCAGCAGAGGCGGGGAGCCCCCCGCAGAGACGGGGCAGGTGGAGGCGACCTGCAACTGCAACTTCACTGCCGTGGCCGGGCAGATCCCCAGCAAGCACCTACGTCTGTGCTGCGGTACCTGCTGAGCCCGGGGGAACGGGGGGGAATGGGGCGGGCCGAGAGCCCTCTGTCTGCAGGGCAGACACAATGGCTGGCAACGGGACGAGCATCCCACCTTGCCGTTACCCAGGTGCCTCAGCCCTAGAGCTGCATGGGAAGCTCAGCGCACCACCAAGGGGGGCCCTCACTGCAGGTTGGGATGGAGATTCCTGCCCTGTAGCACCCAGCCTGAGGCCATCTGGCTACTTCCGACGGGTGAAATTGCAGTGGTGTGAGCGGCCTGCTGGGTGGAGCTGTCTGACCCAGGGAGTGGGGTGTGTATAATGACTTCCCAGTGATCCGGGGGCAGGCAACAGGTGCCCCTCCTGTGCTGCTAGTCACTAGAAAGTGACTCCTCTCCCCAGATGCAGATGGGTAGAACAGCAGTGTTGCTCAGTGGCTAGGGTAGGACAGAGGGAGAACTCCTGTGTTCTTCCCGCAGCTCTGAGACTGGTTCACTGACTCGGTGTCCTCAGCTGTAAAATGGGGGTGATGCTCCTGACCCACCACCCAGGACCGGGGACTCAGTGTCCAAAAAGCAGGTGGGCTCCCTCCGACGGGAAGTGCAGCAGCAGGGCTGAGTGTTGCGTGGTCCTTCCCTGGCCCATTTGGGTTGGTCCAGTGACTAGCTGCATGTGTGCATCCCCATTAATGCGAGAGAAGCCCGGCAGCACAGGAGGTGCTGATAGAGAAGGGGAAGACACCAGGGTGAAGTTTCAGCGGGGGCTGCTTGATCCTTGAGCCACTGAGCTCTGAAGGAGCTGGTCCCTTCTGAGCTCTGGTGCTTTCCCCTGGGTACAGCTGACCTGAAGGGAAGCTTTAGGGTTAAAAGTGCTGTGATTGGAACTGCAGGCTGGGAGAAAAGAAATCCGGATCATCCCTGAAAAGCAGGCGCTGCTGCTGGGCTGAGTTTCCTCCAGGGGAATAAACCCCTAAAGAACAAAAATTCCCAGCTGCTCTCTACTGGGATAGAATGGATGGTCGTTCCCATCCCTTGCTCTCAGCCAAATGAGCAGTGCCTGGAGACTACAAGTCCCAGCATGCAGCGCTCCATCTGATGTAAGTCACCAGGCTGTACTGCATTCTGGCACCTGTGATTTGAGCCCTAGGTCCCTGTTAAAGATGAGGATGGCTGCACTCAGCTCTGTTCCCCGCTAGCTAAGTGTGGTCCTTAGGCTCCTGCTGAGAGGCTTGCTTTGGGTCATCGGCATCTCCACAAGTGGGGGTTGGATCATGGATTTGTCTGGCTCCAAAGAATCCTAGAAGATCAGGGTGGGAAGGGACCTCAGGAGGTTCTAGTCCAACCCCCTGCTCAAAGCAGGACCAATCCCAGCTAAATCATCCCAGCCAGGGCTTTGTCCAGCCTGACCTTAAAAACCTCTAAGGAAGGAGATTCCACCACCTCCCTAGGGAATCCATCCCAGTGCCTCACCACCCTCCTAGGGAAAAAGTTTTTCCTAATATCCAACCTAGACCTCCCCCACTGCAACTTGAGACCATTACTCCTTGTTCTGTCACCTGGTACCACTGAGAACAGTCTAGATCCATCCTCTTTGGAACCCCTTTTCAGGTAGTTTAACAGAAGATTAACTTTTTTCTTTTCCTTCTAAAGCTGCTGGGGAGACGGTGGAAGAGGCAGAGAATTCTCTAGATCAGAGCAGCTGGGACGCAGCAGAGCAGGTGGCTGGCCACGGCGTGTCTGGTGGCACCAGGGCAGCATCCGACGAGGGTCAGAGACTGTCAGCAGAGGAAGAAGGCTCTGAGAGCACAGGTGATGAATCGCTGGAGGAGGAGGAGGATGAGAGCGCCTATGAGGCAGAAGCCAAAGGAGATAAGAAAGTGGCTTCTAAGAAAGCCAAGGCACCTCGGGCCCAGCAGTTCAAAGGTAGAGTACCTCATTCACAGGTGAGCGACATGACTGGTCCGAGAGCTGGCGGTCCAACCTTTTGCCTGCCAGCACACACCAGAGCTGGGTGACGAAGGCACAGCAGTGGGCAGTGTGGGCACGTCGGGCAGAGAACGTACGACTGGGGGTTGTTTATCCAGGAAAGCAGAAGAGCTGGGGGAGACTTGGCTGATGTTTGGGGAATTTCCAATGGGAACTGATTGGTCTGTCGTCTTATGCTGCCCCATATTGGGAGCAAAGGTCACAGTGGCAGTAGTAACAAATCGTGTTCAGGGAGCCGTTGCTTTACACCAGGCCCAGTCAGCGTGCCCATGAGGATACGCCGGAGTGCCTGCTTTGTGAAGAGGGGCTGGATGATTCTGTTAGCAATAATACTTGGTTACGTTTCCTATAATAGGGACAGTCAATCCAAACGCGTATGCTCAGGAGGGGTTTCTCCTGGTGAACTGCACTGCAGTCCTTCCCACGAGCATGACATAGGGCTTCACTCTGCTAGGAAGTATTAGCCACTACCTTCTGCAGTAGGCAGGATCCTGGGTTTGATGGGCCATGTGGTCTGCTCTAGGCTGACCAGCCCTGTGCCCAAAAAGAGGGGACTATACCTTTGCACTGCCAGGGGCAGAGGGTGAGCGGGGCCAAGCCAATGCAGAAATCCCAGAGAAGCCGGGTTTCCTGATGTCCCATCCGCTGGAAGGTGTGATGACCTCCCAAGCAGAACCATAACAGTCCTGGATTCTCTCTGCAGAGACGTGAGCCCTGCAGGCCATGAGGACAGAGTGCATTTGCTCCCCAGCGAATCCAGCCCCAAGGGCTGTTATGGTTCTGAAAGTGAAATGAAAGCCAATTCCAATGAGCAGTTAGCAGTGAGGGTGAAACTCCCCTGGGGAGCAGTGGCTTTAGAGCGGCCGGGCTGCCTTTTGGGAAGAAGCGTTAGCCAGAGGTGTTACTGGGCTGTGCAGTGGGGTAACGGGATGCATGTAACAGCCTGTGATAAACAGGACTCGGATTAGATGATCTAATGGCCCCTTCTGGCCTTAACTCTGGGACTCTAAGCACACCTGGAGATTCGTAGTGTTGGTTTGCACACAAATCTGCAGTTGATCCGTACCTGGCAAAAAGAAGTGTAGCGAGTGAAGTCTGGTACTCGCTCCCCCTTCTGGCTGTATAACAAGTGGCTGCCTGACGTGGCCTGAGCGCAGATGTTAGTAAAGGTCCAACACCCAAATGCTTTAATCCTGGGCTTCTGCTTCTTAATTCAGATGTGGCAGGGGCCGTGGGTTGGCTGAAGAAGGTGGGCTGGTCCCTCCAGACATGGCTTGTGGCTGCATGTCCACATAGGCGGAGTTAGTGAGTGTGCGTGTGGCGGGGAGTGGAAATCGCTTGGGGGCTGACATCCATGCAGCCAGGAAAGCAGGTGTCTGCAGGCAGTGGCTGGCTCCAAGCGCAGGTTTTGCCGTTCACATGCCTGAGTGAGGCTGGCTTCCTCACCAGGAGTGATCAGCCGCACCAAATGAGTCTTTGGTTCTGGGCTCCATTTCTTGTCCAGATGACCACAGGCTCGGGGAAGGAAAGCAACGCTTCCAGCCAGGGCTTTCTACCCAGCCCTGACACCTGGGCTTCCCACCTGAAGTCTCCCGTCCTCAGAGTCTCTTCCTGCAGTCCCCGCTCAGTAGGGCCACTGACTCCCATCCCTGCTGGTTCTGCCCTGTCGTGTGTTGGCTCCAGGCTGACCGGGGCCGGTTTCCTTTGCAGGGGATGTCGCGGAGGGCTCCGAATTCCTCTTCAAAACCCACATGTGCCCAGAGTGCAAACGGTGCTTCAAGAAGCGGACGCACCTGGTGGAGCACCTGCACCTACACTTCCCAGACCCCAGCCTGCAGTGCCCCAACTGCCAGAAGTACTTCACCAGCAAGAGCAAGCTGAAAATCCACATGATGCGCGAGACGGGGGAAAAAGCTCACCGCTGCCCGCTCTGCCACTACAGCTCGGTGGAGAAGAACGCCCTCAATCGCCACATGGCCAGCATGCACGAGACCATCTCCAACTTCTACTCAGACGTCTACGCCTGCCCCGTCTGCCAGGAGACCTTCCGGCTCAGCCAGGCGCTCAAGGAGCACCTGAAGACCCACAAGGCTGACCCCAAGAGGCTGAGCTGCTTCCAGGGCAACTGCGGCTACGGCAGCGAAGACCGCAAGGAGTTTCTCCGCCACCTCAAGGAGGCCCATGGCATCAAGGCAGTGGAGTGCAAGTACCACGCCTGCTCCCTGCTTTTCGGCACGGCCGAGGCCATGGAAGCCCACCGCAAAACCCACTACGCTTTCCACTGCCAGCAGTGCGACTTCGTCTGCTCCAACAAGCACGTCTTCCGCAAGCACAAGAAGCAAGGGCACCCCGGCAGCGAGCAGCTGCAGTGCGGCTTCTGCCCCTACGCCACCTTCAACCCCGTGGAGTTCCACGACCACGTGGGGAAGATGCACGCCAACGAGAAGATCCACAAGTGTGCCGAGTGCAGCTTCGCCACGGCGCACAAGAGAGTGCTCATCCGCCACATGCTGCTGCACACGGGTGAGGCGCAGGAAGCAGCAGCCTCTCGGCTTCCACAGCACACTGGGGGAGTTGAGCAGCTGGGCTGGGCCGCGCCACGCCACAGGGCATGAATGTGAGCTAGTGGTTAGAGCACGGGACAGAGTCAGGACTCCTGGGTTCTACCCCCAGCTCTGGGAGGGGAGTGGGATCCAGTGGTTGGAGCAGAAGGGACTGGGAATCAGGACTCCTGGGTTCTACCCCCAGCTCTGGGAGGGGAGCGGGATTCAGTGGTGGGGGCGGGGGGGAGTCAGGACTCCTGGGTTTTATCTCCAGTTCTGAGAAGGGAGTGGGTTCCCATGGTAAGAGTTGTGGGGACTGGGAGTCAGGACTCCTAGGTTCTACCCCCCAGCTCTGGGAGGGGAGCAGGATTCAATGGTTAGAGCAGGGAGACTGGGAGTCAGGACTCCCGGGTTCCATTCCCAGCTCTGTATGCCTGAGTAAATCCCTTAAACTGGCAGATTGCACTGCCAGGGGGGCAGAATACCAAGGCAAGACCGCCATGTTGTTCCTGGGTATGGTTCTCGTCAGACCTGTCCGCAGTGCAGCGTGGCATGCCGGTCCCGTCTCGTGGGGGTGGGGGGTAATTCCCCTGGCAGCAGAGGGCAGTGCCAGATCTAAGCTTGAGGAGAGGTGAAGGGATTTGGGCTGGTTCTCACAGTAGCCAGCAGGTCAGACATGGTGCCTTGCACGTTCTGTGGGAGGGGCTGGCGGGCAGAGCCCCGTCACCTGCTGCAGGTCGCTGGCCAGTGGGAGCAGCGGGGATGAGATGTGGGGGAAGGGGCGGGTGAAGTTCTGGGCTCTCCCCACCCGTGTGACTAGATTCCTTCTCTCCTGTCGCTAGGGGAGAAGCCTCACAAGTGTGAGCTGTGTGACTTCACCTGCCGGGATGTGAGCTACCTGTCCAAGCACATGCTGACCCATTCCAACGACAAGAACTACATGTGCACTGAGTGCGGGTACGTCACCAAGTGGAAGCACTACTTGAACGTGCACATGAGAAAGCACACCGGAGACCTCAGGTACGTGCCTCTGGGTCACCCCGTCTGGCCACAGCCAGTCTGCTCCTCTCTCCTCTCAGAGCCAAATCCCCATGAAGAGGGTAGGACTGGTCGTCTCGCTCAGGGCGTCCCTAAGGCAGCCTGTGGAGACGGCAGGTCCTTGCATCGGAGGCTCCCTCAGTGCCTGGCTGTCTCCTGTGCTGAGATCTGTAGGTGCTGTGGAAGGCTGCAGCCTGTCCTGTTTGTTGCAAATTAGGGATGTCCTTTGGGCCATTGCAGCTCTGGGACGGGCAGAGCCAGCCAGCCTGCTGTTGGCTTAGCGGCCAGTGTTCTGCGTCCTCACCCACTGAGCCAGAGTGCTCTTCCCAATCCCAGATTCTCCTCCTGGCCTGCGGAGGCCTGCGGGGGAGATATGCTGCCAGCATCGTGGGTACTGGTACCTGCAGTAACTCAGCGTGCAGGGACCAACCTCATGGCACTGGTAGGAAGCAGGGCACACACCGTAAATTGGCTGTGAGTTCTGTGCTTAACTTTCATCAACCAGTTATCAAGCCTGAACTCCCAGGTCAGTTGCATCTTGGATCTCACTCCAAAGGTAATGCTTGTAGGCGATCCTGTAATAAACAATGCACAGATTTATTATATAGGACAAGGAGATTAGAGAGTTGTTTGCAAAGTTAAAGCAGGTGAACATACACACACACATGAATAACACTCAAGTTTCAGAAAGTAATAGAAGTTTCTATAATAAGCAAGCTCTGTATGTCCTTTAGGGCTAACACAGGCTACGCAGCTGGGAATCTCTTGTTTATACCTAGAAATCTTGCACCCCTGAATCCAAGCAGCATAGAGATCCCTCAGGTTTATCCCCTTCCTGTCATGCAATTTGAGCTGCAAACTCAGCTAATGGAAGGAATACTCTTGCATGACTCATCTTCACATACAGGAGAGCAGAACAACAAATGTCCTTTGTCCTCTTTAATTTCCCACAATAGTCCCTCAGGCATTGAAGGGTCTTTCCTGCTAGGAGGGATGAAAACACCTTCTTTTGGAGACCAGCAGTTCACACTAGTTAATGTCTCTCCTGGCTGGTGATTTACAGTCATAGAGGCTGACAACACAACTGCTCCAATATTACCTTGCAACATGGTGTACAACTGTTATAACTGAGATGAATGCTGGCAGCTGTTCACAAGCATTCAATAAAGTCTAAACACTCAACATGTTCTTATAACCCTAGTACGTCCCTTACCAGCACTAACCCACGGGGGAGCCAGACTGGTCCCAGCCTGGATTTATCAGTGGGCAGTTGAGACACGGGGACCTTGTAGGAGCCAGCCTGCCAGTGTCACAGAGTGCTCTGCCACTGGCTGTGTGCGTCACATGGCGTAGCAGCTGTTCCTGTAGCCAGCTGAAGGACAATGGTGATAGCTCTGCAGAGTGTACAGCCCTTGCCCAGATGGTTTGGTGATCATAGAAAATAAGGGTTGGAAGAGATCATCTAGTTCAACCCCCAGCTGAAAGCAGGGCCAACCTCAACCAAATCATCCAACCAATTTTTGCCCCATATCCCCAAATGCCTCCCTCAGGGATTGAACTCACAACCCTGGGTTTAGCAGGTTAATGCTCAAACCACTGAGCTATCCCACCCCCCTGTTGGTGAGTGTGAAGCAGGAATGGGGGGAATCCCTGAGGCTGTGCCAAGGAATTGGGAATCCCCAGGCTGGATTGACGTGAAGGGCAGCACAAAGGGCCTGATCCTGAGAGGTGCCAAGGGTCCACGCTCCCAAGGAGATGGCTCCAGAGCGTAATAAATTATCCTTCCCTTGTTGCCACCTTCTGGAGAGGGGAGCTGCCCCTGAAGTAGCTGGCAGTGCTCCGCCCAGCCTCACTCTGGCTGTTCAGCCCGTCTGACGGTGTCTGACGTCTCTGGCAGGTATCAGTGCAACCAGTGTTCGTACCGCTGCCACCGGGCAGACCAGCTGAGCAGCCACAAACTGCGCCACCAGGGCAAGAGCCTGATCTGCGAGGTGTGCGGCTTTGCCTGCAAGCGCAAGTACGAGCTGCAGAAGCACATGCAGGTGAAGCACTCACAGAACTACCAGATGCCCGTCTTCCAGTGCCAGTACTGCAGCTACCAGACCAAGTACAAGCAGGCCCTCCTCAACCACGAGAACTGCAAGCACACCAAGCAGAGGGAGTTCCGCTGCGCCCTCTGCTCCTACTGCACCTTCAGCAACACCAGCCTCTTCTTCCACAAGCGCAAGGCCCATGGCTATGTGCCCGGCGACAAGGACTGGCTGGAGAACTACGCCAGCAAGGAGCTGGAGATCGGCTCGGCGGACATGCTGCTGAGCGTGGCTCTGAGGTCCGACTCCAACTCCTCCCTATCCGGGAAGGAGCTCTGGCCGAAAAGCAAGCCCCAGGCCTTGGAACCGCAGCAAGAGGCTTCTCAGCCAGCTTTCATCATGCCCCTCTTTGGCCCTGCCACGGCGCAGCTGGGAGGCAGCGCTGAGCTGGCGCAAGGGCTGGCAGAGGAAGAGAGGGGTCCTTCCACCGATGTGGGCCCCCTGGGGGATTCCCATGCGCAGGCGGAGGTCTCGGGGATGCTGAATGACACCAGCGACGCTGTTGAAAGCTGCACGTTGCACTTGGAGACACTGGACGTCTCAGCAGACCCTGTGCTGGGGCTCGGGGCCGGCGAGCCTCCGGCAGCCCAGCCAGAGAACGCAGACGGCCTGAGCTGCAAGGACCCAGCCTATGACGTTCTGAGCTCGCGGGACACGCTGGCCCTGGAGGAGAACGACAACGGGCTTGAAGACGTCCCGGACTTCGAGGAAGAGCCGGAGGTCCGAGGCCAGGAGAGGCTGGAGGGCAGCACAGGCGGTACGGCCTGTACCGCGAGTGCAGACGAGAGCCATGAGAAGAGCGCTCAGCGGGGGCCTGAGGATGCCTGTGACGGGCAGTGCTCTGACCTGGCCATCGTGGCCTCCGATCCCGACGCGGTGCTGGAGACTAGGGAGGCCAGTATGCAAGAGGCCTGGTTTAGCATCATAAAGCCAGCTGAGCAGGGCCGTTTTTCAGCCCCCGAAGACCCAGCCTCCCTGTGCGCCGAGGCCAAGGCGGGGCCGCAGTCGGAGTCGGTGCTGAAAGCTCTCCGGAAGCAGGACAAGGAGCAAGCAGAAACGCTGGTCTTAGAAGGGAGGGTGCAGATGCTGGTGGTGCAGTCAGAGAGCCAGGTCTTCAAGTGCGAGAACTGCTCGTACCTCACGCGGAAGGAGAAGTCCATGGCCCTGCACGTCAAAGCCGGCTGCCCGAGCCGGAAATCCCCCCTGCTGTGCCGGGAGTGCGGCGCCAGCTTCAAGCAGCAGCGCGGGCTCAACACCCACCTCCTCAAGAAGTGCCCCATGATCCCGAGAAAGAACAAGCCTCTAAAGCCAGCTGGTCAGGAGCCGCCTGGCAGCACAGGCGTGGAGGAGGGCAGAGGAGGCTCGGAGGAAGGGGAAGTGAGCTGCATTCCCGAGCCCCCCTGGGAGGTAGATCAGGTGCCCGAGGAAGCATCCTCCACGAGCAGACCCTTCCCCGAGGTGCCAGCGGCGGGCAGCCCAGCCCCCAACAAGGCACCTGAGGATGCAGCTGAGACCACGGTGGCAGAACCGCCTGTGCCAGGGGACCGTGGCCAAGTGGAGGAAGCCAAGTGTCCGTCCCTGCCTGAGAAATACCGGCTGGAGCAGGGGAAGCTCCACTGCAACTCCTGCTCCTTCGTCTGCTCCAGGGTCTCCACCATCAGCTCCCACGTGGAGGATGGGTGCCGGAGCCTGGAGCAGTTCCGGTGCTCCCTGTGCTCAGAGGCCTTCCGGTCCAGGCGGGCCCTGAAAAGCCACCACTTGGAAAAGCACGTCAAGCTGGAGTCCTCCCGGCCCCCGGGAGAGGAAGGCAACGTGTGCGCCAGGCCCCCGGAGGAAGCAGTGGCTCAGGATGGGCAGCGAGAGACCAGCCCAGCTGGCAAAGGGACGGGCCAGCCCAGCAAGGCCGCGGGCTTGTCAGCTGCCAGGAAAGCTGCCCGGTGCAAGAGGCGGCGCTTCTCCTGCCCCACCTGCCCCTTCACCTGCCACCAGGAGCGGGCCATGAAGACCCACAAGAAGCGCGGCTGCCCGTCCTGCACCTTCGCCACCCCCGGCGCCAAGGCCCTGCGGCTGCACCGCACACTGCACCGCACGTACTACAGCAAGCGGCCCCAGCTGCAGTGCCGGCAGTGCGAGTTCACCTGCAAGCAGGCCCGCTGCCTCCGCCAGCACGTCCGCATCAAGCACGAGGGGGTGAAGCCCCACAAGTGCCTCTACTGCAACTTCAGCACCACCCGGCGCTACCGGCTGGAGGCCCACGAGTCGCTGCACACCGGGGTGGGCCGGATCGCCTGCGGCGTCTGCAGCCAGACCTTCGGCACCAACTCCAAGCTGCGCATCCACAAGCTGCGGGTCCACGAGAAGAAGCCCACCCACTTCTGCCCACTGTGCGACTACAGCGGCTACCTGCAGAACGACATCACCCGCCACGTGAACAGCTGCCACCGGGGGGAGCTGGCGTTCGCCTGCGCCCGCTGTGATGCCCGCTTCAGCTCCGAGACGGCCCTCAAGCAGCACGTGCTGCGCCGGCACGAGGAGAAGGTCTCCCACCGCTGCCCGCTCTGCAGCTTCGTGTGCCACAGCGAGGCCACGCTCAAGTGCCACGCCCAGAAGCAGCACCCCCACCTGGAGTGCGGCACCTGCAAGGAGACCTTTGCCAGCCGGGAGGCGCTGGAGCAGCACAAGACGCTGCACTTCAGCCACCGCTGCGACCGCTGCAGCTTCGCCGCCAAGGAGCGGCAGCAGCTGGTGCGCCACTACGTGGAGCGCCACGAGCCCGCCGCGGCGCAGGACGGGCCGCTCAAGTGCCCCTTCTGCGACTTCGCCTGCCACCACCAGCTGGTCTTCGACCACCACGTGAAGGGCCACGGGGGCACCCGGGTCTACAAGTGCTCCGACTGCGACTACACCACCAAGAACAAGCAGAAGATCACGTGGCACATCAGGATCCACACCGGAGAGAAGCCCTACAAGTGTCACCTCTGCAAGTACGCCTGCGCGGACCCCTCGCGCCTGAAGGTGAGACCCTGGCCGGCTGCTGCCCAGCTCCTGCAGGTGCAGCGGGGGAGCTTCCCCTGGGGCAGTGCCTGGCCCGCTGCTGCCCAGCTCCTAGCTGGGACAGGGTCTAGCCCTTCCCTGCCCCATCAGTGGGGGGAATTAGACTGCCCAGAAATGGGTTGCTCATGAGACACACACACACACTTCCTGGTGCTTAGGCCGGCCATGAGATCCAAGCAGGGACTGGCGTGTCGGGACTGCAGGAAATACCATGTCCCCCTCCCCGCCTGACCTGGAGAACTACCCGACCCCACGGGCTGGCCCTTGCATGGGGAGGAGATGATATTCCACATGTTTAAGGAGGCAGCACGGCCTAAAGGACTGAGCTGAGTGCTGGGAGTCCCGAGTTCTAATTCTGGCTCAGCCATGGATTCCCCTCATGGCTGAGGTCACGTTGTCTTGCATCTTGGCCTCAGTTTCCCATCTGTGCAATGGGAGGGGCTATCCTGAATCCCCTTCCTTGCACAGTGTAGGAAGGCCTGGTCAGCATTGGTAGGCGCCCAGTGCTTTGACAGTGTACAGGCCTTGTCACTGTGCCAAAGTCTCAGAGCCTGCTGAGGGGGAGAGGACCTCAGAGCTGAGAGCCTGGCGCTGAAAACAACCAGCCCCTGAGTATCATACAGCACAAATGCTACTAATCCCTAGCCTTTACCTCAGGCCTGTCGGCTGGAGATCTAATAGCAAAGTGGTCAGGATCATTAACCCCATGGTACAGCTGGGGAAACTGAGGCACAGATCCATGAGTTCCCCATGGTCACCAATGGCAGAGATGGGAATAGAACCCAAGTCTCCTGCCTGCCAGTCCAGGGCTCTCGCCACCAGGCCACACTGCCTCCACCTCGCTCTACAAGGCAGGGTGGGCTGGCCAGTGGGGTTGTGTCCGAGTCCAGTGACTTCCGCACTCACTCTCTCTCCAGTACCACATGCGAATCCATAAGGAGGAACGGAAATACCTTTGTCCGGACTGCGGCTACAAGTGCAAATGGGTGAATCAGCTGAAGTATCACATGACCAAACACACAGGCGAGTGCTGGGAAGGGAGGTCGCTGTGGGGCAGCAGCCCCCACAGCTGTGCCGGCGCCAGGTGCTGAGTCCTGCGGGGGCTGGGTCAGGTCCAGGCCGGGAGCTCTTCTCCCACGCGGCACCAGCAAGTGCCTCTGGATGGCTCCCGGCGCCGCCAGGAAATCCGCGAGCAGCCCATTGGGCGCTGACTCCTCGTGGTGGGGAGGGGTCTCTGCGTCTGCTCCCGCTGCTTCCCCAGCGGGCCCGTGCGCCTGTTCTGCTGAGAGCCGCGGGGTCCGTCCTGGCCCGGTACCTGCGGGCTGAGCCAGGGGTTTCGCCTGCCTAAAGGGGTAGGCTGCACGTGTCCCCATGGTGGGGACGTGCCGGGTTCCTCTGCTGCCTGCGGGGTGCTTGTGGGCAGGCCCAGTGTACCCAGCTCCCTGGGGGAGGCGGCAGAGTCCATGGGGGGCAGGAGACTTAGCTGGGGCGGCCTGAAAGTTTTCTCAATACTGCTTGCAGCGGCGAGCAATGGGCAGCAGGGGGCACCAGACTCCGAGCTTCCTGGACTGCAGGGGGCCGAGTTGGGGGCACAAGCCCAGGCCTCTTGCTGGGAACAGGAGTGAGGGGCTTGTTCCTGCTGTGGGGAGAGAAGGGCCCATTGCCCTCGCTCCCCCTATGCATGGGGCAGGCCGGGGCGAGAGCGGCCTATGTGCAGAGGCGCTAGTAGCTGGGCACCCCCGTTCCAGCGCAGGGGTGGGTTGAAAGAGCCTGGGAGACTGAGCTCCCTTCTGGGGCGGGGAGCCAGCCCCTCTCTCGGGCCCCGACCTGAGCGGCTCCGTCTCCCGCCCGCAGGCCTCAAGCCCTACCGGTGCGACGAGTGCGAGTACTGCACCAACCGGGCCGACGCACTGCGCATCCACAAGGAGACGCGGCACCGGGACGCCCGCTCCTTCATCTGCGAGCAGTGTGGCAAGGCCTTCAAGACCCGCTTCCTCCTCAAGACCCACCTGAAGAAGCACAGCGAGGAGAAGCCGTACGTCTGCAACGTCTGCTGCCGCGGCTTCCGCTGGGCGGCCGGCCTGCGCCACCACTACCTCACCCACACCAACGCGCACCCCTTCTTCTGCCGCTACTGCAGCTACAAGGCCAAGCAGAAGTTCCAGGTCATCAAGCACATCCAGCGGCACCACCCCGACCGCGGCCCGGGCGACCTCAGCCAGGGGGTTGGCAAGGACGCCAGCACCCCCACGCTGCACCTCCACAACGTCCAGCTGGAGCCCCCCAAGCCAGAAGGCGAGGACGGGGCCAGCCAACAGGGCAGGGCTAGGCTGGGCTAGAGAGAGGCCGGCTCCCTTCACACTCCGAGCCCGAGAGAGGGCCCAGGGCCAAATCCTCATGGGCCTCGCTTGGAGCTACTGCAAGTCCCCGTTGGCTCACTGCCAGCGCAGGTCCTGTTTCAAGTGTACATGTGTGTACAGACAGATGTGTATATGGGATGTAAAATATGCGGTTGTATAAAAGGACTCTCCGATCTCAGTTCTGATTCTGGTGCATCTTCAGCTTCTGTCACGAGGGGTCATGCAGCTGCTGCCCTGGATGCTGGGCCTGGGCGAGATCCACAGCCTGGCGTGGATCCTGCGAGCCGCAGTAGCCTCTGCAGCTGCTGCATGCACCGCCCCTTATTCACGGATGCCTCAGTGTCCACCCACTGCATGCGCGACCTCTCCAGACCCCGCGGGCTGCGGATCGCGCTGCTTTGATCTGAACGGGAGTCAGAAGAGCCGTCTCCCGCTAAGGAGCATTTCAGAGCCAAGGGTGGACGGCCGAGTTCCGAAGCTGTTCCGAGGGGTGGGTGGCTCTCCCTGTGGGAGATCCCGCGCCCCACAGAGAGCCAGGCAGGCTTTGAAGTTACTCATTGGGCCCGGCCTTAACCGGGAGCGTTTGATTAAAGCTCCTGTCCTTGTGAAAGGGCTTTTATCCAACTTTATTGGCTGCTGATCGCTTGGGTGTGTTTAGCAGCTGCAGTTTGTGCATCGTGGTGTCTGTCCGCTCCGCCGAGAGCCTGACTTCCCTTTCGGGCCCGGGAGCGGTCTCCTAATCAGACCTCGCACTCCACGGCACATCACGTGTCAAACACGGATCCTCACAGCACACCCCTGAGGCGCTAAGTGGGGAAACTGAGGGCGGAGGAGGCTGTTACTTGGCCACGCCCACCTCGCGAGTTTGTAGCAGAGCCAAGATTGGAGCTTGGTAGCACCTGTCTCCCAGCCCATGCTGCCTCAGCCCTGCTTGGCTGGGAAACCTCCAGAGGATGCAGGAAGCAGGGCTGCTTTTCCCGCTTAGAGCAACTCCTTCTGGGCAGCGCCAGGACCTTGAGCTGATGGAGGGGCCGTCTCTCGGAGTTAACACCATGGTGCTCCACTGAACGAGGCTCTCCAGTGTTAATCCCCCCGGCCTGGCCATCCTCCTGTTCCTGCCCCATCCTCCCTGCAGTACGAATTGGCTGTGTGGCTTCCTCTCTCCCTGGCCTGAGCTGCTGGGTGGTGTTACACAGCAGCCGCGCTCCACACAAGAGGCAGCTGCATGGCAGGGGAAGGGGAAGGGTCCCTCTGCGATTTCACTTAGTGCTTTGAGAGGGTTGGGTGAAGGGGTGGGCCCATGTGGATTTTAATATGAGTGAGCAAGAGGCTGGCGTGGCTACCCCACCCCTCTCACCCCATTCACTGGAGAGAGAAATGAAGGCACCGCCCAGCCCAGCCTTGGCTTTGGAAGCGGTCTCTATTTTATTAGGTCCCTTTTATAGGAAGGGATTGTACAAGGCAACAGCGCGGTGCCCCAGCTCCCCCCGCTTCGTACGGCCACGTGCGCTATACGTGGTGTAGGAAAGGATGTTCCAGAGAAGGAGACTGAGTGAAGCAGAGAGCTATGGAGGGAGATGGGGAAAGGCAGCCCTGGTTGCTGGGGAGGCTGGGATGTGGTCTTGGAATCCCAGCTGTTTACAGCTTCCTGGCCTCGTGGCTTCCAGATACATTCTGGGTGACTCCTCACTTGGCTTCGGGACTCCAGCAAGGCCAGGGTTAAACGGGATTTGCTACTCAGGCGCACGTGCAGCAGCTCACCCGAGGACCCGGGATACTGGGGAGGAGCTTCCTGTAGGCAGCCGCTCTCGTCCTTCCTTCAGCCCCCAGCCCCACAGCGCCCTGACTCCACCCATCAGGCTTGTTTCCTGAACCCACCCCGCACCCCGGTGGCTCTGTCCCCACCCGACTCTTGTCCTGTATTCCCATTGGAAGCGCTTTGGGGCAGAGGCGTTGTTCTGGGTCTAGGCAGCACCTGGTCCAGTGGTGCCACGTACACCAAAGAACCGCGAGGTCTCCCGCAGCAGGAGGTTGGAGGCGCCGCTGTCTAACCCAGCGAGGGGACGCAGAGCCGGCTGATTCTAGCCACGCAGCTGGGCCTGAGCCCCTGGCAGGGTAGTGAATAAACCGGGGTGCTACTGGCTGGGATGTGCAACCCCCTACCCCCGAAGCACCCCACCTGGCAACCCGGCCTTGATCCCACCCGCAGCTCCCGTGCGGAGTGCGGGGGAGATGCTGCATTGGAGCCACACGAGGCGGGGCAGTCACCTACGTCCCCGCCCGGCTGAGACCCGGGCAAACCAGTGGGCACAAGAGAGCAGCAGCCCAAACAGTGACAGGCAGGTTGAAAAGAAACAAGCCTCGTGCAAAGCTGCCTCGGCCAGGAAGCGGGCAGGGCAGGGCTGGGCCGGGCGGCGTCTCTCCAGCAGCGTCGGGACAGGGCTGTTGACGGCTGGGACGGCGCGGGCGAGACCCCTCGGCCGCTACTCGGGGTAGGGAAACTCGGTGATTTGGACGTGAACGAAGAGCGAGGCAGGCGGGATGGCCATGCCGTCCTTGGACAGGAGGTGGACGTGACGATAACCTGCAGGAGACACCAGCGAGCGGGGTTGGACCCGGCAGCGGAGAAGAGTTGTGGGCTACCGGGCCAGAGTGAGAGAGGCTCCCCTGGGGTCTATTCTGGGGGGCTGGCTCCAGCCTGATTTCAACTGCCAACGTCCCAAACTAGCTGGAGGTCGCCCTCTCCCCTGCCCCTGTGGATCCCTCCCAGCCCCACGCTGCAGCTCTCTGAATGCCCCCCTCTCTCGGGGGGGGGGGATGGTCAGAGGCACGGAGGCTTGTCTCTTGCTCCGGCACACTCTCCTGGCTAGCTACTGCCCCCCTCCCCGGCCCTGGCACACTCCCCCGCCACTGCCACAGCTAAGCTGAGCCCCGGCCGAGCCCCCAGCGATGGGTGTAGCGAGCTGGGCTGCGGGCTCACCTGATTGGATGCTAGCAAAGGGCAGGGTGAACTGGGCCACGAAGTCGTTCTTGGACGTCTTGTCGTAATCCTCCACCACGAAGCGCACGAGGGCCAGTTCGGGGACGTGCACCTTGAAGTGCAGCGTCTCGCCCCAGCGGGGGTTAAAGCCTGGATGGGGAGGGGGAGCTGGGGTCAGGGCCTGAGGACCTCACCCTCCCACCCCGCTGAGCAAGCTCCTCCAGCTAGGCCGAGCTGCCCCCAGGGGAGCTGGCCTCACCGTTGTTATCCACGTAGCGGGTCTCCCGCCTGGCGTGGTCGGCGGGGACCCCGTGGATCTCCACGCGCACCAGGGGGTCGACGATGGCACTCGCCTTGCTGCTGGCCACCTTGGGGAGCTGCTGCCCGCTGATGACCTGCGGCGACACCGCGACGTGGCCCATGAGCTCTGGGAACCGGCAGCCGCGCAGGTCTCGGGGGCTCTGCCAGCGCCAGCAACTGGGTCCCCGTGCAGCACCCGGCACGCCACACCCAGAACCGGCCTCGGCCCCCGCGCCATCTCCAGCCTGCCCTGGGGCACAATGAAACCGCCCCCACCCCATAACTGGGCACCCCCCAGTCCCCTCTCCTCTCCTGCCAGCGGAGAGAGGCCCGCAGGCAGCGCCCCCGTCGGAGGCTGGCGTACCTGAATGGCCAGGCTCCACGGGCCGCCTCCGGCCCTGCTCCGGGGGTCGTTGGGGTCGAAGGCGGTGCCCGCGTCTCTCAGGAAAGCCGGTTTCAGCACATAGCCGCAGCGGGCGTTCTGCCGGAAGAGCCCGTCGCTCAGATCCATTTCCGCCCCGGGCGTCTGCATGTTCAGGGCCACTGCGGGGAGGGAGGCGGACGGAGGTCGGCGGGGCTGCGGCAGCGGGACCCGGGCGCCCCGTCCCGCTCTCGGAAGAGGGGCTCGTTCACCCGCACAGCCTTAGCCAGGACTCCGACACCGCTAGCCCAGCCTGTGGGGCTGGGTTGGGGGGCTCTCAGCTTGGGGCCCCTGACAGCACAGCACCCCTACTGCCACCTCAGCAGTAATTCAGTGGAGCCGGATGCGCTTCACTGACGGATCCCACGGGGCCTCAGGAACCAGCGGACCCAGGCCCTGGTCGGCTCTCACTCGGGATGCCCAGAGCGCCCCGTGAGCCCAGGCCGGGTCCCTAGGACCCTGGGGTGCTCACTTGGGATGCGGGCCCCTCCTCAGACCCCCGCCAGGCCCTACCGAGCTGGCAGCCCACGTTCCACATCTCCTGCGGGTCGTAGTTGGAGGAGTCCGTCCTCAGCCCGCTGGGGTAGATCCGCGTCAGCTGCCAGGCGTTGTGACGGGCAAACGCGTTCCCTGGGGACAGAGGGAGACAGTGACCGCCCCCCGGCCTTGCCAGCCCCTCCCCCAGAGGACCCCCGATCTGCCTGCAGGCACCCCCAGCCACCCACCCACCGCCTGCCCTCCCCCTCAGAAACCCTTCACCCCCCCACAGGGCCCCCAACTCTCCATAGGCACCCCTCACCCACTGCCTGACCGACCCCTCCCCCTCAGAAACCCCTCACCCCCCCACAGGCACCCCTCACCCGGCATGAAAGCCCAGTAGACGAGGAGCTCCAAGCTGGGCGTGGGGTTGGGGCTCCTGCTGGCTGCGGCCGTCCCGTGGCACCAGGTCCTGCTAGGCGCTAGGAAGCCGGAGCCGCCCAGAGCAGCGCAGGCTACGAAGGGCCAGGGCGGCTGCACCCTGGCTCAGGGAGCTCCGGAGGGGCTGGGGGCTCCAGCTGCCGAGGGTGGTGGATTTCGCCAGGCTGCCCATCCAGGGATCCAGAAACTGACGCCAGAAGGGACCCTCTGGACGGAGCCTGTCTGCGGGGTTTGGCTAAAGCAGCTTCCCATGAGGCCCTGCGACAGGTCTGGGAATCACCGACACACAGCACGGTCCCCTGCCCGGATCTCAAAGCAGGATGAGGATCAGCAGCCCCATTGGGTGGCAGGGGAAACTGAGGCATGAGGGAGAGGGAAGGGCCTTGCCCAAGCTCCTAGAGGGAGGCAGTGGCAGAGCCAGGGATGGAACCCAGGAGTCCTGGCTCCCAGTCCTCCCCCACTCTAACCATTAGACTCTCACACCCCTCCCAGAACAGGGGAGAGAACCCAGGAATCCTGGCTCCCAGCCCTCAGCTCTCACCCACTAGCCCCCACCAACCTGTCAGAGCTAGGATAGAACCCAGGAGTCCTGCCCCACCACCCTGATGCTATATCCATTGGATCTCATGACCTGGCTGTCATGGGGGGGGGGAGTCCTGTTCCCACTCCCCCCACTTCCTGGGATTCACAGCGATTCTTAGCCAGCCAGTAGATCAGAAGGTTTATCTGAGATGCCAGGCACACAATCCCACTTAGAGCTGTCAGTACAAACAGGCCCCCTTGGCCCGGCCCTTCTGTGGGGCAGGGAGATGAGACCCCGAATCCGGGCTCCCTCCTCTTCCCCAGCCAGCGTCTAACCCCTTTTCAAAAAACTCCGACGTCTGCCTCCCCTTTGTTCCCTTGCCAGCCCCAAGGTGTCAACTCCGCCCCCCCCTCCATCTCAGGGTACAGCTCCAGGTTTCCAGGTCAGAGCAGTTTAGCCTCAGGAGTCATGTCCACCCTTCCCCCTACTTGTCACATCGGCCCGTCGGGA
Organism: Dermatemys mawii; assembly: GCA_007922305.1. NCBI lineage: Eukaryota > Metazoa > Chordata > Testudines > Dermatemydidae > Dermatemys > Dermatemys mawii. Next base: position 1,243,700 of record ML677353.1, read on the forward strand.
ACAGGGACTTTCCGGTGGCTGGGCCGGGGGCTGCTACCAGCTGAGAGGCTGACCTCTGTCCCGCGCCCCCTGCCAGAGTTTTGGGGGTCCCAGCAGGAGAGCGCTTGGACGCTCCTCTCAGCAGCTGGGATTCACCCCTTCAGTGCCCCCCCAAACCCCTCGGCCAGGCATCCCCCCTTACCCGCCTCTTTGATCAGCTTCCTGGCCTTGCCCTCGGGCAGGGAGGCCGTGGCGTAGGGCTGGCGGCAGGCGAGCGCCTGCGGGAAGCCACGGAAGGGGAGGCTGTGGCAGTAGACGACGCAGTCAGACAGCTCGTTGGCTTGGGATGTCTGCGAAGGGCCGAGCGGGTCAGAGCCGGAGGCAGGGCCGATAGCGGGAGGGGCCCCGGGCACTGAGCAGCTCCTGCCCCTGGAGGTGGGCCAACGCCCAGGGGAAGCCGCGCCCACCGGGGCTGGCACCGGCATGGAGATGTCCATCGCCACTGGGCCATGTGGAGCCCCTGGGCAGCCGACCTCAGGGTCACCAGGAGGCCGGGAGAACCCCTGGCAGAAGCTCAAACCCATGGGGAGGGCCAAGACCCTGGCGTTTCCCCCACCACCCAGGGCCGATCTGGGGCAGGGGTGGGGAGCCCTGGGAAGCCCCAGTGCTGGGTGTGGGAGGGGGGGTCGTCCCACCGCGTGGAACTGGCCCTGGGGGAGCCAGCGCCCAGTGGGGGCAGCCACCCGTTCACAGAGCCTCCGCTACACCCAGTGTGGTGCTCGCGGCAGGGGGGAGGTCGGCACCGTACCTTGGCCTCCGGGCTCAGGCACTCTTCCTCCGTCTCTGGCCTTTCCTCCTCCTCGGACACCTCCCCCTCCGGGGCCTCGTCCGGCTGCCCACTCGGCGAGCGCGCCAGGCTCTCTGCCCGCTTCCCCTTCAGAAGGATCCTTCCTCGCAGTGCCTGCGGGGCACGGGGAGAGGTGATGGTGAGAGGGGTAGCTCAGTGGTTTGAGCACTGGCCTGCTAAACCCAGCGTTGTGAGTTCAATCCTTGAAGGGGCCACATTGGGATATTGGGCAAAAACGTGTTGGATGATTTAGTTGGGGTTGGTCCTGCTTTGAGCAGGGGGTTGGACTAGATCCCTCCTGAGGTCCCTTCCACCCAGAGAGTCTATGATCCTATAGGGGAGGGACGGATGGATGGACGGACAGATTACGAGTGGGGATGGCGGTGCAGATGGACGCAGAAGAGCATCTCCCCCTGGAGCCGGGGGGAAACGCAGCATGGCTCCAGCCTCAGCCAGTGCCCCACCCCAGGGCCCTCTCGGTGCACTAAGAGGGTGGGGGTGAGGCAGGATGGCCAAGGGGGGCGCTCAGAGCCATGGGGCAGCCCCCTACCTCTGGCGAAGGCAGCTGCGCGGGGTCATGGGTGTCGAGGGGGGCTGTGAGCAGCTGCTCTCCCAGGATGCCCTTCAGGTGCTGGGCCAGGATGTCCTGCTGCTCTGGGCCACAGTGGTTCTCCAGGGACAGGATGACGGGATAGTTGGATGCCTGCCAAGAAAAGAGCCTGCTGGGGCTGGGGCCAAGGCCTCCGTTTCTCCTGGGCCACCAGGGACTTCCATGGGCACTGGGCCAGGCAGGGCCCCAGCTGTCTCCCTAGGGAGGGCGAGGCCTAAAAGTGCCAAAGGGCCAGCACAGAGTATGAGGGGGAGAGTGCTCCCTGCAGCCCCCCCTTTCTGTGTCCAGCCCCCACACCTCCTGCTGAGCCCACAGCACAGGGGTGGGCAAACATTGTGGCCTGAGGGCCACAGGGGGTTGTAAAATTGTATGGCAGGCTGGGTAGGGGAGGCTGGGTCTGACCCCCCCACACCCACTTTCTGCCCCCCTCAGAATTCCTGACTGATCCCAGCCCCCCTTCTCCTTGTCCCCTGACCACCCTCCTCCCCACACTAATTGCCCCCCTAGGACTCCCCTGACCTCTGCCCCATCCAACCCTGCCGCCTTCTTACTATGCTACTCAAAGCAACATGTCTGGCTCTGTGCTGCCCCCCGCCCCCGAATGCTTCCTGGCTCTCTGGCCCAGGAGAGCAGGGGCCGGCGACTTGCTGCTCTCTGGCCTGGGAGAGCGGAGCCACTGGCCCTGCTTCCCCGGCCAGATAAAAACAGGCTGTGGGCCGCAGGCCGGCCGTAATTTGCCCACCCCTGCTACAGCCCCACACCCCCTAGTTATACCCCAGCCCACTCCCTGCAGCAGAACCTGGCAACACCAGGCTCCAGTGACAACTGCCCCCCGCTGCCCGCCCCATCCCAAACAGGGAGGGAAGCTGAATGAAGCTGGGGCTTGGATCATGCCTGAAGCACTTCAGCCAGTGCCAGGGTTTGGGCAGGTGACCCAACCCGGTGCCTCCTACCTGTCAACGAGGTGAATCCCCCTTTAGTGCCTTTCCTCCAGCGGGATGGCCTGGCCTGCCACAGTGATGCAGCCACCTCTGAGCGGAATGGGGCAGCTGTTCAACTCCCTGAGTGTGCGTCCCAGCCCGTGGAGGGGGCTGTCACCACAAGGGGGCACTGCAAACATGCCATAGGGCAGTGCCAGCCTTGGCCATTCCCATAGCGGGATCCCCCCTTCACAAGAGAAGAAGGGTCGTGACCCCAGGGGTCGCGACCCCTGCTGAGAACCTGCCCCGTGTAGCCATCTAATGCCCCTCCTGGAGGGGGGCTGCCCTACCTGGAAGGCGTACTGCCCCAGGGCGGTGACCACGTCCTTGAAGGGGATCTTGGAGGTGAACGTGTGGCCGTGGTACACGACGGGCTCCCCGCCAGGCCCGTCCCAGCAGTCCACCTCCACGCAGCGGCAGCCCCGCTTCAGAGCCCTGCCAGGGAGATGTCCCGTGAGACGCAGCCCCACAGGCTGCTCAGTGCCCCCCAACCGGTACCACCGCCCTGCTCCTGGGGCACGCGATGCCGGCTCACGGCGGCCTGGGGGAAGCCGGCACAGCTCCCCACTCAGCCACAGCCAACGGGCGAGTGGCTGCATTTCCCTGGGCCTCGGGTCTCCGTCTGGGACAGCGACTTTCCTGTCTGTCGAGCCAAGGCTCCTAGTACAGGGACAGTCTCCCTGTGTGCGTGCAGCAGCCGGCACAACGGGGCCCGGACCTCACTCCGGGGCCAGGCCTCACATCCCCGGCGATGGACTCCCCCTGCCCCCTACCCATGGGGTCTAATGACTCGACCGCAGTGTTCCCAACCCAGCCCGGCACCAACTACTTGACCCCACAGCAAACAATGCAAATCCCTCTGCAGGGACGGCCTTGCCTACCACAGTGATGCAGCCACCTCTGAGTGGAACATGGCAGCTGCTCAACAGGCAGCGACGGGGAATAGCCCATTCAGGCAGGGGCTGAGGGTGGGAGAATGAAGTTTCCACTATTGAACTTGGCCAGGGATGGAGGGGCTAGTCCTACGGCTCTGCTGAAAGGGGACGGGGGGACCTGACAACCCCATGTGGACAGGCATTGGGTTGACATCTCAGCAGCACCTCCAGCAAAACCACAGCTCCCTTCCCACTCTACTGGGACACCAGGGCAGGATGATCCCAGAGGCCCGCTCGCAGCTCCTCGCACCCGACACTGCCCCCCCTCGAGACCAGGCAGTGCCCTGTGGGAGCAGCTGCCTTCTCACTTACCTGATGTAGCCCTCGATGCTGCTCTGGCCCCGGAGCTGGTCCTCCAGCAGGTAGGTGTTGTGCGAGGAGGAGATGAAATAGTGGCAGAGGGGCCGGGTCATGTCCTGCCAAAGCGGCTCGTGAGCGGGGTTAAAGATGGCGCCTTCTGGCGAGCACAGGTACAGGAGGAAGCCGTCAGTGCTCAGCACATGACAGGCCCTGGCTGGGGATGAAGGAGCCAAGACAAAGCACGGCATCAAGAGACCGGGGACCGTGGTCCAGCTGCCCTGCCCAACAAGGGACCCATCTCCTGCGGGGCCCTGAGCCCAGGGCAAGAGGAGAGCTCCTAGCTGACTGGAGGACAGCGAGTGTGGTGCCAATCTTCCCAAAAGGAGGAAGAGAGATCCTGGCAATTACTAGAGACCATAGTAAGAGGGAGGAAAAAATCACTGAATATCTAGCAGGTCAGAGAACCGCAGGCAACGGGCAGCCCGGGGGGGGGGGAGGGGGGCGGGGCGACGAAATTGGGACCGGGATCCGCTGGCTCCCAGCGGGGTGAGGGCTGGAGTCCGGCTGATTCCCGAGCAGCACCGGTCTGGAGCAGTGTTTCACAGTCGGTGGGGCGCAAAAGGCAATTGGGGAACCTGAGACATTGAACATTTTATTACAATTTAATATCAAGACAATCCCCTGCCCCCTATGTGCCCGGACCCTGCAGGGTCCCGGTCCTACCCAGAGACATACCCACATGACGGGCACAGACAATCCCCCGCCCCCCTTGTGCCCAGATCCTGCAGGGGTCCCTGTGTCCCCCCTCGCCCCCAGGAAAGGCTGAGAGCCCCGTCACTGCACATGTAACAGACCAAGCAAAGAGCTGGCCAGGCCCCATAGGGAATGAGCCGCTTTGACCCCCGGGGCTGGCCCCCTCCCTTGCTCTGCTCCATGACCCTCACCCGTCTCAGACGGCTCGTATCTGGCAATCAGCTCCATGGCGAGCTCCAGCGGGTTCTCCCCCTCCCGCTGCTCCTGCTGCAGGAAATCTACAAACTCCAGCAGAGTCAGCTTCTTCTCGTCCTGGGAGAAGGCCTGGAAGATGCCCAGCACCTCGTCCCGCTGCGTCAGCGCCTTGTAGAACAGCACAAACTCCTCGCCCTCCAGTGTGCCCGATGCCGACCTGTCAGCCACCTGCAAGAGAGCAGGGCCTGGGGGAGGCTGCAGGACTGACCGGGCCAGTGCATGGTCCCCCCCAGCAATGACTGCCCCATAGCACTGACCACCCCATGTGTCAGGAGTGGGGCGACTACCAAAATCACCTCCACCTGCCACCGTGAGATCTGGCCTTGATTTACCATCCTTAGATAGGCCACGATGGGCACTATGAACAGCTCCGTGGGTTACGGACAGTAAGAGATGGTGAGATGGATGACGGGTACAGGTGGATGGGTGGATGGATGGAGGGATGGGTACAGAAGGATGGATGGATTGTGGATGGACGGATGATGGGAACAGAAGGACAGGTGGATGATGGGACGGTGGATGGATGGATGGTTGGATGATGTGGATGGGTGGATGGATGGAGGATGGATACAGAAGGACAGGTGGATGATGGGCAGTGGATGGATGGATGGATGGATGACGGGTACAGAAGAACAGATGGATGATGGGACAGTGGATAGTTGGATGGATGATGTGGATGGGTGGATGGTGGGTACAGAAGGACAGGTGGATGATGGGACAGTGGATGGATGGATAGTTGGATGATGTGGATGGGTACAGAAGGACAGTCAGATGATGGGCAGTGGATGGATGGATAGTTGGATGATGTGGGTGGGTGGATGGATGGATGATGGGTACAGAAGGACAGATGGATGATGGGACGGTGGATGGATGGATGGTTGGATGATGTGGGTGGGTGGATGGATGGATGATGGGTACAGAAGGACAGGTGGATGATGGGATGGTGGATAGTTGGATGGATGGATGGATGGTGGGGACAGGTGGATGATGGGATGGTGGATAGTTGGATGGATGGTGGGGACAGGCGGATGGATGGGGATAGATAGGTTTGGTAAAATCTCTCTTTATTTTTCTAAATCCAAACGTGGGGTCCCAAACTCGTTGGCTGTGTCCCCTTTACCCCTCACGGGGGGTGAGGCCTGCTAGCTCCACAGGGACCACTTGAAGGGGCCATCAGCATGTCCAGTCTGCATCTGACTCCTGATGACTAGGTGGGGCCCATGACAGTAGCAGGGGTTATGTGTGTCTGTGTGTGTCTGTGTGTGCACACGTGCATGTGTGCGTGCGTGTGCTCTGTGTTTGTGGGTAGGTGGGTGAATGTGTGTGCGTGCATGTGTGTGTGCGTGCTCATGTGTGCATATGTGTGCATGCACACGCGTGTGCACATTCTGCTCACCGCTGTCCGTAAGCCCTGACACTAGCATGCTGAGCGGAGGTGATTCTCCTTGGCTTGAGCCCTATGCTGGGGCTAAGGAGCCGATTTCCATGCAGGGGGCTCTCAACTGTGTCCTCTGGGCTGGCTGCCAGGCGGGGACAATGCCGGGGGAGAGTGGGAGAAGAGCGGGGCCATCACTGACTGGACCCCTGTGACACAAGGACCCCCCACCCCGCCCCACAGGGAAAGCCTTAGGGGCAGCCCTTCCGCCAGCCCCTTGTGACCTGCTCCGTCAGAGGGTTTCCTTCCGAGAACAGCCTTGGGGCAGGGGTGGCCAGTCTTGGGGGGGGGCGAGGAAAGGGGTGGCCCCCGGCTGGGCCCACCCCCCAGCCCGACGCTCACGTGGAAGAGCCGGAGCGCGTGGGCCTCATCCATGTCCACGTTCATCATCTGGAGGAGTCGCCGCACCTCCTGGAAGCTCATGCGTCCGTCCTTGTTCTTATCGGCCTTCTGGAACCAGTCGCAGATCCACGTGCCGGGGGGCTCAGGAAAATACTGGGCGGGGGGGCGGGGGCTGAGAGTAGCCTGCACTCAGAGTGTGCTGCGGGGGCCCAGGCCTGAGGCGGAGGATGGTAACAGGCGGGTGCCGTCCATAGACTATGGGCACCGGTGGTATCCCCTGCCACTGACCTAGCTAAACGCCCGCCAGCTCCCAATGCCTCCAGGACAGAAGCACATCCCTGCCTGGGGGCCCTTCCCCATCCGCTGGGGAGGAGACCCCAGGGGGCGGCGAGGCAGCCAGGCCCATCCCCCAGGCTGAGGGGGTGTCTCCCAGCCATGCTCCCCCGGCTTTGCTCCTCTGCGCGGGTGGAAGGGCACTGAGGGGGCAGGGGGAGCTGGGCCTCGGGGCCAGGCCGGCGGAAGGATATTGATCCAGCTTCTCCTGCTGGTCCATCTTGGTGACGATCTCCACCAGGCGGCGCAGGCCCCGCACCCAGCACTGCGCCTCCGCGGTGGAGCCGGCGACCAGGTCCAGGTTCCCGCGCCGCCCGTGGAAGACGACGGTGAAGCAGTGCTCGAGCGGGAATTCCTCGGCCAGGCTCTGGAGCACCTCCGACTGGTGCCCCTCCCGCACCGTCTCCACATCGCTGATGGAGACTGGAAGGGAGGGGTGGGTCAGGCTCTGGATGTCAGCGCCCCCAGATCCATCTGGCCATCCCTCCAGCCGGCCCTCTCCGGGGCCCGTCCCTCGGTATCTAAACACTGGGAGGCCCTACGCGATAGGGACCCTATGCTGGAGATCCCAGGAGAATCCGTTGGTGATCGCTTCCCCCACCCACACAACACCCATGGTCTCCCCCAGGAGATCTCGTGGGATCTGTGAAAAGTGGATCCTTCGGTCTGTGGGCTGTAGATGCTGAGAACGGACCATAAACGAGCCATTGCCAGAGACCCGGCTTGTGACCTGGTAAGTTCTAGACACGCAAAACCCTGTCTTCACGTGTCCAGACTCACTCTTCCTCTGCAGGACGTCCCTTCGGTCTCGGCTCTTTCTTCACAGCCGTTCTCGGTTTGCCTGTGAGCACGGAGGAGCAGGCTGCTGTGTGCACCAGCTCTTTGGAGGCAGCGGCTTTAATCATTTGGTGCTGCAGAGAGAAGCCTCCGGGGAGCTCGGGAACTGGGGGTCACTGCATGACACCCCCAAGGCCAGGTTAAGACTGGCAGAGTCTCGGGACTTTGCGCGTGTGGTGGACAGGCTGATGTGACAGTCAGCTGTCCCCCAGGGTAAGCTCCAGCAGACCCCGAGAAGAGCATCACAGCAAAGCAGGGGCCATCTTACAGGAGTCTCAGGGCTCCGACCAGGGGAGACATGGAGGACGCCTTCCTGCATGGACACGCACGGACACACCTACACAATCACACACACACAATGCATCTAACCACTGTCACAGGGGGTGGGGGAGTCCCACTCCCACCCCCCCCACTTCCTGGGATTCCCAGTGATTCTTAGCCAGTCAGTAGATCAGAAGGTTTATTGGAAATGCCAGGAACACAATCCAACTCAGAGCTTGTCAGTACAAACAGGCCCCCTTAGTCAGGCCCTTCTGGGGGGCAGGGAGATGAGACCCCGAATCCGGGCTCCCCCTGTCTTCCCCAGCCAGCTTCCACTCCCCTTAAAATCCCTGCAGCCGTCTGTCTCCCTTTGTTCACTTCCCGGGCCCTAGGTGTCAACTCTCCTCCCCCCCACTTCTCATCTCAGGTTACAGCTCCAGGTATCCCAATCAGAGCAGTTTCCCCTCAGAGTCATGTACAGCCTCCTGCCTGCTTATCACAACCACCCATATATACAACCACACGCACATACCAAGCACATACCCATGTTTGTACACCCACCATACACACACCTTGGTTTGTGCACACACATCGAGGGGGGTTGCACACACAGCCACACACTGTTCACTCTGAACCCTACTGAGTGCCCAGAGGGCTGGCACATAGCAGTGGCTGTACTCACAGGTATACTTGATGTTGCCAGTCTTCTTGGACTTGTACCAGACGGTCATGCAGTCGTTCTGCAGCTTGAAGTATCGCTGCTTCTTCCAGCTCTTGGACTTCACCTTCCACATCAGACTCCCCTGCTGCATCTGCTCCAGGGTCTCATCCAGCTGGAGGCCTGAGTGAGGGGGGAGCCTGCGCTCAAAGGGAAGACTGGGGGGGGCAGCACCACTGGGAGTGGTCCGCCAGGGGAGCGCCTGCCTGCCACCCCCCTTGACCAGCACCCATGCAAGGTGCACAGTGCTGGCTGGCTGACACCTGCCCCTCAGGACCCAGCTAGCTCCCTCCAGTGATATGGGGTCCCCTAAGGGGACCATTGGGGTTCATCAGCCTCCTCTGAAAGGGGCATGACAAATGCTGTCCGAGCAAGGCACTGGCCCCATCATGCAACCAGCATCACTGACACAAACCTAGACCACGGCGAACCCTTTGGAGCCCGTGACAATGGCCGCAGCACCCAGAAAGGTGGAGGGCGGGGGAATTCGGATCACAGCTACACTGATTCTGGAGTGGGGTCACTCCAGATTTACACCAGTGTGCCCGAGATCAGAGTCCGCACTCTCCCGTTACACCTCAGCTGGTGCAAACGGGCAGAACCAGCTGTTTTACACCAGAGGATCTGGCCCCAGAGACGTCTCCTCTTCCGCGCCTCTGGGCAGCCCTGGGTGAATTCGACTCACCCCAAAGAGCCCAGCCCTTGAGCTGCTCTGGGGCTCTGGGGGCATTTGGGGCCCCTCCTTGGAACAGACTGACCCCGAGTGGAATCCCTGTCCCTGGCTGCCGGGGGCCTCCCGAGGAGATGTATTTCCATGTCCGAGATGCCTCTGTTCTCACAGATGGGCCCTGCTCCCTAGCTGGCCTGCATCTCCCATGGGGAGGGATCAGCTCACCCGGGAGAGCTAGTGGCCGGCCACAGGGGAAGGGCTGTAGCTCACCCAGTTTTCATGGGGGTGCAGCAGGAGGGACCGTGGGGAGCCCCAGATGCTGGCTGGCTGGCCCAGCTCTGCCCTAGATCTCTGGGTTCTCCCAGCCCCACCTGCCGGGTGCTGCGCTAGCCCGTTTCAGGTTTGCTGTTCGCTCAAGCTCTTCGGGGCAGACCCAGGGATCGGGACAAGACAGGGGCCCAGACACCACAGGGGGCAGGGGCCGCCCACTGCCTGTGCTGGCAGGATTGTGAATGGATCTGACCCAGCCCCCTGATGCACCCAAACCCCTGTCATTCACTCCTGCCCCACCCACACACCATTCAGCCCAGGGGAAGCCCCAGGGAGACTCACGGGGGCAGTACAGGTGCATCGCCATGGTGCTGTCCTCACGGGCTTGGCCCAACGGGCATCTAGTGAGAGAAAACACCAGCGTCATTAAATACAGTCACATCTGCCTGTCTTATCCCACCAGCTCCTGCCCCAGGGCGGGGGTGTCGGCAGAGCTGGGGGGCTGAGGAGGGCACTCAGGGCTGGAATAGCAGGTGTTTCATACACTATGCGCTGGATGATAACACGAGAGACCTCCAGGCGAGTGACACAAAATCAGCTCTTTATTAAGGGCACCAGCGAGAGAGGCATTCCAGCCACGTGCACACAGACTGACTGCCCGGCGCCCCCTCCTGCAACCGGGTCACCCCTGCTCCAAGTTCCACACTGGTTGCTCCATCGTTCCTTCAACAGCCTTTGCAGTTGGTGTAGCATCTGGGCCAGCAGCTGCTGACTTGCTGGGGCCAAGTGACTAGTACAGAGCCTACCTGAGGGACATGGCCTTCGCCGTCGGGCCACGCAGCCTGCTCCATCTCGTAGGCCCCGCGGCCCTTCTTCTTTGTGTTATTACTGCTGGCAGGGGACTTGCCTGGCTGCGGCCAAGTCCTGTCTGCTCTGTGGCTACAGTCGGGAAGGAGAAAGAACCCCCGGGACGCACAGGGGGGGCCAGGGCCCTGTACAACCAGGCTGAGCTGCGTTGGGTCCCTGGTGCTGCCTGGAGCAGCCTGGCCCAGCCTGGCCTGGGTGCTGAGAGGAGGCAACAGCCAAAGCCCTGGTGGTTTCTCAGCGTCAGTTTCACGTCCTGGAGGCCGGGCCAGATCCCCGTGCAGGCTGCAGCCCCTTAGGATCCTGTGGACCCAGGCGCTGGCGGAGCCCAGCGGGGCGCTGGGCTGGGGGTCAGAGCAGCCTGGGTTTCCTTAGCGCCTTTGGGTCTGGAGGGGCCCCTGGCCAGCACGGTACCGGGCTCCACTCCATGCCCGGGCTTGGCCGTGGGACGCTGCAGATGCACGCCAGCTACGGGCCCGGCTCCACTGGCCATTGGGTGGGGTTAACTTGAGGGGTCTCGGCCTAACCAGCCAGCGGCTCCCCACTCATTAGTGACCCCATCTTGGGGGCCGGTTACTGAGGGTCGGGGGGCGGGAGTTTTCCCACCAGCAGGAGGGTGTGCGGACACGTCCCCCCGCTCAAAACAAGCGTCCGCCTCTGCCACTCCCCCGACTCCCCTACACTGTACCAATGCCCCTGGCATGGCCCTCAGGGGAGAGTGAAGGGTCCCGGTTTGACAGCGCTTTGTTGGCCGTGGGAAGATGTTTGCCGGGGATGGAACTGCCGGGTGGGGGCCAGAGGGCGGCAAGGGGGCCGTGCTATCGGGTATGATGGCGGGGAGGGGTCTGGGTAAGTCTCCCTTGCGAGGGTGCAGAGGAATGGGAGACTGTCATGGAGTCCCCGGGGCGATGGTCTGGAACCGCTCCCTAAGAAGCCAGTCAGGACTCTGAGGGGAAGCTTATTCTCTGTAAACAGCCTGTCTCCAAGGCTAGGAGCTTCACAGCTTCCACCTTCCTGGGTTTGACCTCAGAGCATTCAGGACCTTCTGCCCCTCCATGCGCTTCCCCCAGCCAGCCCAGCGAGGCAGGGTCCTGGGGAAGCCCGTGGGTCTGCCTCACAACTCCACAGTCAGACGTGACTCTCAGCCAGCCAGTAAAACAGAGGTTTATTAGTCAAGAGAAACATGATCTAACACAGAGCTTGTAGATGGAGCGAACCGGACCCCTCAGCTGGATCCATTTCGGGAGGCCAGGGAGGCCAGACCCTATCTGGGTCTCCCTGCCCTTCCTTAGCCAGCTGCAGAATGAAGCTCATTCCCCAGCTCCTCCTCTGCTTCCTTTGCCTCCTTCCCGGGCACGAGGTCAGGTGACCTCTTCCCCCCACCTGGAGTCAATTTGCAGCTTCAGGTATGGACACCTTCCCACAATAGTCAGAGGAGCCATTGAGAGCATTTCTATTCCCTCACAGTGACCACGGCTGCTGACTGCAAAACCCCACAAAGCGCCAGCGGGAGGCCCGGCACCAGCTGTCGTAGGACACGGGAGCCCCGTGCACAGCCTGGCCGACGAGTGAAAGGTGCCGCAGGGATCTGAACCTGCAGATCCGGAGAGCGCAAGTGTCCCGTGGGGTCTGCTCTGAGCACTGCTTGGGGCACCATGCTGGGAGTCGGGCTGCCTGGGCTCCGTTCCAGGCTACCACAGACTCACGCCGGGACCTTGACAAGTTTCTTCCTTGCCCTGTGCCTCAGTTTCTCCCGCTTGTGGCAAGCAGTGAGAAGCTGAAGGGGTCCATGTGCTTTGGGATCCTGACGTGGAAGCAGCTGGAGAGGAGCAATCATCGGGAATGACCCCTGCTCTCCCCCAGAGGGTGGCACCATTCCTGCCCTCCTGTGGAGCAGGCTGGCTCTCTGTCAAAGGCCCATCACCCTGGCATTTAGGCAGCAGCTGAATACAGTGATATCAAGGCCCCCAGGGGCAGCAGCTCCAGCCTGAGAAGCGGGGCAGAAGACCCAGGATCCAATTCCCTGTGGTGCTGAGTGCCTGCAGTGCCATGGGTGGTAGGGGGGAACTGGGAGAGCCCTGGGAGCTGCCGGTGCCCAGACGGCCATGGGGCGCTGTGGCACAGAGCACCTGGCACTGCCCGGCCTGTGGTACAGAGCCCCAGAGCCTAACTAAGGCCACAGGCAATAAAGAGCAATAAATCCAGCAGGACACACATGGGAACAGGCTGCCTCCAGCCAGGCATGTCCCCCACATACACCCCAACTCCCCGCAGGTGCCTCTCGGCTCTGCCTGGACGGTGGCCAGAGCTGCAGCAGGCACTGAAGCCCCTGGCCAGCTGCCCAGCAAGCCTGCGACACCCCCAAACCCACAGGAAGCTGTAGCCCCTGAGAGAGAGAATCGCGAATTACTCAAAGACAATGAACGGAAAAAAGCAGCAAGAGCAATCAAACACGTTTGTCTTAAAAGAGAGTAACAAGGGCCTGAGTCTTCTCCCTCATAATAGCCCCAGCCTCGCTCAGTCAGCACTGAGACTCAGAGTCAGAACTGGAGGGTTCACACCAGATGTCCCAGGTCATCATCGGAGGAGTCACTCCTAGAGCGCTGTTCCAGCCACATGTCTTTGGGAGGGCCTCCCGCAATGAGAGCTGGAGAACAACCCCTCTCCCTGCCCCCCCCCCACCCCTCCACCTGCACAGACCGGTCCTGATGGTGAAAGGAGAGCAGGGGAAGGACAAAGAAGAGAAAGGAGGGAGAGACAGGAAAGGGGAAAACAAAAAGGAGAAACCCCAATGCCCCAGGTTTCAGAGTCTGTAGTGTTAGTCTGTATCCGTAAAAAGACCAGGAGAACTTGTGGCACCATAGAGATGAACTAATGTTCCCGGTAATTCTAAGGGACAAAGTCTTGGTCAGAAATAAAATGCTGTCCCCACAATCTAGCGTTTTCCTTTCCTAAAAATCAGCCGGCCCTGACGGCTCAGACTGAGCAGGTTCCACCCCTCTCGGGGGCTTTTACCTTCTCACCAGGGACGGCTGTTTTCTAGCAAAATCAGTAAAGCAAAGGAGAAAACTGCAAAGAGGGTCGTCCCGGCGCTGACCTCGGTGACGGTGAATTCCCTCCCAGGCCTCGAGGGGAGCCCTCGAGAAGGAGACCTGCTGAGGCAAAGCCGCAGGGACCTCTGAGGTTACCCCTGTCCTGCACCCCTGAGGTCAGGGTCTCTCTGTGAGGTCACCGCCTCCCCACCACCTTTGTCCAATAGGCGGAGGTCCTGCCAAAGGCCCTCGTGATGTCACTGCCACCCCCACCCCTCCCCTGTGGGGCAGATGTCCTGCCCCTGGCCAGCCACACTGGATGGTTCAGCTGCTTCCCACCCCGGATCACCCCACTCAATGAGTGTCCATTGTGGGGTCAAGCCGGCTACACAGTAAAACATTGGCGGCGTCTCCCCAGGCTACACTCAGGTTTTCATAAATGAGCCGACCTTCTGGACAGAGACCCCTACTCTGTATAATCGGACCCCCTGCATGTCCCCCGCTGTCCCTTACCAGTGGCCAGGGCCTCCCGCAGAAACTAGCTCCTCGACTCCTGCCCCTGGCCAGGCTGGCTCCCCTTCTCCCGTCCCCCTCTCTTCTCGGGGCTCCGTCCCACCCTGCGGGCGCTCAGGGCAGCGACTGACACAGCAGCTGAGCTTGCAAGGAGAAATGATCTCTCAGTGGCTCCGAGCCAAGAGCTCCCTGGTCACTCCACCACCTGACAGGCTGCTCCGCTGCCTGGAGGGAGGACACAGGGAGCTGCCTGGCTGCGCATGGAGAGGAGAACGCCCCCGTCTCCCCAGACTCCCCCCCGGCCAGGGACTCGCCTTCCCCACAAGGGATGAACTCACCTGGGCCTGGATCCCTTGTAAGAATCACCTGGCCCCGAATACAGTCGGCCTCGTTTTCACTTAATGCTCTGCCGGCCAGGATGCCTGGGTTCCATACTCTGTCCTGGTCTCTGGTGCCGGCGCCACTGGGACAGAGACCACAGCTGGCGGGATACACTGCTGTCTTGGGCCCCGCGGCAGACCAACCTGGGGGATGAACCTGGGTGGCCAGTACTCCGGTGTCCCCCAAAAACACAGATGGAAGGGGACATCTGAGCACGCCCTGGGCCAATGGCACAGCCGGGTTGGGGACTCCGTCGCTGACTGCTCTGGTCTGGGGGCCGCTCCCCCACCACCCCACACTGCAGAGCGGCCAGAACTTCCAGCCCTTTACAAGCTGGGTCCCGTCTAACCGGGCCATAAAGCTGCGGCTCCAGCTGGGATTGCGGTTACAGCCGCTTAGCGGGGCGAGCGTCAGCTCAGAGGGCACCCGGAAACTGGAGCCAGCTCGGAGCTAATGTATTCGCTGGCCTAGTGCCAGCCCCGTCACTGCAAGGTTCGATCAGCCCCTGGGCTGAGGCCAGTGTAGACAGGAGGGGGTTGTGGGTTATGGAGATGAGCAGCCATAAATAAAGAAATGAACAGGGGGGAAGGGGCAGAGCCGGTGAAAGGAAGGAGAATGGAGCTATTGGAAATGTATGAAGAACTTCCCTTCACCAAGGACTGACTGCGGTTGGGGGGCCGGTGGATTTGTTGTGCCCTCCTATGAGTCCCCCCTCAGTTGTGCCAGGCTGGAATGACCCTCCCTGCAAAACCCGGGGGGTTCGATCTCCCTACCAGGAGCTGGGAATGGAGCTAGTCTTGGAATCTCCCTCCTCCCTCCCGCAGGGATGGACGTGGCTGGGGGTTCTACTCCCACCGAAGGCAGGAGAGGCAGTGGGACGCCGACACCTCCTTCACCGTCCGGGGCTGTTCTTCGCTCCTGGAAAACAACAGGCCCGCGGGAGGTGTAAGCAGGGCCGGCTGGGGGCTGCTCCGCGGGGCTCACAGCTTTAGTGATGGCAAACGCGGCATGTTTGCTTCTATCTTTGGTGGGTTTCTCCTCGATGGGGGTCTGCGAGGAGCTGCCAGGACAGGCATAGAAAGATCCAGCAGCCAACGAGGTGCCCGTCCGAAGGGTGGATCCCAGCTCGGGCGCCCAGAAAACTGTCACAACAGCCAAGGCTGATGGCCGTAGACCCATTCACACCCCATATTGCGAAGGCAGGAGGGATAGTGACCCAGGGTGTGGGGGGAAATCTCCAGTGCCCGGCCTATGGGGCCATGGGGGTAGGTGCAGTGTAAGTCTCTGCTTACAGCTCTGTTAATGCACCTTTGTCCTGGCCTGTAGCCTCCCGCTGCTCTGCTGGTGGCTCTCAAGCCTGACTGCTAGCCCTCCTGCTATCCCAGCCCTGGGCTCCCCACACAGCTCTGCCAGTGCCCCTCACTCCCAACCCACAGCCCCTGCTAGCCCAGTCCCCTCCTCTCCTGCAGCTCTGGTTAGAAGGTAGGGACCCCCGAGAGGTGTGGAACTGGGTGGAACCTGGTCAGTCTGATACATCAGGTGCCGGCTGATTTTTAGGAAAACACTAGATTGTGGGGGCAGCATTTTATTTCCGACCTAGGACTTTGTCCCTTAGAATTACTGCCGATGCCCTTCACTCCTGACCCATAGCCCCTTGCTAGCCTAGCCCAGCCCTGGGCTCCCCACAGCTCTGCCAGTGCCCCTCACTCCCGACCCACAGCCCCCTGCTAGCCCAGCCCTGGGCTCCCCCTAGAGCCCTGTCGGTGCCCCTCACTTCCAACCTGCAGCCCACTGCTAGCCCAGCTCTGAGCTCCTCCCCTCACAGCTCTGCCAGTGACCCTCAATCCTGACCCACAGCCCCTGCTAGCCCAGCCCTGGGCTCCCCATCTCCTGCCCCCAGCTCTGTTATTCCTCCTACCACTCCAGTATTATATCCAGAAAGCCCAGCCCCAGATTTGAACGTGTAGCTCCTGGCCAGACAGCACCCTCCAGAAACTCGTTTCCTTGGTGATTTAATCTGGACTGGAAAGCAAATCTTTGAAAAAACGAATGCCTTAAACTGCACCCTGACAGTGCCAAGCACCTGGGGCAGGGGGAGCTCGTTCCAGACGGGTCTGAATCCAGATCCCCCTGCCCTCACAGCCGGGTGCTGCGAGCGGCTCGGTACCTCCCGGGTGAGATGTGGAAGGCAATGTACTCAATGCTTTTTTTTGCCTCTGTCTTCACAGATGAGGTCAGCTCCCAGACTACTGCACTGTGCAGAGCGGCATGGGGAGGACGTGACCAGCCCTCTGTGGAGAAAGAAGTGGTTCAGGACTGTTTAGAAAAGCTGGACGAGCACAAGTCCATGGGGCCGGATGGGCTGCATCCGAGGATGCTAAAGGAGTTGGCGGATGCGATTGCGGAGCCATTGGCCATTATCTTTGAAAACTCCTAGTGACGGGGGGAGTCCCGGATGACTGGGAAAAGGCTAATGTAGTGCCCATCTTTAAAGAAAAGGAAGGAGGATCTGGGGAACTACAGGCCAGTCAGCCTCACCTCAGTCCCTGGAAAAATCATGGAGCAGGTCCTCAAGGAATCAATTCTGAAGCACTTAGAGGAGAGGAAAGTGATCAGGAACAGTCAGCATGGATTCACCAAGGGCAAGTCATGCCTGACTAACCTAATAGCCTTCTACGATGAGATCACTGGCTCTGTGGGTGAGGGGAAAGCAGTGGATGTGCTATTCCTTGACATTAGCAAAGCTTTTGATACGGTCTCCCACAGTATTCTTGCCAGCAAGTTAAAGTAGTATGGGCTGGATGAATGGACCATAAGATGGATAGAAAGATGGCTGGATCGTCGGGCTCAATGGGTCATGATCAATGGCTCCATGTCTAGTTGGCAGCCGGTATCAAGCGGAGTGCCTCAAGGGTTGGTCCTGGGGCTGGTTTTATTCAATATCTTTATCAATGATCTGGAGGATGGCGTGGACTGCACCCTCAGCAAGTCTGCAGATGACACTAAACTGGAAGGAGTGGTAGATACGCTGGAGGGCAGGGATAGGATACAGAGGGACCTGGACAAATTAGAGGATTGGGCCAAAAGAAATCTGATGAGGTTCAACAAGGACAAGTGCAGAGTCCTGCACTTAGATGGAAAAGTCCCATACACTGCTATAGACTAGGGACCGAATGGCTAGGCAGCAGTTCTGCAGAAAAAGACCTAGGGGTTACAGTGGACGAGAAGATGGACATGAGTCAGTAGTGTGCCCTTGTTGTCAAGAAGACTGATATTTTGGGTTGTATAAGTAGGGGCATTGCCAGCAAATTGAGGGACATGATCGTTCCCCTCTGTTCGGCATTGGTGAGGCCTCATATGGAGTACTGGGTCCAGTTTTGGGGCCCACACTAGAAGGTTGTGGATAAATTGGAAAGAGTCCAGAGAAGGGCAACAAAAATGATTAGGGGCCTGGAGCACATGACTTATGAGGAGAGGCTGAGGGAACGGGGATTGTTTAGTCTGCAGAAGAGAAGAATGAGGGCAGATTGGATAGCTGCTTTCAACTACCTGAAAGGGGGTTCCAAAGACGATGGATCTAGACTGTTCTCAGTGGTAGCAGATGACAGAACAAGGAGTAATGGTCTCAAGTTGCATTGGGGAAGGTCTAGGTTGGATATTAAGAAAAGCTTTTTCCCTAGGAGGGTGGTGAAGCACTGGAATGGGTTCCCTAGGGAGATGGTGGAATCTCCTTCCCTAGAGATTTTTAAGGTCCAGCTGGCTGGGATGATTTAGTTGGGGTTGGCCCTGCTTTGAGCAGGGTATTGGACCAGACACCTCCTTAGGTCCCTTCCAACCTGATATTCTATGATTTTATGGCTTCGGAAAACAAGATTAAGAGCCATCGCTGTGTTCCACTCATCCGAATGGCGCAGACGACACACAAACAGCTTCTGGAACCAGGCGCAGACAGGACTAAGGGGTGGGTCTGGACTAGCGGTCTTCAAAGTGGGGTGCACGAGACCAACCCCGTTGCCGCCGCCAATCCTGCCCGGGAGACCGCTGAACTCCCGAGCAGTCTATTTTTGTCCAGCTGAAATGCCGCCGTGGAAAGCAGAAGCTTCTGCTTTCTGCGGTGGCATTTCAGTGGACATACCCCGGGGACCACGTGAGTTTTTCCTCCGCGAAAAGGGGCCGCAGAGGAAAAACTTTGAAGACTGCTGGCCTAGACAATGGACAAGTCAGGGAGACACCCACGTAAAACTGCCAGGATCCTCCCTAGTGCGGATTCACCTCCCACTGCCCACCCCGTCACCAATTCTGAACCACCAAGGATCTGGGAGGCTGACGGAGAGCTTACCTGGCCTCCCGTATCTCCTGCCTGCAGACAGCCCCCTCACTGATCCCACACTCAGAGATCAGACAGGAGCAGTGGTGCTTTGGGGTTTTTTTTATTAAGTTTAAGTTACAAAACAGAAGCATTTTGAAGTCGAGTCAAGGCGGGGATGGAAAAAATGAGACACTCCGTTAGAAAACCGGAGCCCGGGGGAAGGGAGGGAGCCTGGGGCTGTCCCCGTTCTGAGGGGCTGGCCGCAGGCTGTGGGGTTAAGACACTGTTGGCACAACAACATGGCCGATGATCAGCAAAAAGGGGCAAAGCTTCTCCCCAAGGAAGTGTGAGTTTTGGCTGCTTGGTGCCTATGGGGCGAGGGCCTGGCAGTCTCCAGGGGGTCCCGGCTTCTAGCCTGGCTGGACAAGTTACAACCCACCTGCCTTCTCTGCTGCCCAGCCTCCCTGCTCTGTTCGGCTTGAAGCTAGCCTCTCCCCTCCAGACACAGGAAGGTGCGCACCTGCCTTTCCAGACACCGTCACTGCTGCGGGGCTGAGGCAGAGGCCAACACTGGGCCAGAGGAGAAGGGGAGGATGGGGGACAGACGGACAGGAGAGCCAGAGCCCTTGTGTATGGAGGCACCCCAGAAAGGCAGATGTCCCTGGAGCCCTTGGCACCTGCCTGAAATGGCTCCTCCCAGGACCATGCCCCCTGCCGCCCAGAGGCGGGATCTCCTCATTCAACGGGCAAAGCGGCCGAGTGAACACATTCACGAGCTGCTGCCTCGAAGCCTGGCCAGCAAAGGGGGCTTTTGACCCCAGCTCCGTCCTGCCGGCGGAGGGCAGCACTTGGGGGAGGTGCTGCACTTCAGTCCAGGGGACGCCAGCCAGCCAGCTCATGGTGCTTTGAGTACAGCAATCAGAGAGGCCAAAATGCACAGCCCAGAAACACTCCCCTACTGTCACTCCCTCCCTCCCTCCCCCCCCGCCCCCAGGAAGGGCCCATCACCCAGGAAGTCAAAGCCTTTGACACCTGGGTTAACTGCAAATTCTCTCCCTTCCCTCGCTCCCCCAGCAAGAGGAGCGCAGATGGGCCTCACTCCAGCCATCGCCCTTCGCAAACGGAAGCCAAAGCCGGGCCAGGCAAGTGCAGCCCCCGTACACTCAGCCCGAAAGACGCTGCCCCACGTCCGCCAGGGAGAGAGCCGCCGTGGGCGAGACGCAGCCCGTTCGCGCTCTGAGGAGGGGATAAAACAACTGGGTCAACTTTTATTGAGCTCGCTTGTCGAACAGACTTGTAAACGGTGAGCGTGACAAGGAACGCGAGGGAGGCAGCCGGTGCCCCACACGCCGCCGGCATGGAGACTGCGCTGCGGGGAAGAGTCCACGACCAGCACGGCCCCGAGCAGACGCCAGCCAAGCTGGGAAGAGGCGGTGCTTGGCTTTTAAGCTGCAATAACAGTATGTGCTGGTGTCACCTTCCCCCTGCGCCGGGGGGAGCGGGCCTGCTGGCTGGGAGGCGGGCAGTCCGAAGGCCGTCCGGCGCACCCAGGCGGTCCTGGAAGAGGTCATCGGTTCCTGGTTCTCTGTAAACCTGAGCTGTTTCCTCCCTGGTGCCCCACCCTGCGCGGGTGTCACTGCGGGGGGAGGGGGATGCCCCTGGGGTCGGTGACCTGGCCCTCTTGCAGGTTCTTGACGAGCTGTGCCAGCCAGCGCTTGGTGGTGGTGTCGTCCTTCAGCACCTGGGCGAAGGTGGTGTCCTTCAGCTGGTCAGGAAGGCACTGTCTGAGAGCTTCTCGTGCCCTACACCAGGAGACAAGAAACAGGGGGGCCAACAAATAAACTCACATTGACAAGAGGGGAGCACGCCCCCCGCTGGAACATTACAGCCAGGCATAGGCCTTCCCTGGGCCCTCCATAGCAGGCTGCTCTGAACACACGTGGGAAACACCCTCCTTCCCCAAACCCCAGAGCTCCAGGCAGATCCCCCACATTAAAGGGCCCCTCCCATCCCAATGCACTCCCCCTTCCAGACATCCGCAGGAGAACCAGAGTCAGAGGCTTCAGGAGCCTGCCCAGCGAGGGACAGAGTAAATGGAAATATGGCTAGCTGGAGAAGTGGCCCCTTATTACTCCACTGCTCTGCCCACCATGAGCCCTTTCCAGCACTTCTGAGTCACCCACCAGCACAGCCCCAGAGGAGCAAGGTGGAGGTCGTGCACCAGCACTGGTCCCTATGGGGTCAAGTCGCACCGGGATGGTTGTAATTTACAACCATTCGACCTGCTGAACCTGCGTTACAAAAGTCAAGCAGAGCCCGGGGAGCTCGTGGGCTGTATTGAGAAAGGCCCGTTCCACTCCCAAGGCTGACCGAGAGGCAGACGCTCACTCTCTGCCCCCCAAGAGCCCCTAAAAACTCCTAAAATGTTTACCTGGGGTTATCAGAAAGGCGAAGGTAGCAGCGGACCACATGTTTCAACAGCCTTGCTGACGGCTCCTTGGAGAGCTGTAGGACCATCTTACCCTGTTTGACAAAGGAGCGGCTCCAGTTAGAGAAACGGTGTTTAGAAAAAGGACTGGGAAGTGCCTGACTTCGGTAGTTTTGTTTCAGTCTCCTCAGACTGAGACTGGGCTCTAACAGCCACCGAAGCAGAGAGGACTGATGCCAGTTGGCAGGCAGGCAATCACCTTTCCAGCCTAGCTCGTAACACTCATAGGAGATGACCCCAACTCAAAGATCCTGCTCAAACCAGGGCCACGACTGTGGGGCTCTCTCCCACCAAGGCCCACTTGCAGCTGGTTGGACCCTGATGCCATTACAGATTATATCACCGGGCCATTTCCTTCAAAACTTGATTCATTCCTATTCAACCCAGGACCTACAAGAGTTCTATCTCCCTGAGCTTTGGTTCAAGATTCAGGATGGGAAGCATTTTCCAGGACTATGTTCTCAGCATCTGCTCACTCGGTTTGCCTGGAGGTGACAGCATTCCCCCCACATTTAGGGCTGTAAGAGAGGGGTAACAAATGTCTGAGAAGCACTTGGCAGAAATCTACATAATCCGAGCTCGGGCCCATTGGATATTAACTGAGCTATGCTGCTAAAAGAGCCCTTTCTGCATCGTTTATGTCTCACCTCACTCCCCTTATTGAGGGATCTTTCATGGAGATTCTAACTGTGCAGGTTTCAGTCAGTCTATTTATAAATATCAACTCTATGTTTTACACCCATCCCAGTAAGTTAGAGGAGAAGCTGCAGGTGAATTGACAAAGCTGACCATGGGGAGCCTGCTTAGGACAGATCGGTGCTATCGTGAGAGGTTGGTCCAGCCCAACCCCTTTAGTAAGTGAACGGAGCAACCAATCCTACCAGTATCATGGCGACATGAGAAAACCGCTCATAAGTCTGGCAGATATACGCCAATCCTGTGTCATCCAGGAGGATCTTCTGTAGAATAAACGTAGCAACCTGGAACAAAGGAGAGAAATCACTTAACCAGCTGCGCCTGTAATGGATCACGTCCTGTTTGTTCTTCTGACAGCAACCACAACCAGCTGCAAAACAGACACAGGCCAAGAGCACCAAGTATTTCAGCAGGGGTGGCTAACAGGGTTCCTCAGCGTCAAACCAGAAGGAACAGTTGGTCTTTACACAGCGTATGGAATTCCCGGTGAAAGGAACAAACCGATCAGGACGCATCAAATCAAAGCGGCATCTGACCCCGCCCCGAACAACATCTGCAAAACCTGCAGGCATCTCTCCACCTCTGCAGTGATAGACACCCCACTACACCCCTTTCAGGATCCTGGGAGCTACACATACTTATCACAACATGTGGTGCACCTCATCCGATGCCCCAACAACAACAATGGGGGTGAAATCAATACACCCCCTAGAAACTCGCCCAGGAAGGTGATAAAGACGAACACACCACGTGCCCTGCGGGCAAATGCCTGTCACAAAGCGATCACTCTCTCTCTGACCTACCAGCCCTCGGCCACAAAGGAAACCCGCACAACCCTTTCAAAGGACAAGCTTGGGACCATCAATTCATCACTTTGCTAGGCGCTAAAAATCATGGTCTTAATAAAGACATTGGCTTTATGGCTTGTTACCACAATCTGTGACCCACTAACCGGTTGGGCCGCTTCACGCTTCACCTTCATGTGCAAACAACTTAAGTTAAACCATTTGTTTCACCTTGTACGTAGCTGCAACGCCTTTCCCAAACCTGAGGAAGAGCTCTGTGTAGCTGGAAAGCTTGTCTCTCTCACCCACAGAAGTTGGTTCAACAACAGATATGATCTCATCTATCTTGTCTCTCAAATACCCTGGGGCTAATGCAGCTACAACAAGACTACAGAGGGAAGACAGGTGGATACAACAGCAGGATGGTAATGAAGGGCTGCACTGAGTCATATGTTCACTAAAGCTATGTCTGCTCTGCACCACTGTAAGATCTCTCATGCAGCTGTTCTACGCTGGCGGGACAGAGCTCTCCCGTCGGCATCATTAAACCACCCCCAACAAGCGGCGGTAGCTGTGTCAGTGGGAGCTCGCCCGCCAACCCAGCGCTGTACACAGTGGGCTGATGCCAGCGTACCCTAGATTGCTCAGGATGGGTGGAATATTCATACCCCGGAGCGGCGCATATAGCAGCGTAGACATGGCCTAACAATTGCTGCCAGGCTACCCAAGGTAATGGGCAATTCGGACCATCAAATGTCGAGAGGGGAGCACAGGGAGGAACACCCCATCCCACGGCCCTGCTGGCTTGTGGTTTTCATCTCCAGTGGTACACAGCCAGGCTGTCTTGCTGAGAGAGATGCTCTAATCAATCCCCAGAGACTGGGCTGGGTACAGGAATGACGGAATAAAATTCTCTGGCCTGTGGTGTACAGGGGGCAGGACTAGACTAATGGTACCTTCCTGCCTTAACATCTACAAAGATGGGCTAGTGAGGGAGGGGCATATGTGACTGGGTGGGTCGGTGGTTGGCCCAAGGATGCTAGAAGAACTAGTGAGTGAGGCATTCCTGTCACGCTTCAGCGTGGCACAGCCACAGTGTTCACCAGTTCAGGACAAGGGAGACCCATGATAGGCCACGGGCAGGTCATCCTACAGCCCTGCTGCTCCAGGATGGGGGGGAAGTCACCGGCAACACGGCCCCTCACACAGCACAGCTAGTGCGGTTAGCGGGGATGCCAAAGGCTAACAACCAGCTCGGATCTCCAGAGCAACATTTTGAAAGGAGAGAAAGGCATCAGCAATGGCCCTTGTCGTTTTACGATGTCAAGTTGCAACAGGGGGAAGTCCACACTAACTGGTAAGATGAACTGACCTGCTGTGCAGGGACATGATGAACAGAACACCTGGGAACCAGGGGGTAGCGGCCAAGAGGCCAACAAAAACAAATCACTTCATTCAACTAAAAGCAAATACCGTTTTGGAAAGTTCGCTGCCAGACTCCATGATGCGCAAGCAGAGGGGGATAATTTCTGTTGTCAACAAAAAGTTTATCACTTCTTGCTCATCTGTCTTCACCAGGGCCCCTAAAAACAAACAGAAAAGCATCAGATTTTAATCACCACTGTCTTTGAAAGAGCAGCCTGAGCTAGGAGGCAAACATTTATACAACCACGGTGATGACCAGAATGCAAGCATTGCTCAGGTTCGTCCAGCAAAACGGGAGACTTTGGGCACCGCCCGAGTACAAAGAAAGAATATCGGAATGGTTCAAGCAGCAGTCGTATCCCAAATTCGGCTTCTAAAACCATTACTCTCCAGCGGGGACAATCCTTTGGATTCCTAGCACCTGTTTTGCTGAAACCGGCCCACCCACTCGCTTATCTGGAACTTAAGAGCCGTTAGCCGGGGTCATTGTCAGTTGAGAGGCCTGTCCAGTTCCATGCCACCTGGGATGGATGTAGCTGACATGCAGACAGAAGCAGGAGGGGTTACTGGGAACAAGGTACACATCTCATTTGAAAAGATTGAAGCGTTGATGCTACCAAGACTAGGGCAAACGCTACTTTCATTGCTCACTGGCTGTACCATCCACCCCCCTTGCTTTTCTCTGTCTGACTTTCCACTGTTTGCTTCACATGGCAGAGATCGAGCCTTTATCTCTGTGAAAACCAGCTAGCACATTGTGACCAACGTGCCAAGTGACACGCTGGGGAAAAAGAGAAGAGAAGATGGCTTCATGCAACACTCAACACCGGGTGACCAAAAGGTCCCTGGAAGCTGTGCTCCAAGCCTCCCCAAGGGACATGGGAGTGCAGACTGCTTCTCTGAGACAACGCGTCTGAGTAGAGAACAGTGTGACCGGCATGGGAACGTGCTACAGAAACCGGTGCCTGTATTCACCTCGGGATTTCAAAGGGGGCACTGTGAAGCCAGGGCAATTCTCATGCTGAATCCGCTGTTTCTGAGAACTGCATCGGTTGAGCAGAATCAAGCAAACATGGGCAGGTAAAGTCTAAGCTTTGTCTTCTCCCAGCAACAGAGCAAACTTGATCTGAACCATATAATCCGTTGACCGCTGGCGACCTTTATGAAAAATGAATGCATCTTAGAGACGCCATCTTAATGCTGCACTTACTGTGCTGGGTTAGAAAGCTTTTAGGGGAAAAAAATAGGAGTAAATGACACCCAAGTAAATTCATGGTAAGAAAATGGAGAATAACTCTGGAAGTTTGGCCCCCTCAGTAATTACTTCTCTTGACGGGCTCAGCTTGTAGTTGAAGAAACAAGAGCTTCACTGTTCCTGCAAGCAAACTCCCCACCTGCTTTGAGGCCAGAACTTCCCAACGGAGCCAATTTTTCTTGTGCCAAACCAATATGCAGTTTAGGTGCATGGTATCGATCTATCAGCCATGTACTTGCATTCAGTGCGACAAACCCGGCCAGCAACACAGCCGTGGTCCAAAATTCTGGGGTCTTTTCTACCATGGACATGTAGAATTTATCTACACAATTCCCACTACTATTAATGGGAGTCATGCTGATAAGCTCTCTGCACGTCAATGGAAAGTTGCACGTTATTACATAACTCAGAAGATCACGTAGGGAAGGACAGCAACAGGGATGTAAGGTGCTGCTACACCAAAGGCATGGGATGAACTGGCCAATAGGACAGGAGGAGCCAATGCTCCCAGCGTTTGCATGACTGCTTACCAATCACTCCAAGGCTGGTAAGCCGCAGGTATTCAAATGGACGAGTCTTGCTAACTGTGTGCAAGAAGGGATACAAGAAGAGAGGGATGTGAGCTGCAAGGAAGGCTGACCTGGAAGAAAAGGCAGAAGACACATTGAAAATACACCACGAGAAGCCAAGAGGGCTAAACAGAACACACAGTCCAGTAACACAGCATGGTACATCTGCCTCCTCCTGACCAGACATTGACACCCGTCGCTCTGGGTGGGCAGGCAAAGTATCCTCCTTTTACAAATGGAGAGAGGGGAAATGACATGCTCCAGGCCGCACCGTCAGTGCAGGACAGGCAGGCAGGCAGGTGGTGGGTCACAGGTACCGCTCCCAACAGGCTAAGGATCACACATATCCACATGTTTTTATTACCCCATCTCTCCCACCCTGATCTGCTTCTTCTCTCACCCACATAACAACTGATCTTGTAGGTTGTAGATGCTTTGGTGCAGTGACTTATTTACTAGCTGTATGCTCAGCCCCCGGCCCAATGGGACTTCAATCCGCTTGGCCTCTAGATACTACTACAGTATAAATCTTATACAAGGCCAACCCTCACCACAGTACTCAGTCATTCCTGGCTCCCAGCCCCAGAACGCATTTCTGATAATGGGCTGGAAAGAATTCTGATTGTGGGAAGTCCCCAGATGAAGAGGTTCCCCTGCTGACATACTATTTCCAAAACCCATCCTAGGGGAGCTCTCTCTACTGAATGCACATGACTGTGTTCAGAGTAAAGAAAATCCACCCTTCACATACTGATCTCGAGTCTTCACATTTTTATGAAGTTATAAAGGAATCCAGTAGAAAAAAATGGACTGTTTCCTTGCAGACTGGCTTAAAGCGCAGTGCTTTAAACCTTGTTTGGCAGAGGCTGGAGACATTCTGCTTCCTAATTGTTCCCCCAGTTTCGTTACAGGGCCTTATTCACAGGGAGAATGGAACCAGGAGAGAACGTGGCCATTAGGCTGGATTTCTTCTGGGTTTCAGTCACGTCTTTAGGGCAAGCACCTGGATTATTCCTTTCCTTGTCCTCAAGCAACAGGGACAGTAGGGCCTAGGTTACTGGAGGGACTGTGTCCTCCAGCAAATCAGGCACTTGACTGGGACTTCCTTGCACTTCCACTGATCTGCTGAGTGCCTGCTGTGCCTCTCCTCCTCCCACCCATTGTCTTCTCGAACTACACTGCAAACTCTTATTGGGAGTTAGCACAACAGGGCCTCAATCTCAGCTGGAGTGTCCTGGGGAGACCATGTTTTAGAGATCGAGGTATTTAAGGAAATCTCATTATGTAACGTCCTATGTTTGGGGCTTCTGTAAAGCTGCATGCAAGGATCCCCAAAGGAACCAGTGACAATACAGTGCTGCCATCTATCATCTAGTATCATATGCCACACTGCCTTTAATGTGGAGGCAGTACAAATGAACTTACCACTTGACGAGAGTAACACAAAGCAAGCGATTTACACAGCCTGACACACAGTTTACAGGCACCTCAGGGCCAGCCAATATGACTGATGACATTTACCTGGTTTCCGGATGCGACGCAACGCACTGCAGGAGTGCCAGAGCATTGCAGACTCGGTTAGACTGATGGGCTGTCAGGGTTGGCGGGTTGATTGATGGATAAATATTTACAATTTCCTAGGAAGTTAAACAAAGCAAAATTAAAGGAGAAAACTGGACCAAAGCTGCAGAAATGCAATCGCCTGGTAAGCGGCTGCAAGTGCCAGAGAGATGGCTGCCTTCGATTTGCCACATCATTGCTTCGAGCATCATTTCAAAAGGAAGTTATGTAACCCAGGGAACTCAAACTTTGCCAAACTGAGGGTGGCACCGTGCAAACTGCCAGATATCAAGGTGATGCATCTACTTTGCATGTAATTAAGCCGATTACAGCTGCCTTCACTTGTCAGTCAGATACTATGGTGACTGATGCCCTGGAAGTACCAACAAACAACAGTGGTGCACTTCACTGTGCCTAGCACACAAAGCTCTATCCTGGTCTATCATATGCTGTGACCTCTGGCCTCCCTAAAGCAAAGACACTCTTGGTACCAAGAAGGATTAACTGCATGAGCACAGGGGGCAGTTATAAGGGAGTGAGTGGGGAGGAAAAGTCTGACCCATGCCTGTTGATTTCTAACAAAAGCCCTTTCTGACTTTCTTCCCTTCCTCCACGTGTTTGCTGAACAGGAGTTTCTCAGTGCCCGTCCCTCTTACTTTAACGTCATTCTCATATTCAGAGAGTCAAGCAGCAGCTATGGAACGTGCTGGACTGCTGAAAAGGCGAACAGGGAGGGACATGCGTGTTTTTATTCGGAAGGCTCTCTTGCAGTAGAAGAGTTACGTGACAGAGAGGTAACTGAGAAAACCCAAGAAACCCCACATCCACGAGCAAGCTCTCCCAGTCACCCACACAGCACCCTGAGCTTCATTTCAAGTGCAAAGGAAAAGCACTCACCTGCAGAAGAGCTGCGATTGTGCCAAATGAGTGCCATAGCATTGGGGCCAGGTCTGGGACTGATTCACGCTTCTTACTCAGCTCCAGCAAGGCATTCTCACGGGTCTCGGGGCTGGACAGCTCATTAATCCACTGATAGATCTTCTCTCTATCCACCTGAGCCAGTGCTGTCGGCACAGGCTTGAGGGGAGACAATAAAACTTGTAAGTACACCACGGATTTATCGGATTCAAACCAGGCCCGTTTCACTTTTAGAGAAACAGATGAAGCCGGGCAATTAATTCAGCCTCAGTTAGAGGAGGGAGAGAGCAAGAGACCAGCTTTTCTAACAGTCTTCTGGATACAGACAATGGTCTCAGGTCAATGCTTATTTCACCTGCCACGAAATATGGACAGGTGTTTTGCTTCATGGAATAAATCCATCACTACTGTAGTTTCTCTGTATCCTCTGGCAAAATGTTATCTAGCAACTTCCTTCAGCAACATTCAGTGAATCTCATGACTCCACATCTATACAAGCAAAAGCCTAGAACAAGTTATTTTTCATTCTTTTCTCCAGTAGAAGTCTGTGATATTTCACAGCTCCAGCCCTGTCTACGTTAAGTATCTTTAGATCCTGCACTCTAAGCATAAGCAAAATGTATTTAAAGGAGTACTTAAGATATATTAGCTTAGATTCCACTGAATTTGCTCAAGACAGCAGCTTTTCAACACAAGCAACACTCACGCAAAACAACATTAAAACAAGGGTCTCACATAAATGAAAAAAAAATTGAATTATTTCATCAACCTCCACATGGTACAATGGGGCATTTAAAAAATATTGCTAGAGAGACACTGTGCTACAACAAGATGTTTCACAAATCCATCTTGCTTGTGTGAGAACATAAGTCTCTTCCCTAGCTATATATATTAAAGGGAACCCCTTATTAATTTGCTTTGTGGTAAATATCCTTTCCAGAATAAGACAGAGAACTGAATCTGTACCCACACACGGGTAATATTTTTAAGATTAAGCATGATAGTTTTTAAAGATATTTCCATACCCACTTTCCCAGAAGATCAGTGAAAGAGTAACATCTTCCGTTAGTTCTCAGGTAGAAAAGAATCACATTGGGGAATCCAGGATTTTAAGATCTCTCTGATTTCCTTTTCAGAGAAGCTAAACTTTCATTAAAAAACAAAATTTCATGCCTTTGAGAATGCTTTTTACAATAGCAATACAAAACTAATGCATTGCTGTTCTACTAAAGTGACAATCTGGTAGTTAAGGTTGAAAATTAACTAGATATGAATAAGACTATTTTCTTGACATTTAGAGCAACCAGTTACAGTGTACTTAGATTTAAGCATTCTCTTGCAGTGTCCTCTGCAACTCAAGTCTTGCACAAGAACCAGGAATTGAAATCAACCAGTGCCAGAAGTGAAACTGTACAACAGGAACCAATTGTGGAAGTTAGAGATCAGAGATGCGTATTAGGGTCCATCTAATTCTTTGGGACACCATTCCACAGCCTCACTTTTCAATATCAGCAAGTGTTTCCTGATACTTAGGTAAAGTTTTCCCTCATAATTTCATCCACTAGGCCCAGTTATATCCCATGCACATTCTAATTAATTCTTTCCAACCCTTTGAATTTATGCTATTAAAAATCTGTAGACTCTAAACCCCTTGCTCTTATTCACATAGGAAAGTATTTGTTTAGTGCTATCAGATTATCTGTGGACATCAGACACAGTCAATCTCTGCCCTGTGAAGCTCACTACACATTTTAACTCTTCATCTTTCCTCAAATCAATCCTTCTGGCCCCCTCTCTTCTCTCCCTGTTTTCCAGATACCCTGGTTTGAGGTTCTGAAAAAAGTATTTCTTGAATAGTGAAAAGTGACAAATTTATTTTGTTTGAAGTGTAATCCTTTTAGCACTCCTATAACAGTGCTTAAAAATACATGGAAAACTGGAAGGTCTAATTTGTGTTTGTTTATGACAACTGAACAACAAGCCCTTTGACAGTTAAACATTCAGATCTATTTTGCTAGACATGTTGGAAAGTTCAGTTCAACTTCACAGTTCAAATATGTTGATTCCTCAGCAATGCATGCACAAATTTATAGTGTCCAGTGTCTTTCTAAGAAAGAATCAAATTTCTCCCCACAGATTCCCATCTGTTACTTTTCCCTATAAGTCTCATCTACTTTTAACGCAGTCATTGATAAAATATTCTAATTTTCAGATTGCTGTTTTCAAGGCTCACAGTCTCATTCTTCTTCCCCAAGATCTTGTGGAATGTTAAATGCTATATGTAAATATTGCAGATATTTACCAATGATCTTACTAAATACACTTTGTTGAACCTCATGTATGCAAGAGTGATGCCACAGCTGTCTTAAAGCACCATGCACCGAGTGCTTGTGAATCACTGAAGAGCCCATAAGAATAAGGGCATTTACCTGCAATGTCCCTGCCAAACTGCAACTCTGATAATTATATAACAAACTTGATTTAGCCAATTGAAGACTTGTTTAATTAAGCAACTTCCCAGCAAGCATTCTGGGTAAAAAACATTGATTAACACATAATGTTGTCTAATTGTGTGTGTTTTTCTAACACTGTTGTTAGATGATTAACCTGATAAATAAACATTCATTTTGGTGTTAACAACAATGACCTAGCAGGGGTCTGACTAATTTGTATTTTCACACTCCTGCTTCTATTTCAAGTTTTCTGTCATTTATTGTTTTTGCTCCATTCTCTGGACCTCCCCTCTATTGTCTTAGGCCCCTTTCAGATTAGCATCTAAATACAGGCTCTACCAGCAAAAGGCCAGTGCTCTGCCTTATTACAGTTTTGTAACAGCAATTTCTTCCAACCCCAAAACCAAAAATCTCTGTTTATCGGCCCAACAGCTTGGCCTAAGTATAGCGTTATGTACTGCAGCCATCAGTCCCTTGTGGAGATGGCTGCATTTTGGGCCCCATTTTACATTTCTAAATATAAATGCAGGTTGGTGGACAGTAAACACATTTCATCACAGTTCACAAAGCCTATATTTATTGAAGACTTTTTAAATTAGCACTCCATGACTTGCTCTCCATTCATATCAGCCAGTTGTTTTTATGAAATGACTGTTTAAAAATGGTTTATCGCAAAGAAGCCTAGTGTATAGTTAGGGGCTTAATGGGAGGTACAGCAATCCCTTAACCACTATAAAAAAGGATAGAATTATATTGCTATAAAAATGTAAGGAATGATTAAAATAGTTAACCTTCTGCTTTCACCCCTTTGTGCTCTACAAATGTACTCAGCCTAGGAATGAATATTTACAATCATAACATTAGACTGCGAGGAAAACTAAAGGCTGCTCGAATTAGATACCACTGAGTACTTGAGTGACTCATATTCGCTTTTTTAAGCCTGCCTAGTACTTGCAGTAAATTAATTTTAAAACATCCCTACAAATTGATCTCACAGTAAACAGCCCCCGTGCACACAGGCAACGGCAAAGACTCACACAGGCTCTGTTCCAATGAGTGTCAATCAAGTCAGGGAGGGATTTTTAACCCAGGGAATCCGCACGTGAGAGTCTAACACAACGCTGCAGAGAGGGGGTGAAGAAGCCGCAATAGTCACCCCATTGTCTCAGCCTCCCGCCCTCGGCTCCCCTGCTGACGGACTCTCTGCCTGCGGGCTCCCCAGGGCACCGGCTTTGTGTCAATGGGACACGGCCGGACACAGCGGGCGGGGGTGGCAGGAGACCCCGGCGCTCGGGGGTTGTAAAAGACGCGCTCTGGGAAGGGCCCCGGGGAACGTTCTCCGGGCCGCGCTGCCTCATGCAGGAGTCGGGGCAGAGGATCCCGCGGGGCCCAGGCTGGGGGCCGGCCCCAGGCCCCCCATGGAGGTTGGCAGGAAAGGCGCGTTTTATCCGGCCGGGGGCCGGGGCCGCCCCGCACCGGGGGATGAGTCCGGTCGGAAGAGAAGAGGGGCGGGGGCGGCGGCCCGGAGCGGCCGGGTCGGGGCGGGATCAGGCCGCTGTCGGCGAGCTGCGAACGGGGAAGCGGCGCCAGGCCCGGCTCCGGCCCGGGGCGAGGGAAGGGGGCGGGGGGCCCGGGCCCGGCCGCAGGGGGCGGGACTCACCGCGGCCGTGGCCAGGCTGTGCATGTTCGGAGCCGCCGCTCGCGCCGCCCGGGGCCGGGATCAGGAGGCCGCCGCCATGGGGCCTAGGCCGCCTGCGCGTCGCCGTGACCCCTGCCCTCCGCCCTCTCGCCCCGTCACGTGCTCTGAGCGCGCGGGGAATTCTGGGGCAGGGAGCGCTCCGTGTCGGGGGACGCGGAGGGTTCCCCCCCACCCCGAGGCGCCTGCGCGCGTGCTCCGCGGCGTGGTGACGTGCCCGCGCTGTACGTGCGTGTCTCGCGCGGGGAGTCCCGCGCTGCGGCTCGCTTCCCGCCATCTGCTTCCTCCTCACCCCCCCCCCGCCGCGGAGCGAGCGAGCGCGCGCGCGCGCCGGCCGGGCCCGGCGGGGTCTCGGGAGACACCGAGCGGCAGGTAGCGGAGCTGGGGCAGGCGGGAGGGACCGGCCGGCGGGGGAAGCCGGGAACGGGCCATAACCCCCCCCCCCCAGGCACGGGGGGCCCCCGCGCTGCCGCCCCCCCCCCCCCCCACACCGAAGCCGGGCCCACGTCCCCCGTTCTGCGCTCGGGGAGCCCGGAGCGCTAGAGGCCCCCCCGGCCCCCCGCCTCTCCCAGGCCCACGGGGCGCTCAGCCCCCCCCCCGACCCCCCCCCCCCCCCCCCGGGGTTTCGGGGCTCTGGCCCCCCCGCTCCTGGCCCCCCCCCCCGCACCGTGCTCCACGCACCGTGCTCCACGCACCCCTAGGCAGCGGGGCCCGGGGCAGACTCCCCTGCTCTTATCCCCCGTCCAGGGCAGAGAGAGATGCTGCTCCCCGGCGCCCCATGTCCTCCCGCGCTCAGCGGGGATCATGCTCCGGATCCACCCGTCTAGGGGATGTGTGTGTGTGTGTGGACCGGCTCCCCTGGCCTGAGCACAACATCCCTGGGGACGGGCAGGGCCCTGTAGTTGACAGTGAGGAAGGAAGTGGCCTGTCTTCCTGGTGTATAGAGCAAACTGCTCTGCGGGAAAGGAGAACAGCGAGGAGTCCGGTAGCACCTTAGAGAAATTATTTTTTTACCCCCAAAATTTCTGCCCAGATAAATCTGTTTGTCTTTAAGGTGCCACCAGACTCCTTGTTGTTACTGTGGATACAGACTAACACAGCTCGCCCTCTGATACTTGGAAAAGAAAGTGCCTGATTCCTTAATTCCTTCACCATCAAAAGTGGGGTAATATCATGGTCAGACAATGTTTCTTTGTTTGAATGCCTGAGGAGGTGTGAGTCTATAGATTTCTGTCTCCCATCCAACTGGCCTATCTAAATTGCTGCAAGAAAACTAAAGGGGAGTGAGGAGAATATAGTGCAATAAAAAGTGGCAAAATGCTTAAGGTACTCAGCTTTAGCTATTGGCAGCAGTCTGGTCTGTGGATATGTTTACACTAGACTTTCGCTTAATATTTCGCTCCAGTGCAGCTCTGCGGGTGCCAGTGATGGAGGAAGCACTGGTTTTGACCAAATATTTAACCTTAGCTGACAACAGATGTATCTGACACCTGTATCTTGTGTGTATTGGCATCTCCCACCATTGCTTTCACTAGCAGAGCAGTAATGGAGAGAGAAAAAGTCTACACTGGTGGATGGTGATGGAATGCAACTTCTTAGTCTTGTGTTTTTGGATAAACTGCATCACTTTTCGTGGAATTTGTGTCAGGGTTATTGATGAAAGGGCAGGTTCAGTAGGGTGCTCTGCTGTACATATTGCTGCTGATTAACCTGCAGAAACACCCTCATTTGTCTTTACGGAAAATCCCTTAAAACTATGTTGTTCAAACTTGAACTATTTTGACCCTACTACTTAGTTACTGTACCTTATGTGTCCCTAGGCTGTAATTAAGAATAGTGTTTTAGTCAAAAGTTAAATAGAAAAGGTTGGTTTTAAGTCTGTTCATATTACTGAAAACCAAGGAAGGAGAGAAGCTTTTATCAGACAATACCTATCAAAACTTGAAGACTTTACAGAATAATTTATCATATTATTTTAGTAATTTGTATTAGTGTTGCTTAGAAGCCTCAGTCAAGTTGGAGTCTCACTGTGCAAAGTGCTGTACCAATGTAAATACACAATCTGTAGTCAAAAGTTTACAATCTAAACCAATGACAAGATGCTGCAGGTGGCTGAGAGAGAGAAATGGGTAAGGTTGAGGTGACAATAATTCAGGCATGTAAAATACAAAGAATAAATTTTGTTACTAAAAGCTGGTTTCTCATTAGATGTTTATGTTGTCTAATTTTGGAAACAAGTGGTTTCCTTGGAAAATAGTTGTTGTTTTTTCTCCCCTACCCATCATCTTTTCCTGCTTGGTCTTAGCTAAAGGCGGATTTGTTTTGGAAACTCTGTGGAAACTATATTATTAGATTGGCAAGATCTTTTGGTGTCTGTATTGAGTCAGCTCACCTTTAGGGGTTAAAACAAAGATCCCCAAATTGTGGGGCACACCCCCTGACTGGGGCCTGGTGGGAGAGGCACCCATTTCCGCTCCTGACTCAGTGCCCAGCTGTGGCCCCAGTCCCCTTACTTTTGTCCACATTTCCACCCTGAGCCACAGATTCGCTTCCAGTGTGGAGAGGGGTAAGGGGGTCGTGATGCTGAAAAGTTTGGGGACCACTGGGTTAAAGTAATGCTGTCCAAATTGTGGAAGATGTCTTTATTCATGTTTCGTTTACTGTATTATTCTATTTTTTCACTAGACTCCTGCAGAAACCGCTATTCCTTGTTTTTACACTTTCCGCAGATATATTTGCTAGTTGCCAATTTTAATTTTCTTATTTTTAACAGGTTTCAAGGTGAAATAAATTCAGTTAGTCTGTTATAAGTTATTTATCTGTAAGAAAAATGGCTCCACTAAAGGTGCATGGACCTGTCCGGATGCGCAGCATACAAACTGGGATTACAAAATGGAAAGAAGGAAGCTTTGAAATTGTGGAGAAGGACAACAAAGTGAGTCTAGTGGTTCACTACAATGTTGGAGGAATTCCAAAGACATTTCAGGTACTCCAAATATCAAGGTGTTTTGTATGAGCAATGCATGGATTCTTCCCTTTTGTGAACATCTGTCATCTCCAAGACTACGAAGTATCACAGTGACTTCCCTCTGTGACTGTTTCTTGGTTTTCATTTCCAGAACACTAATCCTTTTGTATAACCATACTTTAAATTATTCAGGTGCATTGTTGGGTGGAATGCCAAGGCAGGAGTGAGCAAACCATTAATTGGGAAGAAATGAAAAGGCTTAAGACATGAAAGAAAATGACCAAACTGTGTAGTATCTTGCTTTTTTAATTACCTTTTTGAAACTCTTTTTGCTTATTTGATAAACTTTCAGAGCACCTCTTTGAGGACCTATTAGGCCACCTATACCTTGTCTGCACTAGCACTTTTCCCGGTTGAAGTGCTGAAAATTTGCAATATAGACATACCCGTAGTCCAGGTTCAAGTCTCTTCACTATTATACATGGACTACAGTTCTGTCCAGTCTAGATTTTAAATGTGCCAAGAAATCTGACTTCCACCACTTGCCTTGGGAGACTTGATAGATCTTGCCATCAGGAAGTCTCATATATCCAATTTATACCCTAAATTTAGGATAATTTATATCCTAAATTTTCCTTCTCTTATTTATATCATATTCCTCCTAATTTTTAAATTGCAGTAGTGCCCCAAATGTTCTGTTCAAACACACATGAGGATACAGTGCTTGTCCTGAAGAACTTACTATCTAAAAAAACCCAAGTAAAGCAAGAAGGAAGGGGGAGCATAAAAGTTAGGTTGGATCCAGTATGGCAAGTCCTGTGTTTTCTGTGTAAGAAGAAGATTAGCTTGGGCGATTCTGTGCCTAAGTGCTACTGTATATTTTATATTCTTAAGGACTGTCTGCCTTCTTGCCTGATGAGTCCTGGGGGCAGGGTTCCTTTCAATGGATAGGAAGGATTTAATGGTCCAGAAGGTACCTGCTGAATCTACATTAGTAACGGAAGAGCAAAGTTGTGTGTTAATGGCAGAGAATATGTTTAGATTGATGAGATGAGTAAATCTAGTATCATGTGCTGCCAAAGATTTTAATGAACATATTGGCAGAAAAATAGGGATCATGCCAACTGTAAGGTGATGAGCAAAGCGTGGGCACTTAATTCTCAGCAGTTTGGTGATATTCATGTATTGGAACAACAGGCCCTGTAACAGAAAACACTGGGAGGAATTTTAGGCCCTTTTTCTGTCTTCCAGTTCAGATTAATCAGAAATCTCTTCATCTGCACTTTTGGGAGACCCTATTGTCAAGTTATATAGAGGCAAATTGAATTAAATCTTTCTCTCACCGGTAGGTAGCAGCTCTTCATACTTGTAAAAAATGATTATTTATGTTAGTGGTGCCTAGAGGCCTCAGCCCGGTTGGTTGGTTATGCTAGCTAGATGCTATATGCAGACATATAGTAAAAGATACACTTTGTCATGGAGGCTTTATAATCTAGTTTAAACAAGACACAGCTGGTGGCTGGAGAGAATGGAGGATGATGAATACTATTATGTCTTCAGAGCTTTTTAAGTTGCAGCAGGAAGTTTGACCTTGGATGGTGACATAATTGAGAGTCTTCTCCGGTATGCTTGTTTTAGGAGAGAGTGGAAGATTTGAAGGCCCCACTTGAATTCTTGCTTTACTGAAGTTTTCAGTTAATTAAAAAAACAAGGATTGGGCGTAAAAGATGGTGGAAGTGTAGCTTCACCAAATGAAAAGCTAATCATTGACTGAAGTAGGTTATGTCTACACTAGAAATGTTACAGTGTTGCAACTGCACAACATGGTTCCTGAAGATACCAAAACCTCTGTTTATTCATCTGTTTAAAAAAGATTTTGCTCAACATACACACAACCAAAAAAAAGCCATTGGTCAGGTAATTTCTTGTAGCCAGCATAGCAGAAAGTGAGAAGGAATATGTGGATTAATTAGGAAGGCTGACTTCTGTTTACATTACCATTGTATTTGACTTGTTGCACTAGTGAAGTTTTTACTTTATAAAAAATAGAAATCAAGTTAAATATATGAATATTCAGCAATATTTTGATACTTACTGATTACCAAGCCAGTGTTTTTTCCAACTTGTCAAGAATTTTTATCTTTTGAGGGCTAAACTATGTGAAAGTTTCTAAAAGTCTTGAGTTACTGAATAACATAAAAATCTGAAAAAAAAAGTCTTAATGGAAAAATTTCTTTAGTTTTGATATCTCTAGCAGCTAAATTAAATTTTATTGAACTCTCATTCATTTAGGATTGAGAAAAACAAGACATTTGAATCCAGTGAAGAAAGTTTCAGAATGTTGTAAACACTTGAAAATAGGGGCGTCAGTGATAGTGTTGCCTTTTCTGAGTGGCATTTTAAAAATTCGTTAGCCATATTAACTTAAGGTTTAATGATGACTCTGTATGGAGGAGGGGAAAATACTTGTGTTAAGAACATTTTCTTTCTTTGTAACTCTTGGACAACATAACTGATTTTGGAGTATTTTTCTTTTATTGTGGAAGTATTTAAATAATTATTTCTTACAATGGTCTATGTCATAGTCACCTTTACTTTCTTTCCAGTTAAGCCATAACATTAAAACTGTGGTCCTACGACCAAATGGTGGAAAATTGTGTTGCCTGATGCTAACGCTAAAGGATGCCAGCTTCCTGACTATTGATAAGGTACCATCTAAGGATGCAAATGAAATGAGGATGTATCTGGATGCAGTCCTCCATGACAGGGTTCATACTGGTAAGCGCAAAACAATGCAAATTGTGCTAATGCAGGTTGGATAAAGATAAGATTCTGAATTAGTTTGTGTCAGTTCACCTTTGACCATTTTGTCCATCTTCCCTTTTTTTAAAGCTGTTTATTCTTTATGTTGCTTTTGATTGAATACTTTTCTTTGGGCCATTGAACTCAGTTTTATTTTAATATTTATGCAACTTTCCTGCAATGTTGGCATGCGTAGTATTTAATTTATAAGTGTGTTGATATTTGAAAAATGGTTACCAATTGTTTACCATTTTCAAAGACATGCACAGTTTCCTCTTTCTTTGAACACTTGGGTTTTGTTGCACATTAAGTACACACACTAGGAGGAAAATCTTTAGACCTTTGCTTTTTAAACACATGCATTCCTGATATTGTATTGTCTGCCAGGTATAGATTCTGGTTTTTACACATACGTCCAGTGAATGTTTTGAAAATCTAGCCTTAATTGATTTATGACAAAGAAAGCTAGGATATATAAAACTACAAGTAAACTAAATGGCGTGTGCATTTGTTGTCAGCTGTGAAACCATCTCAGGGATCTGGCAGCTTTGGAGGTGTTCTGGGCAGCAGGACGACCCAGAAGGAAGATAACAGGCAATTTCCATATATTGAAAACCAGGTATGTTAAACAGTTTGTTTACGCTTCAGATCTTTGAGTTTCCCCCAGTTCCTTTTAATCACTTTCCTCTTTCCCCCCCTTATTTTGTGTCTATGATGCATATTGTAGTAGTACAACAGGTGAATCCAGTTTGTCCCAAGCTTTCTGAATCAGGACAGGCTCGGAGATAGATAAAATATAAAATACACACACACACATGCGCACACACACACCGTTAGTTGAGACCTTGGTGGGGTAGTGGGAAAAGTGTGTTCCAATCTTCTGTATGATCCAGGAACTTCATTGACTGGCTCTGGAAGGGTGCATTTATTCCTTGTTGGATAGACAAGTCAGTCTGCTGAAGAAGTGAAGTAAAGTAGAAAAACGTATCCTTAAGGGTCTGTCCCCAGCATAGTACTGAATGTTGTTTTAAGTTTTTATACATAAACACTGCATACAAGTTGGGCATGATAGATGAAATAAAAATGCGAAGCTCATGTATAGGCTAATTGGCAGATTTGGCTGCAAGTCACATTTTGCCTAATAAACATATGTTAAACAGTTTTTGCTATCTGATTAGTTTGATTTTAATCTTTTGAGAGATTCTCTTCAGCCTTTCAGGCAAAATTATCAAACCTACTTTACTGAAACTCATCTTTCTTGAGGGCGCTTTTTGTTGACTCCTTTGCTTTTCGCTGTGACGGTTCTCAGGATACCCAGGACTGCAAGTCACCTTGCTCTACTCCCAGTCTTCACCGAAGGAGAGTCTTGTGGTAGCTGAGTGTCAACTCTCTGACAGTACCAGCCTTTCAACCATCCAAGCACTCTTCTGGGCTATGGTAGCTCTAAAACTTGCACTTAAAAGTAGCTCCCCCCGTGCCCAAATCCCTGAGTCACTTTTACTCCTGACAGAATTCTGGCCCCTATCGGGGACCAGAATTCAAATGGCCCGCACTTTCCTGTGCCCCTCGTGCAGAAAAATAATAAATCTGTCGGGGGACATGTGCCTCTTCCCAGGGAGCCCAGGCAGCGCACCTGTTCCAGCGAGCCTAGAGCAGCCTCAGAGATGGGGCGGGGAGTGCGTGCCTGCATGGTTGGTGATTGTCATGGGGGTGTGGGAGGGAGAGAAACTGTCCGTTTCGCTTGCTACTGCAGCTTACTGGCGTGAAAGGGTGGGGCTTCTTATTATGCAGGAGGCAGGTTAGAGACAGAAATGTGGCAGTCTGTCTGCCAGTTAATTGTTCTCATTCTATAAGGCAGAAATGTAGCAGCCTGCCTGGTAGTAACATTGTTAATGTTCCTATTGTTAGTAAACTGTTCCCATTCTCAGTCAGTTCCCCCAGGAGCATAAACCCGAGAAAGTTTTAAGGCCCCTTACATTAGGAAGATCTATGTGCTTTCTCACTTATTTCCTGTGCCAAAGTGAGGTTAAATTATGGCTAAGGATTTATTTTACTTACCCATTAAAAAAGAAAAGACTTTGAGGGCAAATAAAACATTTATCAAGCAGTCAATAAAATGTCAAGACAATCAGAACCAAACATTTCCCAAAGTGCCCAGCCAGTTCTGGACGAAGTTACCAAAGGGCAAAGGGATATTGTTCTTTTGTATAACATGAATGGCCTTCACATCAAAAACAGCTACACCAGCTTCTCATGCTTGAGAATTCTCCACAAAACTGCATGTAATGGGGACAAATTATTTTGCACATTGTGCAGTGTTGTTCTCTGTTATGACTGATGGTCTGTAATTATGGATCATTTTGCATAAAAAACCCCCACAAACTGAAAGAAAATGCAGCTCAAGAGGAAGGCAGAAATAAACATCAGAAGACCATGACAAGTCCACTGAAAAACAAAACGCCGGCAGAGAAAAACGTGTGGAGGTGAGTGGAAATATAAGAAAATGTTATAATACAGAAAAATAAGATAAGTAGCATAGAACGGTCATAGCGATGGGATCTTTCCACTTGCTCTGAAATCTTGAATTGATAGCTCTGCATTTAAACTACTTTTTTTGTAAATGACTGTGATCATTTACTATACTATAAATCTAAATTAAAATCTAGAAATTCAGAACTAAATATATGAATAAATGTATTAATCTAAGATTA
Organism: Dermatemys mawii; assembly: GCA_007922305.1. Classification (NCBI taxonomy): domain Eukaryota; kingdom Metazoa; phylum Chordata; order Testudines; family Dermatemydidae; genus Dermatemys; species Dermatemys mawii. The sequence goes on from ML677353.1 coordinate 1,284,650, forward strand.
AAGATAAATATACAGATGGTAAATTTTTGTGCTCAGTCAAGACTTATCTAACTTCTTCTGCTTTCAGATTTGTACAGCATGGGTGAAGATTTGTCTGTCTAGATCTCTTTAAAGAGGCGTTCCATGAAGCATCCAAAAAGCTTGACAAATATTTGTCATTTGGACAACCAGGTCTAAATTTTCTGAAGGCTTGTAGGTTATTCGATCGTCATCGTGTTTATATGCTGCCAGAGCATTGTGAATACTTTTAAGCAATACCTGTTTTTTCTGAGGTACCTGAACAGGAGCTAAAATTGTACAAGGAAAAGATTGTGCCTGAAGCTTTTCAAAGTCAACCTATTTTTGTAGACCTCTAAGTGTTTTGGTTTTCAGTGACACAGAGAATTCCAAATATCACTACACTGGCCTTGAATTGCATAAATGCTGTCTGAAATTCTGCAGATGCAGAGAGAAATTTTTCATTGTACAATTTGATCCTTTCTAGCAGAAGGAAATCACTAAGTGAGAAAAACTAGAATGCTGTTTGTTTTTTCTGTACTATAATATAAATGAAAATACTGGATTGCACTGAAATGTAGAACAATGATTAGCAAAATTATATGACTTCCATGTGTGAAAGTCTGAACAATTTAAAATGACATTCTATCCCCCGCCCCCCGTTTGGTGTTCTGTAATGAAATTTAAATGAAAATCCAAAATTATAACTGGTATGCAGGGTATTAGTTACCAAGTGTTTGTAACTTAACTTTCATGTGCTTAGGAATTGCTGAATAGTTGTTGTGACTTTTTTTCTGTATTGTAGTTTAAATAAATTACCCAAACAATTGAAACTGATTTGATTATATTGCATTATTTTGACAAATAAAATATGCTGAATTTTATCCTTTTTGGCGCAGAATCCCTCCAGGAGTACCCTTTGAATTGTTGCCCTGAAACCTACCACTATTACTTAGAATTAGCCAACTATGTCAACTCTTTCCTTGGCATTACATTTGTTTTTGTTTGGTTGGTTGGTCAAAAGCACCAGGACACTATTAAAAATATCTGTCTTAATATTATTGCACTTATAGCACCCAAAGGTATAGTAGGTGCATCTCAGAAGACCTGTGTCTTAACATGGTCTGTATCTCAAAAAATTTCGTGTGCTGTAGAAACAACATCAATGACACTGACGGTGTGGGAGGGAGAAGGGTAAAGTTTGCATGGATACTCCATTTATACATGTCCATAATCTGGCGGTTTTACAATGGCTTTTCACGTATGCAAACTTTACTCCATCTGTGCAACATTAAACTCTACCGTCCTGAAACTTTCCCTATTTTCATATACTGCATTTTTGGGAGAGGCATGTAAATGCCACTTTAGAATAACAGTAAAGTCATTTTCAGTTTTGATTATTATGGATTTCCTCTGTTGGATTTTGCAGGTTCCTTCCAAAAGAGTGACTGTGGAGGGAAAGGAAGAAAATACATTTCGAAAGGTATTGGGCACCCCTAGTAGAGCATCTGTTAAGACTTCCTCAGGAAGTGGAACACCTAGCAACAGGATTAACCTTTCAGTGTCTCCCACTTCGTCAACTCCTCACAGAACGGGCTTATTGGAAAACCGGTATGAAATAAAATTACTTCAATATGCTGTCATCAAAATTTAACACCATACAAATGTGTAATCTTAATAATTTACTGCACATACAAGTACATATAAGCCCTTTTTGGTTCATTTTTATAATTTATTTTTAGTATTGCTTTGAAAACAGTGTTAACAATTGTATTTCCAGCTCATTGCTGGTCCATGAGCTCCAGGAACAACCTGAAAGAGCTGTGTGTGCAAAATTCTTTGTTATATTTTAGATTTTAAACTTGAAAATTGTGACAGGTTAGCAGGAAATACAGAGAGCACATGAGGGCATGCATGGTGGAGGAAGAGGTTCATTTTTGTCCGTCTGAATTAATGATTCCTTAAAATGATTTATTCTTGTGCTATGTTAGTGAAAAGAGGAAAAGAACACAGCCCTCTGGTTCAGAGATGAATGAAGATTATCCCAAAGAGAATGATTCTTCAACGTAAGTTACTGCTTATTTTTGTAGTTTCTGACACAAATTCCTCCTGCATGTGCCCACCTACTCTTAAGATATGAGTGTTATTGAAAAGAATACCCATATCTTTCTCTGTCAAAATACCACTGTAATACATGTTTGGAAAGGGTTAAGGACTAGGGAGTGAGATATATCCCTATATTGGTATGTTAACTCTGCAGTAGTATGTTATCTGCAGACAATGTGTTTGCTTTGTAAGTTAGCACTAAACGAACATGTCTTCTAAATAGTGTTGGATGCTAAATAAATGCCTGGGATGTTAACCTTTTGGTGGTAATTTTCACTTGTTTTGTCTTATTGGGTTTGAGCTTTGACTTGTAAGAGGTCAAAGCACAAAGGGGGATGTTATTTAATACAGCAGAGAGATGTAGGCTGTGTGTTTGACATGACAGTGTGAAGGGCTATTTAATGAATTAGTTGGATAAATTTGTTTGCTGATGAGGTGTACATACTTCATAGTTAATTATAACAAAGGCCAATATAAATTAAATATCTACAAATATTTAAAGTGTAAACATTTAACTAGGAAAAAACTGTAACTCACATAATTGCTCTGACTTAAGCTCCCATTTATCTGTAGCAATAACAAAGCTTTGACTGATCCAGCATGGAAGTTTTTAAATAGTAGCAGAGAGAAACAGCTGAATCTGAAACAGACCGAGGAGAACAGGACATCAGGTAAGCATGCATTTTATATCCTTTTTTCTGACCTCGAAAAAAATGCAGTCTTGCTCCACTCAGACCCATTAAGAAAGCTGCTGCAAAAATATTTTTTCTAGCCTGTCACTTTGACCATGTCAGTCATGTCTCTGAAGTCCTTCACTGGCTCCTGCCTCTGTTACATCAAACATAAGCTACTTATATTCACTTTCAAGGCCCTTCACAGCTTATCATAAGAACGGCCATACTGGGTCAGACCAAAGGTCTATCTAGCCCAGTGTCCTGTCTTCTCACAGTGGCTAATACCAGGCTCCCCAGAGGGATTAAACAGAGCAGGCAGTCATCTGGTGATTCATCCGCTTTTGCCCACTTCCTGCTTCTGGCAAACAGAGGCTACGGACACAATCCCTGACCATTCTAGCTAATAGCCATTGATGGACTTGTCCTACATGAACTTATCTAGTTCTTTTTTGAAACCTGTTATAGTCTTGGCCTTCACAACATCCTCTGGCAAGGAGTTCCACAGGTTGACAGTGCTTTGTGTGAAAAAATACTTCCTTTTGTTTGTTTTAAACCTGATGCCTGTTCATTTCATTTGGTGACCCTTAGCTCTTGCATTATGAGAGGGAGTAAATAACACTTCCTTATTTACTTTCTTCACACTAATCATGATTTTATAGACCTCTGTCAATCCCCCCCCTCAGTCATCTCTTTTCCAAGCTGAAAAGTCTCAGTCTTATTGTATCCTCTTATGGAAGCCATTCCATACCCCTAGTCATTTTTGTTACTCTTTTCTGAATGTTTTCCAGTTCCAGTATGTCTTTTTGAGATGTGGTGACCACATCTGCATGTAGAGATGGGGCTACCATGGATTTATATAGAGGAAACATGATATTTTCTGTCTTCTTATCTATCCCTTACTTAATGTTCCCAACTTTGTTGGCTTTTTTGACAGTCAATGCACATTGAGTGGTTGTTTTCCGAGAACTATCCACAATGACGCCAAGATCTCTTTCTTGAGTGGAAACAGCTAATTTAGACCCCATCATTTTATATGTACAGTTGTAGTTATGTATTCCAATGTGTATTACTTTGCATTTATCAGCATTGAATTTCATCTGCCATTTTGTTGCCCAATCACCTAGTTTTGTGAGATGCCTTTGTAGGTCTTTGCAGTCTGCTTGGATTTAAGTATCTTGAGTAGTTTTGTATCATCTGCAAATTTTGACACTTCACAGTTTAATCCTTTTTCCAGATCATTTATGAATATGTTAAAAAGGGCTGGTCCCAGGACACACCCCTGGGGGACACCACTATTTACCCCTCTCCATTCTGAAAAGAAATCATACCTTTGTTTCCTATCTTTTAATCAGTTACCAATCCATGAGAGGACCTTCCCTCTTATCCTATGACAGCTTACTTTGCCTAAGGGGCGTTGGTGAGGGACCTTGTCAAAGGCTTTCTGAAAATCTAAGCACACTGTATACACTGGATCCCCCTTGTTCACGTGCTTGTTAACCCCCTCAAAGAATTCTAGTAGATTGGTGAGGCCTGATTTCCCTTTACAAAAACCATGTTGACTTTTCCTCAAGAAATTGTTCATTCTTTGCAATTCTTTTCTTAGAATTATGGATGGACTTCAGTAGGTCCTCTAAATCCAGTCCTCTGCACTCAAGGCAGGAATAAGTAATAAGCAGATAAACACCTGTCAAAAATTATCTAATCTGTTCTTTAAAAAACTTCTGGTCACAGAGATTCCACAACCTCACTAGACAATTTGTTCAGTGCTTAACTACCCTGACAGTTGGGAAGTTTTTCCCTTGCTGCAATTGAAACCCATTGCTTCTTGTCCTATCCTCAGAAGTTAAGGAAAACAATTTTTCACTCTACTCCTTGTAACAATATTTTATGTGCTTGAAAACTGTTATGCTTCCTCCGCTCCCCCCAAGTCTTCTCTTCTGCAGACTAAATAAATCCAATTTTTTCATTTTCCTCAGAGGCCATTTTTTCTATAACTTTAATCATTTTGTCAAGAATCAGAGGGGGAGCCGTGTTAGTCTGGAATTGCAGAAGTGACAAAGAGTCCTGTGGCACCTTAAAGACTAACTAAAATTTTTTTTAGAGCATAAGCTTTCGTGGGCTAATACCCACTTCGTCGGATGCATGCAGTGGAAGTATCCAGGGGCAGGTATAAATAGGTAGGCAAGAACCAGGTGGGAGATAACAAGGTTAGTCCAATCAGGCTGAACCAGTTTGTTATCTCTAATCAGGGAGGGTGAGGTGTTCCTCTAGCAGTTGAACTGGAGGTATGAATAGCGAGAGAAGAGAAGCTGCTTTTGTAGTTAGCTAGCCATTCAAAATCTCTATTCAGTACCAATCTACCATCTACCAATGTAATATACGCCATTATGTGCCAGCAATGTCCCTCTGCTATGTACATTGGCCAAACTGGACAGTCCCTACGAAAAAGGATAAATGGACACAAATCAGATATCAGGAATGGCAATATTCAAAAACCTGTAGGAGAACACTTCAACCTCGCCGGACACACCATAGAAGATTTAAAGGTCAGCATTTTGCAGCAAAAAAACTTCAAGTCCAGACTGCAAAGAGAGACTGCAGAGCTGCAATTCATTTGCAAATTTGACACAATCAATTTGGGACTGAATAGAGATTTTGAGTGGCTAGCTAACTACAAAAGCAGCTTCTCTTCTCTCGCTATTCACACCTCCAGTTCAACTGTTAGAGGAACACCTCACCCTCCCTGATTAGAGATAACAAGCTGGTTCAGCCTCATTGGACTAACCTTGTTATCTCCCACCTGGTTCTTGCCTACCTATTTATACCTGCCCCTGGATACTTCCACTGCATGCATCCGACGAAGTGGGTATTAGCCCACGAAAGCTTATGCTCTAAAAAAATTTTAGTTAGTCTTTAAGGTGCCACAGGACTCTGTCACTTCTTTAATCATTTTGTTGCGCTCCAATTTGCCCCTATCTTTCCTGAAATATGGTGCCCAGAATTGGACACACTACTCCAGTTGAGGCCTTATCAGTGTGGAGTAGAGTGAAGGAATTACTACTTGTGTCTTGTTTACAACAGTCCTGTTGATACATCCCAGAATGTTATTTACTTTTTTTGTGACAGTGTGACACTGTTGACTTGTACTTAGCTTAAGCGACAAAGAGTCGTGTAGCACCTTATAGACTAACAGATGTTTAGCTTGTGGCCCACTACAGCCCCTAGATCCAAATTCTTAGTACTCCTTCTTAGTCAATCATTTCCCATTTTGTATGTGTACAATTGATAGTTCCTTCCTACACACTGAGTACACACACTGCAAGACAGCAGCCCAGGACAGGGATAACTGGCGAAGCCTTGTCAGAGAGGGAACGTCCACTTTTGAGGAAAATTGCCTCGCCCTGGTTGCAGAAAAATGTTATGAGTTTTCAATGATAATTGTTAATGGTTCAGATATCTCCTCAGTCAGCTTCTGGAGTATTCTAGGATGTAGTTTATTGCAATTCTAAATGTTGATATCCTTGTTCTTAAAGGGTAAGGTAATCTAGATCTGCCTTTTGTGAGAGAGATTGGCTGGTGCAGATTTAAAAATGTGAATACACTTTATTTTGGTATAGCTCAGACTATAATTATTTTGCTAGTCAAACAAGTAAGGTTGATGCTGCACTAATAAGTGAAGTCTTTTAAAAAGATAGGTTTTAAAAGGACTTCAGAATTAGAAACAGAAGTTCTTTGTTCATTTGCAAGTACAGGTGGCAACAATAAACTTCAGGCTGTGCAGTTGGCCTGAACTCTGCATCTTCCATTCCAAAGCCATGATGAAAGTGAACAATGATTCTCTGTCCACTTAATAGACATTCTTGAATCTTGTGAAGTTACGGTTTTACATGAGAACATTTATTATTTGAATCATTGGGGTGTCAGAATACATCTCATTTGACCCACTTCATGTTTTGCCCAGAAATATACATTAATTCACTATGAAATGGAGAGTAGGAAAAGAAACTTAATTTTCAGTACAGGGTATTTGTTTTGAATTTTGTGTACTCTGTATTGGAAATCGTAGCTAAGAAGGGTTTGTGCGTGTGTGTTTTTCATGTATGAACAACTGACAACTACACATTACATTGTTTCAGTTGTTGGTTCCACATTTTAACAGCCTGTTTCAAATAAGCAAGTCAGAATTTCAAGATGGCGGTATCAAGTCAAACTTTAGCTTATATGAAAAAACTACATGCACTTAGTATTTAGAGCTAGTACTTTCTTCATTATACAACTCTGAAAAAATTACTTGGTGAAAAGGTTCTTAAACCTTTTACATATTAGGTATAGTCATTTACCTTCCTCAGTACAGAATACATAGCTGAGCTAGTTGGAATAAATGGCAAATGTTTTTTTCTGTTGCTCTTCCAGGGGTTTTGCCTCTACAATCATCCTCCTTTTATGGTAGCAGGTCCACGTCAAAGGACTACTCCACTGGCAATTCCAACCTGGAAAGGTAGGCATAACTCTGTAGTGTTCTCTCTACAGGACAAAGAGCTGTTTTTCAGGAATTTAGGTGTTTGAATTTTTGTGTGTTTACTAAATGGTATGCATATTTTATTCATGAAAACAGGTGTGTCTAATTTTTTAAAAATAAGTAAAGCAGGATTGCTGAAACTTGTTGTCGTTTTGTACTAGACTTGGTTTGTTGTGTGGTCTGTATGCACACTGGGCTGGACAGTCTTCCTAAAATCTCTTAATTTGCACTTTGTAAGATTTCACCAAGAAAAGCATGGGTTGTATGTTGTATATGATTTTAATATCTCTCTGTTGAGAAGCTCTGCTGTTGAAGGGAGCTTTGCTAGTTCTGAATATAGGAGTCACTGTGCCAGTGAAGATCAGAGCCCCACATTCAGTTCTGTGGGCTTGATTGTTTTACACCATGTTACTTGAAGGATTTGGAAGAATCTGGGGTCAAAACCAAACTCTGCAAGGAAAAGAGTGGCTGGTTTAATGGTCTGTGTCATATTTAAAATATCTAAACTCTAGAATCCCAGGTTCAAATCCCAGTGAGATTAAATCAGTCTTCATCCTTCCCAGGTAGATAAACTATAGTTATTTTTATAAGTAGTAGCTGTATTCTAGTAGTGCCAGATTGGAGCCACATTGTTCTGAGCACCAGACAGATACAGTCCCTGCCCCAAATTATTTCATATTAGACCAGACAAAGGGTAGGGAGAGAGGAAATATTATCCATATTGTAGAGATGAGGAACTGAGGTATAGAGATTAAATGACTTGCCCAGGGGTTCACATGGGAAGTTAATGGCAGAGCCATACATTCAGCCTAGATCTCCTGACTTATGGTCTAGTCATGCCTTAACCACAAGACCAGCCTTCCCAGAGTTTCAAATCTCCAGCCAGTACTTTAAAAACCAAAAACTTGTCTGCTGGAGTTTGGTGCATTTTCTGGACCAGTGTTTCCCCTTCCCATATGTAGCCCACTATTTTGCAATACAGTGTGCACCAGTTATCTGCCTGGCTGCTACCCTTCATTACAAAGGTGGCACCATTTTATTAGTGAAGCAATTCGTGTAGGTGAGCCCTGTTTTGAGATTCTTCAAGACATAATCTAACAAAGGTAGAGTAGGACAGCCTTCTCTCCTCCAACTCACTCCCATTTAAATTGCCATGAATAAATAGGCAGCACCTTGGCATGTGATATGGATAAGGCTGATATTGTCATTTTTGTCATGGGCTATAACTGTTGTCTTTGCTACTATCTTGAAAGAACAGTGCAGTCAAAAACTTACATTTTATGCTTCTTTTTGCACTGTAGGTCTAGCATATCAAGTCAGACACACTCAGCCAAAAGAAGCCTGGGGTTTCTCTCTCAGCCAGCCCCACTCTCTGTTAAAAAAATGAGATCTAATCAAGACTACACAGGATGGAACAAACCTCGAGTGCCCCTTTCCAGCCACCCACAGCAACAGCTACAAGGGTAAGTTTCAGCTTCTTTGATATCAGACTTTTTTCCCCTGTCATCTGAATGTGAGCAGACTGAAGTGTACGAATTACACAGAAACAAATTCAAGTCCTGGTTCTGAAATGAGTGAGAATTGTGCCTGAGTTAGGAGCCCTTTTCCCAGTTTGGGAAAATAAAATTGTTCGCTAAAATGCTAAGAGTTTAGTAGTTGATATAGTAAATCCAGAAAACTTGTGAAAGAAACAAGTTTGTCTGAAAATGAGCAATCACAGTATTTTTATATTTAGATTGTAGAAATACCCATATATGCTTTCCAGATATACAAGATGATTAATGGGTTGCCAGCTTTCTGACTGGGGCTGTGGGCTCTGGCCAGGGGCTGGGGATGAGGGGTTTGGAGTGCAAGAGGTGGGTTCCAGGCTGAGGCTGAGGGTTTCAGAGTGCGGGGAGGGGGCTCAGGGCTGAGGCAGGAGGTTGGGATGCAGATGCGGATCAGGGCATCTGTGGGGTGGGACTGCGGATGAGGGGTTTGGAGGGCATGGGATTGGGGAGCGGGAGGGTATATGGAGTCCTGGCGGTGATTATCGTGGCTCCAAGGAAGTGGCTACCAGGTCCCTGCAGCGTGTAGGCACATGGGCAGTCAGGGGGGGCTCTGTGTGTTTCCCTCATGCCCGCAGACACCACCCCCACAACTCCCATTGATTGCGGTTCCCAGTGAGCTGTGGAGCCGGCACTCAGGGCAGAGGCAGCACTGCAGAGCCTCCCTAGTTGTCCATGCACCTAGGGGCTGCAGGGACCTGGTGTCTGCTTCCAGGAGCCACACAGAGCTAGGGCAGGCACGGATCCTGCTTTAGCCCCAGGCCGCTGCTGTGCCGCCAACTCGACTTTTAAGCGCTCAGTCAGCAGTGTTGACCTGGGTCTGGGTTGCTTTTCAACTGAGTGTTCCAGTTGGGAACCGGACACCTGGCAACCCTACTAATGGTCTTGGAGGGGAAGGAGCTATGTTGGAGCAGTTGGGATGGAGAACAGCAAACACCTTAGTAGGTCAATGTTCAATAATATCCTTTGTTCTTTCAGATTTTCAAACTTGGGAAATACCTGCTACATGAATGCCATTTTACAGTCCTTGTTTTCGATTCAGTCGTTTACTAATGATTTGCTTAAGCAGGGTATCCCTTGGAAAAAAATTCCATTCAATGCACTTATCAGGTAAACTTCATTTGCTTGGATGGGATATTTTCTTTTACGACATTAACTTTATTTATCAACATAAGAACGGTCATAGTGGGTCAGATCAAAAGTCCATCTAGGCCAGTATCCTGTCTTCTGACAGTGGCCAATGCCAGATGCCCCAGAGGGAATGAACAGAATGGGTAATTATCAAGTGATCCATTCCCTGTCACCAATTCCCAGCTTCTGGCAAACAGAGGCTAGGGACACCATCCCTGCCCATCCTGGCTAATAGCCATTGATGGACCTATCCTCCATGAACTTATTTAGGGGTTTTTTTAACCCTTTTACAGACATGGCCTTCACAACATCCTCTGGCAAAGACTTGCACAGGTTGATAGTGTGCTGTGTGAAAACAATACTTCCTTCTGTTTGTTTTAAACCTACTGCCTATTAATTTTAATTTGGTGACTCCCTAATTCTTGTTTTATGAGAAGAAGTAAATAACACATCCTTATTTAATTTCTTCATACCAGTCAGGATTTTATAGACCTCAGTCATATTCACTCCATTTTGTCTCTTTTCCAAGCTGAAAAATCCCAGTACTATTACTTTCTCCTCATACAGAAGCCGTTCCATACTCAGAAATTTCTGTTTTACTCTGCAAACTGGACCTTGGGTTGAATTTGCAGGACATGATGCTTGAGTACAGGCATGTAGGAGTTGGTTGTGTCTTGAACCCTAGCTGAAATGTAAAATTAGGAAATTGGAAACAATTCTTGCTGTTTCTGAAAATGCATCAAAATTTGGGAATTTACAAGTGTATTGAGGGACAGATTTTAGAAACATAAAATAGGGTGCATAGAAATTGCCATACTGTGTCAAATCAGTGGTCTATCTAACACAATATGCTCTCTCAGACATTGACAAAACCAGCTGTTTCAGAAGAAAGTGTGAGCAAATCCATAAGACAAATATGAAAGAACTTCCCAATAGAGGAAGCATTTTCCTAGTCCCAGTCAGTTAATGGTTGGCTTATGGGCGAGCACATGAGGGTTTATATGTTTTATACTTTTCTATTCTACTTTATTTAACTGTAGAGGTTTACAGTCCATGAGTTATGTGCTGTGTAAAACTGTCTCCTCTTATCAGTTTTAATTGTGCTGCCTTTCAAATTTCACTGACTATCCCCTGGTTCTTGTATTACCAGAAAGGGCAAATGATATTTAGTCTACTCTCCTTGTACCATTCAGTATTTTATATACTGTTCTCATGTGCCCTCTTATTTGTCTCATTTCCCAGTTAAAATGGTTCTAGTCCTTTAATTTCTCCTCATATAGATGTCTTTTTATGTCTGTAATTGCTTTTGTTATCTGTCTTCGGACCCTTTCTATTTCTGTTGTATCTTTCTTGAGCTCCTTGAACTCTTCCTGCACTGTCTGGTCTTGGCAGTTCTATATGCCATTTGATATGTCCTTTTGCCAGGATTTGCAGTAAGACCTCTATTTGGACTTATGGTATTAGTCATAGAATAACCATGTTGTGGACACTGTCTAGTGTTACTGTCTAGTTTGCAGACAGAGTAAAATAGGAATTTCTGAAGACCACTCCATGCTTTCAACTAAGTCCCATTCTTTCAGAAGTCTGTCAAATGGGCCATTGTGCATGTTTTTCCTATTGTAGTTGTATAAATGCACTGTAAGGCTGCACTAAAAATGGTGCCTTATATCCTTACAGGCAAACTAGGTAGATAGCTCTTGTGATCCATTATAATAGGATCTTCTAATGGAGGGCCTTGTGCGATTGGGTGTAGAGGTACAACAGGACGGACTTGAATGCTTTATTGTGTCTGTCTTGACTTCTGTTCCTTTGTTTCAAACAAATTATCCAATTTTTTTGTTAATTGTTAGGTTTTTTTCCTTTTTCATATGTCACTTGCATGTATATGTGCTGCTGCCTTCCTCAATATCAAGGGTTAATATATGCCTGCATATATAAAATCTGATGTGTAGATTGTTCTGCTTTGAATGTATTATACTAAGGCCGTGGTTCTCAAACTTTTGTACTGGTGACCCCTTTCATATAGCAAGCCTCTGAGTGTGATTTCTCCCCCCCCAACCCAATAGAAATTAAAACCACTTTTTAATATATTTAAGACCCTTAAATGCTGGAGGCAAAGCAGAGTTTGGGGTGGAGGCTGACAGCTCGCAACCCCCGCCCCGTGTAATAACCTCACGACCTCCTGCGGGGTCCCAACCCCTAGTTTGAGAAGTCCTGTACTAAGCATAGAAGAGCACTATGAAATTAACTAGTTTACAGTAACTGAAAGTAGGGAGAATCACCTGATTATTAATAAAACTTACCAACAACAATGGTATATCTGATTTAAAACAAACCTTTTGTCTTGCCAGATTTCCTAAGCTTGTGTTATGTAAATGAATGAAGCTGTATGTTGCAATTTCTTGTATTGCAAAAAGAAATAAAACTTGCAGCTGGCTGGCGTGTAATTTACAGAAGTGTTTATTGGCCATAAGAATTAGGGTTAATTATTTATCTGTTTATTTTAATGGGATGTTATTTCATAAGATATTTTACATAACACATTTTGTTATTGTGCTCTTTACATTGGAGGAATTTTTAAATGCAGAATCCCACTGAAATAATGGCATCAGGAGTTAAGTTTTAAAACATTTGGAATCTAATGTGAGGTATTATATAAGATGAATCCTTCTGCCTCTTCCCCTAATGGAATACAGACTTGGCAAATGTTTTTAGAGAGGTTTTACACTACCTACCATAAGATTTGGAAAGCCAGCCAATCAACCTTTCACTGCATTAATTTCTCCAGACGCTTTGCTCTTCTGCTTGCTAGAAAGGATGCTTGCAGCCCTGCGGCAAAGAACGAGCTGCTCAAGAAAGTGAAAAGTGCCATTTCAGCTACTGCAGAGAGATTCTCGGGCTACATGCAAAATGTAAGTGCTCTTTCTTCTACAAACTGCTTGTATGCTTTTTGCACTAGCACAAGCGTAGTCTGACTAGTCTGTGCCCATTGAAGTCAGGTTGATACTGACTGAGCTGTTAGTTGAATGGATAGCTATTGTCCATTTTGTGGTTATAACAGAACTTTCATGTGATCCTATATAAGACAATGCAGAGTTAGTGTGTGGGTTTTTTTCTCTTATATATACACACACACACACACACACACACACGTATAGTAGAGAGATTGAAAGCAGGACATGCAGAGAGTCATTCTAATCTAAAGAATTTGCACCGTTTCTAGGATGCACATGAGTTTTTGAGCCAGTGTTTGGATCAGCTGAAGGAGGACATGGAAAAATTAAACAAAACTTGGAAGAGTGAGCCTGTGTCTGGGGAAGATAACTCACCAGGACGGTCCTCTGATGACATCTCAGCCACTAAAGTTTACACTTGTCCAGTTATCACTAACTTAGAGTTCGAGGTTCAACATTCTATTATATGTAAAATGTAAGTATTTTTGAGAGAGACAGTACTTTTGAAGTCTAAGTAGTAAAAGTTCTGCAGGTGGAAGGACAGTATTTTCATATTCTGTGATATCATTCATCCACAAACCAACTGTCGCACGTAGTACTAAGCAGTTTCCTCCTTTTCCTACATAAGATATCAGCAGAAATGAAAACTTTCCAAATACTTGAAACTGTTTGCACAGGAAAATTAAGTGTAGTCACAGGGCATTGCTCTTTACTGTAAAATATATGCCAAGCGGCCTGCTAGCTTTTAAATCTGTTTTTGCAAGAAAGAGGCCTTACTTTCAGTGTAGGTGTTTTTTTGCTTTCCCAGCTATGCCCACTAGACAAGATCAGGGCTTTACAGCAGTTAAGGGCTTGTTCCCAGAAGTGGGCAGGCCATGTTTCCTCTGTCATTCTCCCAATGTTTTCTTCCAGGGAATGACAGCTTTCTTGTGGCTCCATAAGGAGCTAGGCCAGTGAAGGCTACACAAGGATGTGTTGAGTAACCACATCTAGCTGGTCATTTAGCTCTGTGGCCAGTGCCACATATGTTTGATACTGTGCTAGTGGTAATCATGTCATCATTCTAAACCAGTGTCTGTCAAAGATTTTTCTGCGCAGCCCCTTTCCTCTTCCCTGATGCCGAAATGCCACCGACCGCAAAGCTTCTGCGATCAGCGGCATTTCAGCGGGACACAAATACAATTTCCTGTTTCCATGGCGTCCTGGCCCGATCCCATGGTGGCTGAAGCATGTCTGCCGAAATGCCGCAGAGTTCAGGGGTCTCGTGCACCCCTGGAGGTTGTCTCGCGAAGCCGCAAGGGTGCGCGCACCCCACTTTGACCACTGTTCTAGACAACTGTTGTTATGTATGTCTCATATTTTGCCCTTAAAAGTTGTATCGTACTACTTGGTCCAGTTTTTATAGCCTGAAATGAAATTAAAGTTTTTATAGGTGTGCAAATATTAGTACTTCATTTAAAAAAAAAAAACAAACAACCAGGTTTCCTTGTGCTCCCTCGTGATGTCGGGCTGACTCCTTTCCTCCTCGGAGGGTTGGTGCAGATTGGAGGGCTTTCAGCTATACCACCAGGCCTCTTGACTTTCCTATATGACAGGTCCCTTGACCACTCCAAAGTACTTTTTAGAGTTTGGGTTCATGTTTGCTCTCAAACTATTACTCACAGGAAATCTTTCTTTAAATCATGAAAACACCAAACCTAAGTCCCAAGATTAAAGCATAAGTTGAGTCAGTGAGTGACTTTATCATCCTGATGAGATAAAATGGGCTTGGTATGTCCACATGCGTAAAGTTACTGTGAAATAAAACATATAAACTGTGATGATTTCCCAACATACGTATAGGTAAAATCACATATGTTTTTTTTATTGTAGGTGTGGTGAAACAGTCACTAAACGAGAACAGTTTAATGATCTTTCCATTGATCTTCCCCGAAGAAAGAAATTACTTCCTTCTCGATCCATCCAGGATTCCCTTGATCTCTTTTTCAGGGTACATAATGCTTATTTATTACTATTCACTATTCATCTCTCTCTCACTCACTCACGCACACATATTAAGAGTAACAGAATTTGATTTTTGTATATTGCCATGCAAAGTGAGGGGTATTCTTACAACGCATTTTACTCAGTATTTATAGCAGGGGTTGTAGGCATATGAACTATCCAATCTTCAAATAGTTTGTAGGGATTGTGAGCAAACAACACACTAGTGCTTTTAATCTTAAAATACTGTGTAGACACAAACTGATCCTCTCAATGCTCCTGGGATGTACATGTTTCCCTGTTTCTTAAATAGAGAGATTGAGGCGCAGAAGAATTATGCATATCCTAGAGATGAGTCCATCTCAGATGAGATTACAACTCAGAAGTTACTGTTTCTCAATCCTCTCCTTGGGTGTTTGGCAACTAGTCTGCCTCTTTATATCAGTACAGAGACGAGAGGCCATATATATAGTATCTGTTTAAAATATCTAGACACTTACACAGTAAATAGACCTCCAACATGAGCTTGTTCAAAACTGGAGATAAATATTTCCTGTACAATTCACAATATTGCATTTTGTTAAGAGTCCCCTGTGAAATCAAAACTGATCAGTAGTAAGATTTTTTTAATCTGTGAAATCTGCCATGGTCCCTTTTATGTACACTGGTCTTCATTTTATTTTGATGCACTTTTGATTGGAAACACGGACTTATCCTTTCTAAGGCTGAACAATAAGCCCATTGCTTATGCTTGAAGTACAGACTTCCATCCTTAGTAGAAGAGTAGTGGCATGATTTGACCCCTGGCTTACAAAAATGAATTATATAAACAGTGGACAATGTCTAAATATTGTATGCATACTCCTTGCACAATGCTTTTCATCTCCTCTAGCTGTCTGTGCTTGAAAATTCTGTTAACTGTGATACATCAGTAATGATCTCAGAGGCAAAGGACCTTTCAGGAGAAAAAGATAGGAGCTTTGGATGAGGGATATGGAGAATTAAATGTTGTCCAGTAAGGGCTATGAAAAGCTACATGGTAGGTGTTTGTGAGAGGAAAAGCTGCAGGTCTTGCAAAACTACTGTCCTCTTATTTTAAGTACTAATCTTTCTTTACCCTCTCTATTTTCTAGCCCTGTGTATCAGATTTGGAAAAAGCAATTTTTCCCTAACTAATTCCACCCGTCTTAACTGACGGATCTTCAGTTGTAAGCTTATTTCTTGTTCTCTTATCTGGTTCATTTTTTGGTATGTCATGTTGAAATGATAAGTCAGTTAAGAAATAGATGACTACCCTCTTCAGAGAAACATTGGATTGAAAAAGGCCGTCTGCTTTCGGCGGAGATCTGGTTGAGTCATCCTTATATTTTGCTTTGTCTTTAATAGGCAGAGGAGATTGAGTATTCTTGTGAGAAGTGTAATGGAAAGTCTGCTGTTGTTACACACAAATTCAATAGGCTTCCCAGGTAAGGGTAAAATCCTACTCTGGTGCTTTCCCGAAAAGCAATTAATAAAAGTGGATAAATGTGTTGGTACGTAGGACAGCGTGGAAGAGCAGGTCTAAAGTGGTGAAGAGGATGAAGAGTGAAAAGGTAGCTATAATTAGAGGATTGTACACATCATTGCTTCTGTTTGCAGAGCCCATCGTACACACCAGGGGAGTCTGATATTCCTCCATTCCCTCTCCACCCCGTAGCTTCTTGTGGGCCACCACTCCATTTCCCTCTATTTCAGGACTCCTGCAACCCCTCTCCCTTACCTCATGCTGGGGCCCTATCCTTCATTTCCACACCATCCAATGCCAGGAGCTCTGTATGCTCCTGTTCACCACATCTGCCACGTGCCTGGGTCTTTGTGTGCCCCCATATCATTGTGCCCCATTCTCTTCCCCTGAACTAGGGGTTCTGAATGTCCCCCGACACACACACTCCCCCATCATTCCTCCCCTCCATAACATGCCTGTGGTGCTGTGCTCCGATGTCTCCCTCCCACATTCTCCTCCCCATGCCCATGTGCATTCCTTCCTCCCTCCCTGCCCCCCATTATTTATTCTGGGGCACAGTGTACACTGGGGACTATATTGGCATAGCTGCCATTCCTTAGCTCTGCTGGCGTAACCCCGTAGTGTTAGACCCAGCTACACCAACAATAGCTACAGAAGCATTCTTCCGTCGACCTAACTTTATCTTACGCTAGGGGAGTTAGATTGCACAGTTGCATTGCTCAGGGACGTGGATTTTTCACACGCCTGAGCAATGTAGCTATGTTGACCTAAATTTGAAGTGTACACCAGGCCTGGGAGATAAGTCATTCATGTTACCAACATTTTAAGCTCATTTGGGAGGGGAGGGAAGGGAAGGCAAGGCTGAGATGGGCAGTGGGGTGAGAATTATGCTGAAACTTGTTAATGGTTGCCATCAACGGATTCTATGATCTACAGATTATGGTAGACCTGGTTGAAGCTGATACTTGTGCCAGACACATACCTGGGGCTCCATGCATTCCCCACTTCCAGTTTTCTGATTTTTCACTAAAATCATTAGGATTCTTTTCACTGATGCCTAAAACATTCCCTGAAACTCTGGACTAGGTCACTTGTGGTGTTCAAAAGTTGCCACTTTACATCCAGACTGACGGAGAAATGCTGTCGAGTTCAATATAGGACCTCACTTTGTGTGGCCAACCATCCCTTTCACCTTGGTGTATGTTGTTTCTATATCACAGTGAACATAGTGAGATTTCAAGGAAGAGTCCAGGTTTCTCCCATATATGCCCTTCTCTCCAGAAAGTCAGAGCTTGCACTGTCTTCTAATAAAGATCAAATCTTTCCTGTTTGTGAAGAGAGGTTTACAGCTGCCAGCTTTGTCCTAAAGAAAGAGCAGAATATCTGGGTGGTAGCTGAGAAGCTAAACAGGCTGATATCATTAGAAATACGCAGTACTGATGGTGTGCTTGGTATATTTAATCACATAGATGGAATAATTACATAGATTGTAAACTCTTTGGGGCAGGGATTATCTTGTCATGGTGTAAGTTTTACAGTACCTAACGTAATGGTGCACAGGGTCCCTAATTTGGACCCTTTGATGATACCATAATTCAAGTAATATTACATGGTCCCTGCCTAGTCTAAATAGACACAAAGTGCAGTGCAGGAGGGAAGGCTCACCGCAAAGTGAATATTTGTAAGGTTGGTGGTAATTTCATGAACAAAAGTTTTAGAAGTTAGGTAAAGCTATGACTAATAAAATAAACCCTGTACCCAGTTTGTGTTAGTGACTGCTCTTCCTCGTCTAGCATGCTTGATTTTCAGGGCCAACCAGTCTAAGGCCGTGTCTGCACTTACCAGCAGATCAGCATTGCTGCAATCAGTGCAGCAGGGTCAATTTAGCAGGTCTGGAGAAAACCCGTAGGTCAATGGCAAAGTGCTCTCCCATCGACTCCGGTACTCTAGCTCCCTAAGAAGAGTAATGTAAGTTAGTGGGAGCGTGTGTCCCATTGCCACAGCCCTGTGTAGACACTGCAGTAAATTGACCTAATCTACGTCAACTTCAGTTACGTTATTCACATAACTGGAGTAGTGTAACTTAAGTCAATTTACCATGATAGTATAGACAAGGTCTACGTTTTGACCACACCTGTTGTTCAACATGTTCGTTAAGTCAGTAGGGGATATCTTGAGGGAATATGCTGACGACACCGGTTTATGATCATTATACTTGGCTCTGTTTCCTCACTGGAAGCAATCAGAGTTATTTCCTAGCTCTCTCTCATTAGCTAGCAGAAATAAGGACCTGTATAAAAGCTATTTGGCATAAGCTCATCCTGGACAAGAACAAAATGATGCTGATTGAATCAGGATTCTCTTGAGTTGACAAAGTGTGACTGCTCCATCATAGCAGGATGTCTGCCTATTGTTAAAAAGGTCTGCAACTTCAGGGTCTAAATAAATAGCAGCAGTAACCAGAACTGCTCCTGCTAGGCTCACACTGAGAGCACCTCATACCTGTGCTCCGTATTATGAACTAGCAGCCAGCAAATACTCCAAATTAAGTTCAGGGGACTGTTTACTATCTACAGAGACCTAAGTGGCCTAGCTCCCAGAACCCAGCAGGGTCACATTTCCTCAAGCTCACTACACAACTAACTGTTAGTGCAATCAAACATCTCTTGTCAGAAAGTCAAGAGGTGGAAAACTTTTTTTCTAAAAATAAAATGCCATTGAAATTATTTCTTTATGTATTTATATAGTGGGTAGGACAAGCTGGGTTTTGAATGTGTTTATTTACTGGCTACTGTCTTTGGTTTTGAACTTAATGCAGTTATTTCTGCCTGCTTCCTATCTTTCAGGGTCCTGATTCTTCATCTGAAACGATACAGCTTCAATGTGGCACTCTCTCTCAATCACAAAATTGGGCAGCAGGTGGTTATACCAAGATATTTGACCCTGTTATCTCACTGTACAGAAAACACTCAGCCCCCACTTACTCTGGGATGGAGTGCGCATTCTGCAGTGTAAGTGTGAAGTGCAGGATTTATCACAGTTATCTATTCGTAAATTACATAAATATAGATAAACATAAATTAAGTTGCCATGAGATAAGAGGGAAAATCCTTTCATGGACTGAGAACTGGTTAAAAGACAGGGAACAAAGGGTAGGAATAAATGGTACATTTTCAGAATGGAGAGGAGTAACTAGTGGTGTTCCCCGAGGGTCAGTCCTAGGACCAATCCTATTCAACTTATTCATCAATGATTTGGAGGAAGGGGTAAACAGTGAGGTGGCAAAGTTTGCAGATGATACTAAACTGCTCAAAATAGTTAAGACCCGAGCAGACTGTGAAGAACTTCAAAAAGATCTCACAAAACTAAATGATTGGGCAACAAAATGGCAAATGAAATTTAATGTGGATAAATGTAAAGTAATGCACATTGGAAAAAATAACCCCAACTATACATACAATATGATAGGGGCTAATTTACTACAACTAATCAGGAAAAAGATCTTGGAGTCATGGTGGATAGTTTTCTGAAGACGTCCATGCAGTGTGCAGCAGCAGTCAAAAAAGCAAACAGGATGTTAGGAATCATTAAAAAAGAGAGAATAAGATGGAGAATATCTTATTGCCCTTATACAAATCCATGGTGCGCCCACATCTTGAATACTGTGTACAATTGTGGTCTCCTCATCTCAAAAAGGATATACTGGCAATAGAAAAGGTCCAGAGAAGGGCAACTAAAATGATTAGAGGTTTGGAACAGGTTCCATATGAGGCGAGATTAAAGAGGCTAGGACATTTTAGCTTGGAAAAGAGGAGACTAAGGGGGAATATGATAGAGGTATATAAAATTATGAGTGGTGTGGAGGAAGTGAATAAAGAAAAGTTATATACTTGTTCCCATAATAGAAGAGCTAGGCGCCACCAATTGAAATTAGTTGGCAGCAGGTTTAAAAGAAATAAAAGGAAGTTCTTCTTCACACAGCGCACAGTCAACCTGTGGAACTCCTTGCCTGAGGAGGCTGTGAAGGCTAGGACTATAACAGGGTTTAAAAGAGAACTGGATAAATTCCTGGAGGTTAAGTCCATTAATGGCTATTAGCCAGGCTGGGTAAGGAATGGTGTCCCTAGCCTCTGTTTGTCAGAGGTGGGGTGATGGATGGCGGGAGAGAGTCACTTGATCATTACCTGTTAGGTTCACTCACTCGGGGGCACGTGGCTTTGGCCACTGTCGGTAGACAGGATACTGGGCTAGATGGACCTTTGGTCTGACCCAGTACGGCCTTTCTTATGTTCTTATTCATGGGTATTAAGTTCATGTATAAGGCATGTGGGAGGGGATGGTATCAAATGTTACATATGAGATCTGCTTTAGAGGCAATTAAATTAATAAAAGAGGTTTAAAAATTGCTCCTGCCCTCTCAAAGGTCGTTATGATTCCCTTTACGAAATTAATAGCCAAGTCTTTCGTCTTCTGTAGTAATCCATAATGATACCAATAGGAGAGGATGAGTGGGGAAGGAGATTATCATCTCATGATGTGAGAGTGGTGAAAGCTCCTTTGCTTTGAGATGTTTAAAAATGGACAGGACAATATCTAGAGAACACTCTGTAAAGAACAACCCTGCCCTAACCCCTGGGGCATGGACTGTTAGAATTTACCAAGGAAAATTCTCTGTGAGTCCATAATTCAGCTTTGTTACCAATACAAGTACTAGAATGATCGAGCTTTCATTTCATATTTGGTACACCATAATTGCTCTTACATTAAGTAAGATGTAACTTCATACCCTTTCTCTCCAAATCTTCCCCTGCACCCTTTGCTGTGCTGTCCTGTCCATTAATTTATTTATAGGTTTTTCTGTGGTGCTCACCATCACAGTATCTGATAGCTCACACAATGAATTTATCCTCGCAAGAACCCTGTGAAGTAAGGAAGTATTACTTAGGTCTGACCAAGCATAGCCATTCTTAACAGTCCATCGAGCCCAGTATTCTGTATCTGACAGTGACCAGGACCAGATGCTTCAGAAGAAGTGAACAGAACGGGGCAGTCTTTAGTGTTCCATCCCTTGTCATCCACTCCCAGTTTCTGGCAGTCAGAGGTTTAGGGGCACCTGGAGCATGGATTTGTGTGCCTGACCATCTGGGCTGATAGCCACTGATGGACCTATTCTCCAGGAACTTAGCTCATTCTCTTTTGAACCCAGTTATTCTTTTGGCCTTCACAGCATCCCATGACAAAGTGTTCCACGGGCTGTGACAGTTCGTTGTATGAAGAAATTCTTCCTTTAAACCTGCTGCCTATTCATTTCTTTGTGTGACCTCTAGTTTTTGTGTTATGTGAAGGGGTAAATTACACTTCCCTGTTCACTTTCTCCATGCACTATTCATGATTTTATAGACTTCTATCACGTTCCCCCTTAGTTCTCTTTTTTAAGCCAAACAGTTCCGGTCTTTTTAATTTTTCCTCATATGGAAGCTGTTCCATACCCTAATCATTTCCGTTGCTCTTCTCAGCACCTTTTCCGGTTCTAATGTATCTGTTTGGAGATGGGGTGACCGGAACTGCATGGAGCTTTCCAAGCATGGGCATACCATGACTTCTCATTTTTACAGATGGCAGAGTGAGGCACAGAGTATCGTGCCTGGGGTCACATAGGAAGTGTGGCAGACCAAGGAACAAACCAAGATCTCTTGTATTCCGGTCCAGTGCACTAACCGCAATAGCATAGTGAGTTAGGATATATCTGGCTTGTTCATCAGGATGGCACGTGTTCTTTGTGCTTAGTTTTGAATAAGGTTTTTCAACAGTATATTTTTGTAATTGAAAACTTTACCTTTGTAAAGAAAGAAAAGAGAAAAGCCCTTTAAAGGGTCAGATTTTTAGTGGTTTTATAATAGGACCTGATTGTTCTCAGTCTTAATCTATCCTCCTGGCTAGCAGTAGGGGGTGACATGTGAACTGGATACAGCAGTCTTGGGTTTGGAGAGGAAGTCAGCTCTGTGGATTGGAAGGGATTGCTACAGCAGCTGCCAGCTGGTGTGGGGTCTGGGGAGAGTTGATGAAATTGAGGGATCTGAGATGAAGGTCAGGTGGATCAGAAAGTTTGCATGGCAGTTGTTTTGGTGAAAATGTGGGCCAGGTAGGGAGCCAATAAAGCCACTAGGGCAGGCTGTGGGAGAGCAGATCATGAGTTGGCATTAGGAGCTGGAAAGAGGGTAGAAAAAGGAATGAGTTGCAGTCCTGACAGAAGTGCTGCAAGCTGTTAATCTGAGAGCTGTCCTAGGGTGTGCCACTAAGGTGAATCAAGTTGAAAGGGTTAATTATTTTTATGAACAGCTTTTGTACATTCATAGCATAGAATTCTTACTCTAAATCTCTGGTTAACAAACAGGTATTTTCCTTATGGCTGTTTTTGGCCATGGGTTAGCATGCAGTAGCAGATGAGTCAAATGCACATCTTTTTCAGAATATAACTGGCAATAAGTACTTTGCTCTTTTTATAGTTCTCGACCATTGAAAGCCTCCCAAATGGTGAATTCCTGTACAGTAAGCACTTCCACACCTTCTAGGTGAGTTGTAATTCTGAAATTTCCTTGATTTGGGGGAGTTCTTTGAAGAACTTTTGAGTATTTAAATAAGTCTTGCTTTTCTCTCCCACCTATGTCTTCCTTTACCATTTTTACTCCTTGTTGATTTTTGTGTTTTGAATTACTGTCTCTACACTGTTTTTCATCCTGCAGCGTTGTCTTGAAATTCCGTATCCAAAGGCATAAATATTAAGGACACATTTAGTGTTCACACAGCCCAAATGACATCTTTCAGCATTTCTCTTAGGAGCCTGCTTTCTGAGGTTTATAATTATAACATAGACTAGATTTTTTTTCAGTATTAAAACCTACAGTACTAAGAAAAACTGAACTTAGTTTGTATGGACTCTTTGATAGTTCCACTCCTCTTAAGAACTAGTTGTAATCATAACTGCAAGCAAGCTGGTTTGTAAGTCATTTTCCAGAGAAGCAAAAAATAGTCCCTTATTCCAAGAGCTAGCTCTTTTCTTTGTCTTTATGTTTGACGCACCAAAGTTGGCTCTGGAAGAGAGCCATTTAATCCTAGGGTTTTTATTTGTGGGTGTTAGAGAGACATTGTTTTTACACTTCATTCTGAGAGGCCAGCTCCTGAGAAACAGTGATAAACGTAATGTAGCGTTCGATAACTTTACGCTGCATAAAATTGAAGACACTGGAGAATGAATCTAGGAAGCACAGGTTTCTTAACCCAGTGGTTCTCAACCAGGAGTACACATACCCTTGGTCATACGCAGAGGTCTTCCAGGAAGTACATCAACTCATCTAGATATTTGGCTAGTTTTACAACAGTCTACATAAAAAGCACTACTGAAGTCAGTACAAATTAAAATATCATACAATGACTGGTTTATACTGCTATACACTGGTTTATACTACTATACACTGAAATGTAAGCGCAAAATTTATATTCCAGTTGATTTATTTTATAATTATATGGTAAAAATGAGCAATTTGTCAGTAATAGCGTGCAGTGACACACTTCTGTGTTTTTATGTCTGATTTTGTAAGCAAGTAGTTTTTTAATAAGGTGAAACTTGGGGTTATGCAAGACAAATCAGCCTCCTGAAAGGGGTGCAGTATCTGGAAAGATTGAGGGCCTCTCTCTTAACCTATAGAAAGTGCTTTTATTTTTCACCTTCCTGAGCCCTTCTTACTTTTGGTTGGTTTTATTAAAACCAAAAGCAACACCCACAAAAGGCCAAACAGGAAAACTGAAAAATACTACACGTGTGAAAGTTTGTGCTGCCAAACACTATTTAGCATCTTTATGATCTTGTTTTCAGAAAACAATTATAGTGTTTAGATAAATTTCCCAAGTTAAACAGCATATAATATTGTGTTCTGTATACTAATGGAGTCCACTTAAGTGAATGTTCACAGAATGTTGTCCATGCACTGTAAATACCTAAACATAGAAGTGTAGGGAAGTTCTTTTATGAATACCTGATAAAGGAATACAGTAACTTCCCATGCACCAATAGGTAAGCTAGAAATAGAAAACTGATTTGCTGAGTAAATAGATTTTAAATATAGCAAACTGGAGTCTCTGTTAAATCTGCATAACCGTCCTACTTGTTACACCCAAATTTCTTTTTTTAACAGCTTAACAGGTTTCTACAGTGCTAGGAAATTATAATTATATTTTTAATTTTCAGAAAGTATCCGTTGAAATCCAAGTGCCCTGTGGCACTCGGTGTGGATTCAGATAGTGAGGATGAGCCATTGAAACGCTCTGTTGCTCACAGTCAAAGATTGTGTGATGTACAGAGCAGAGAACAGCAGCAACAGCAAGAAGAGCCTGAAAAGGTAAAAGATTCTTTCCTCTCTGTGGGACTTTCAATATATGTGTATTTTCTGATATTAAGAGGGGAAAACATACCCTTTCAAACCTAAAAAATCCCTTACATGTTTGTGTCTGGGCTGTCAGAGTCTATCAGATTGTGAATAAAACAAATGTAAATACAAGATTGGTTCATAATTAGCACAATCATGTTGCAGGGGAATGCTTTGCCAGGCCATCTGATTAACCTTTCTCTGTTTGTTGGCTTGGGATCGCATTGGCAGCAGAGGTAATTGTATTAGAACTGCACTAAAGTCTTTAGCTCAGTTGTCAGCTGCACAACAGTTTTACTATTCAATCCCTAGAGGGTATTTGAATTGCCTTCTCTTGAAGCTGCTCACTGGCTGAAATAGGATGAAAGTCAGCCCCTGGTAATAATTATCTAGTAAAATTCTTTGTTTAAATCCGGGGGCCAGGATATGCATTGAGGATGGGGAAAAAAAATAATGTACAATTGGAATGAATTTGTGGACCCTCAAGTTAAGTGTTTTGCACTCTGGCCCTCCTAGCTGATTGAAAAGTGAAGCTGTCAGTCTCTGGTGATAAGTGTTTAGAAATATTTAAAGACATTCTATGCATTTTGCCTTTGAGGTCTGTTGTGGCAGATGTTGGCTGCATCCAAAGAAGTTTCTTGCCCGTACATTGGCATTGTAATGCAGTAGAAAGGAGATGAATTAGGGTTGTATGGGAGGGTAATGACATCCTAGGATGGCATGGAAGACAAATATGGAGGGTTCTACTTTGCATCTACCTTAACTGATAGATAGGAGTGCTTTCCTTTGTGCTCTCCTTTAGGGATGGGTGAGGAAGATGGCAGTGCTGTTGTGAACAGGAGCTGTTGCTTCAAAAATGGAGTAATGCAGCCAATTTATGTGAATAGCAAATCAGTCAGATCTAACAAAGAGTCCTATGACACCTTAAAGACTAACTAAAGTATTGAAGCAAGGCTTCAATACTTTAGTTAGTCTTTAAGGTGCCACAGGACTCTTTGTCACTTCTGCAATTTCAGACTAACATGGCTACCCCTCTGATTCTTGACAATCAAATCTAGTCTTCCAGAATTGCTGTGGGGCAGAGTTGAGGAGTTATACTGTTGGTTTGCTCATATGTAAACGTATGCATTGGTCGTCATAAGAACATAAGAATGGCCATACAGCGTCAGACCAAAGGTGCATCTAGCCCAGTAGCCTATCTTCCCACAGAGGCCAATGCCAGGTGCTTCAGAGGAAATGAAGAGAACAGGCAGTCATCGAGTGATCTAACCCCTGTTGCCCATTCCCAGCTTCTGGCTAACAGAGGCTGGGGACACCATTGCTGCCCATCCTGGCTAATAGCCATTGATGGACCTGTCCGCTATGAACTTATCTAGTTCTCTTTTGAAACCTGTTATAGTCTTGGCCTTCACAACATCCTCTGGCAAGGAGTTCCACAGGTTGACAGTGTGCTGTGTGGAAAAAATACTATTTGTTTTGAACAAGCTGCCTATTAATTTCATTTAGTGACCCTTAGTTCTTGTGTTATGAGGAGTAAATAACACTTATCTACTTTTTCTACACTAGTCATGATTTTATACACCTCTATCATATTCCACCTTAGTTGGCTCTTTTTCAAGATGAAAAGTCTCTCCTCATATAGAAGACATTCCAAACCTCTTATAATTTTTGTTACCCTTTTCTGACCCTTTTCCAATTCCAATACATCTTTTTTAGATGGGGCAACCACATCTGCACTCAGCATTCAAGATATGGGCCTACCATGGATTTCTACGGAGGCAATATGATATTTTCTGTTTTATCATTTATCCCTTTCTTAATGATTCTCAACATTCTGTTCGCTTTTTTGACAGCCACTGCACATTGAGTGGATGTTTTCAGAGAACTATCCACAGTGATTCCAAGATCTCTATCTTGAGTGGTAACAGCTAATTTAGACACTGTCACTTTATTGATATAATTGTGATTGTTTTCCAATGTGCATTACTTTGCATTTATCGACATTGAATTTCATTTGCCATTTTGTTGGCCAGTCACCCAATTTTGTGAGATGTTTTTGTAGCTTTTCACAGTCTGCTTTGGGCTTAACTCTCTTGAGTAGTTTTGTATCATCTGCAGATATTGTCACCTCATTGTTTACCCGTTTTTCCAGATCATTTATGAATATGTTGAATAGGACTGGTTCCAGTACAGATCCCTGGGGACACTACTATTTACCTCTCTCTGACTATTTATTCCTACCCTTTATGGCCTATCCTTTAACCAGTTACCAATCCATGGAAGCAACTTCCCTATTATCCTATGTCAGCTTAATTTGCTTAAGAGCCTTTGGTGGAGGGACCTCATCAAGGCTTTCTGAAAATCTAATTACACTATATCCACTGGATGCCCCTTGTCTACATGCTTGTAAACACCTTCAAAGAATTCTAGTAGATTGGTGAGGCATGATTTCCCTTTACAGAAACCATGTTGACTCTTCCTCAACAAAGTATGTTCATCTCTGTGTCTGACAATTTTTTGTTCTTTACTAATTTCATCCAGTTTGCCTGGTACTGAAGTCAGGCTTACCGGCCTGTAATTGCTGGAGTCGCCTCTGGAGCCCTTTTTAAAAATTGGCATCACGTTAGCTATCTTCCAGTCACAATTTCACATTTAAATTCCTTCAGAACTTTTAGGTGAATACCATCTGATCTTGCTGACTTATTACTGTTTAATTTATCAATATGTTCCAAAACCTCGTATAATAACACATCAATTAGGGGCAGTTCCTCAGATTTATCACCTAAAAAGAAAGGCTCATGTTTGGGAATCTCCCTCAAATCCTCACCCATGAAGACCGATGCAAAGAATTCATTTAGTTTCTCCGCAATGACCTTATCATCCTTGAGTGCTCCTTTAGCATCTCGATTGTCCAGTAGCCCCACTGGTTGTTTAGCAGGCTTCCTGCTTCTAATGTATTTAAAATGTTTTTTGCTATTACTTTTTGAGTCTTTAGCTAGCTGGTCTTCAAATTCTTTTTTGTCCTACATGCATGAACCTGACCAACTACCAGTTATCACTTACTGGACCATCTCTTCTTTGTAGAATTTCACCCTCCTCTTATCTGCCTTTCTTTCCTGTCCATGGTCTTATGCCTGTGGTAGTACTGGTCCTACAGCATCAGAGATGGAAATAATCTCTCGTCTGAATGCGTGGTTATGTAACTGGTGTGATGGTCAGTTTGTAGCCTCAGCAGCTTGTATGTTCAGCTGACTGATAAGCACAAGCACAGAAAGCTACTGCAGCAATGGACGAGCTGGCTAACAGATCAGCAACGTAAAGATATAGCATTAGCCTGAGTTTTCCAAGCAGAGTTTATAGCCTTGTCTGTGGTCAGAGAACCATTTATTTTTCTTTTATACATTGCTATTTGCCACCCTGATCTTCAGGTTTTGGCCTCTCCTCGTCATATCTGCTGAGCCCGTCTAAGGCTTATTTGAGAAACTGAGTGCTTTCCTCTTCTCTTCTCATCCTGGCCTAGGTTCAGTGGTTCTCTTTCCATCTTCCAGTTCAAGTTGCATTTATTGCTTGCATCTGATGTCCAGCTTCATTAATCACCTACTGGTGATGAATTCGCTACTCCAAATATGGAGGTTAGGAGAGGGTGAGGGCTCACCACCCCCTGAAAAGCTATCATGAGGGGATGGTTGGATGATCACAGATGGAGAGAGAGCTGTAGCCTTGTACATCTTGCAAATCCTGGTGGTTGTAGATCAGTAGTTTCCAGCCTGTGATCTGCAGACCCCTAGGGAGCCACAGACGATGTTGAACATTTCCAAAGGGGTCCGCACATTCAACTGAAATTTTTTTAGAGATCCACAAATGTAAAAAGTTTGAAAACCACTGTTGTAGATCTATTATTCAAAGTTAACGTTAGTCCCTAAAGTCATATTGCATTGATTCTGTATATGTGAACTGTATTTAGTATGGTAGAGACCCAAACGCCCACCTCCTGACAGTTAGCCTAGAAGAAATGTGCACAATAAATGCAAACCGGATGTGATGCACCTTTGATTTTTTTTTTAAAGCCTTTTAGCCTGATTCCATTCTTTTGTAGGGTTCAAAACGAAGTAAATCGGAGTGTGATAAATGCTCTGACTTGGGAAATGCTGGCTTCGATGGAATGAGCGAAGATGAGTTGCTAGCAGCTGTGTTAGAGATTAGCAAGAGGGAAGCCTCATTCTCTGTGAGCCATGATGAAGATAAACCCACAAGTAGCCCAGACACTGGTCTTGGAGAGGACGAGGTGCAGGAATTGCCAGAAAATCTGCAGTCTATAGAGATGGAGAAACCCAAAGCAACTACAGAATCAGGTAGGTTGAGAAGTAACTTTGTCTTAACTGAACAGATTCTATGGTGATTCTGAAGTTTGTATTTACAGCAGCAGATCGGCGATATATGGGGCATGAATTGCCTGTGAGTGGATTGTAGGCAGTGTCTGTACGTGGAGATGTATAAATATCTTACATTTTTCCCATCTTTAAAGCTTTATGTTTGTTGAATTTTGAAAATGTTTGAAAATTTTGTCAAACATTTGTAATATGTCTCTGCTAAACTTAGTCTTCGCCAATGTTTTGGTGATTTTTTCCCATCTCCTGTTTAACAATTGCCTCTGTTAATTCACTGGCTATAGAATTTTACTCTTCCATATTCTGAGTACACTTTATTTTCTATAACCGTCTCCAAATCGTTTGCAATCCTGAGTAGCATAGTAGTAATATCCAAAGACAGTTTTTGTATATGATTAATACATTCAAAGGATAAGGCTAAAATCCCTCTGATGCATAGTGAAAAATAAGTAGAATTGTAATTAATTTGGCCTCATGTGTATACAATTTAAAAAAAGATGTTGTTTTTCTAAAAACTGCACTTTACATTCATGTAACTCCTTCAGAATAATCCCAATACTGATACAGATTATGGCCCCAAATCCTGCAAACAATTATACATGTGCTTAACTTTAGCACTGTGAGGAATCCCCATTGATTTTGAGTGTGGGATAATTGGGTCTCAGCTTTTCTAGCTGGTTAACAGAAATTTTTAAAAGCTTGTAATTTGCTCATGCTACTTGCTTTGGATCAAATTATTTCCTAACTCCACTATCCTGGAAACAGAGTCAGATGAAGTTCTTTTTCTCTTTTCTTTTCTCTTCTTTTTTCTCTCTTCTTTTCTCTTTTCTTTCTTCTTAAGAATTAAGAAATTAAATGCAAAACCCCTATTCTACTGAAAGTTGCAGTTAGCTCAAAATGTCAGGTACTGTCAAATGAAACGTCATGTCAGAAGTCAACACATGAAATAATTCACGCAACCTTGAATCTGCTCCCATATTCATCTACACCATGGTGCATTTTACACAGTCACACTAAATTTCATGTACTTTCAAAGCAGGTGGAGGGGGAGATCTACCTAGTTTAGATATGATGAAGGGCACACTTTCCCCACTCCTACTCATAGCTGAAAGCTGTGTAATAGCCAGAAACCTTGTGGATTATTACTCCTTATAATGAAAGTCTGAGTCACAGGCTTACAAAGGAGTGTAAAAAAAGTTCTCTGTTTTGCTATTCATTTAAAAGGATTAGACTGAGCTGGGTTACAGTCCTGACTCTGGTGGTCCTGCATTTGCAGGATGTTGCAGGTGCTGGCATTCTGCTTTCAGTAATCCTCTGATAATTAATGAACAGATGTGGTAGTCTGCTTTTCCAGTTTAAGGGTGGGTTCACATTAAGATAGATTGCTTTGCTGATTTTTTTTAGAGGGATTCTGGCCATTTACGTGTTGTAGCCAATTGGGGGCTGAAAGTATGCTGCAGATAGGAGAGGTACATATAGTAATGGCAACAAATATTCCTTTCAAAAGCTTTGTAAAACAGCTTCTTTCTTCTTTCCATTGCACACATGCCTTTATACTACTTAAAAATCTATAGATCATCTAGCTCTATACTAAAACAAAAAATTGACAAACCCTAACCGTGTTTAAGAGATTTTGCTGCTTCCCTTGGTCTTAGTTAAAGGGAACCTGGTGGGTTCAATTTTAGGTTTTTCTGTGGTGTCGGCACCATAGCATGTAAGCACTGTCTAAATCTACATATTGTAACTCTGGCAAATGTCAGTTAGCTGCCCTTGAGACACAATGGTGAAAGCCAAGCAGAATGGGGCGTGTTTGTTTAGGCAAAGGCTGCAGGTTTGAAATGAAAGCATCAAGTTTGGGGAGAGAGGATTTTGATAAAACCTTGCTCAGTCCCAAAACAGTACAATTTGTTATAACATTCCCCTCTTCTCAAATCCTTAGGCATTCCCTCTACCAGTAGGTGCCACTGTGCTCCAAGGAGTTCAGGGGCATAAAGAGGACTTAGATGGTAACAAACAAGGGACCAGAAAAGCATAAATGTCCTCTGCTTCCTCAGGTCCGGCCAATTTCACTGAGATAACTAAAGATTTTGATGAGAATAAGGAAAACAAAACTCCGGAAGGCTCCCAGGGGGAGGTTGACTGGCTGCAGCAATACGATATGGAGCGAGAGCGGGAGGAACAAGAACTTCAGCAGGCACTGGCTCAGAGCCTCCAAGAACAAGTAAGAGCTAATACTCCCTTCCCTAAGTCGTCTTTTCTCGCATCAGAAACCTGATGGCAAAATAAAAGTTCACTCTGGGCTTGGACAATAATTGCAAATTTTCTCTACTGCTAATACGCACCTTCTAGAAGATATCAGTATGAAAAGCAGAAGATTTTTCTAATTCACTACCCAGTACAGTCATTGAGATTAACTATATTTATCACAGTTAGTATACACTTTGAAAATCACACCTAGATATTTAAAAGGTTCACCTATACAAAAAAAGGCAAAGCTGTTCCTCATCTAGTTATGTATTGAAAATTAACAAGCCTCACTCTTTAACTTCTGTACATCTCCCTAATTCATCCTCCACTTGAAGGCCTTGCAACGGATCCTGTCAAGAGACAGAGAGGAAAAACAGATTCTAATACAGATGACCACCCCCTCAGACAACCATGCCAGCAGCTCTCTTGTTTAAATCAGAGCATAGTTAGCTCAAACTATTCCTCTGAGCTCAATTGCTGTGGTGTCACATGAGGAATAAGAGCAGGTTTCTCAGATAATTAGGTTCCAAACCATTTAGGTTAATATTAGCACCTTGAATTACACTCCCTGCCCCCCCACCCCCACCCCAAAAAAATGGGAGCTAGTACAGATCACACTGCACTTCTGACCTGCTCTCAGCAAACGGACAGCTGGGTTACGCACTTTCTGCAGTTTTTGGATGGTCTTCAGTTACAGCCCCATGTATTCGGGGTTGCAAAGGCTAACTCAGCCTTCTAGTCAGATACAAATGGGCACAGAAGTACTACTGGCAAACCAGGTGTCTGCAAACATTTAGAGTTCCAACAGCCCCTCGGGGTTGCTAACGTGTTATATAAATAGTGGGCAGACTGCTCATCTCCCCTTCATACACACAAACATTGAAGGGAGCAGGAACAGTTCAGCAGCACCCCTTGCGGGGACTGCAGCTACGCCCGCACCTTGTGCCCGGTTGTCTTGGGCCCCTCAGCTGTGCAGGGAGCCCTCTGCAGCCACGCTGTCAATGCTGCCCTAACTCCAACTCCAACTCCAACTCTGTCCTGTCCTGCCCTTAATTTCCAGCAGTTGCATAGGTGCTGCTGCACCCCCGGCTTGAAGTAGTTTCCAGGGTTTACAGTTTGATTCAGTGGCTCTCAGCACCCCTACTGTGCAAATTATTCCAGCACTACTGAGCAGATGTAAAAATAAAACATTTTAAAAATTAAAAACAATCTTTTATCTAGATTTTTATTTTATCATCAACATAAGAAAAAAATAAAAATCTAATTTTGCCAACCCTACTTCTTTTCAGGTTTTAAATATTGAAGGCTTGGCTGCGCTTGCATGTTATACCACAATAAAGTCACCCAGAATGCTCTACCTTACTCCCTGTCCACACTTACAAGGCACATAGAGCGGTCTGACTCCCTGGCTGGAGCGCTTCTGGTACTCCACCTCCGCGAGAGGATTAATGTCTGTTGTGCCCCGCTGAAGCTCTGCAGTGTCAGTATGAACAAGGAGTTATGTTACTGCGCTCTGATTGACCTCCTGAAATGTCCCACAATCCCCTTAAATCAAGTGGCCTCTCTTCTCTTTGTTTTGAAATCGGCTGTAGGAATGCAGACGTGCCTTTCCAAAGCTCTGTTTCTGCTTATCTGCTAGGACACAAAGCAAACAATAAATGTTTCCTGGGCAAGCAAGGGGCAGGGGGGTCTGAACTTACAACACAGCATGCTGACACACTCTCAGCACTCCAAAAACTCACTCCCTCTCCCCGCATATACACACAACACACTCCCTGTCACATTCCACCCCACCCTTTGCATTTGAGGACCCAGTCTGCTTTGTGTTTTCATTAGATGATATGGTACTCCTTGTAAGAGATTGGGTTGGCCGAGATATCACGGTGCAAATTTCCCCACCCTCCAGTGTAATTCGTTGTGAGGCGCAGTGATAGATTGCTTCATTTCAGCTGTGCTATTAACATATAGATTACTACTGCTTTTGGAACTGAGATGATATGTGAGGCAATAATGTAAAATGGAGTTAAATGTTAGCTTCTGGTGTCGTCATAGTGAGAACCTGCCATCCCACCTGTGGTTCAGGCATGGCGTGCATTCAGACCCTGAAATAAGGAGCTTGTTCATGCAGTAGTGCAGGCACATCCAGTCTCTTCAGCTGAAATCGGTGTTGTTACAACATAGACCCCTTTTGGGGGTGGTAGAAGGAGGCAGAGCAAAGAGACAAAAAGGTGGTTTCACTTTTGTTATCTATCCCTACTTGTTAAGATTTATTGATGTAATGTTTGCAAAATCCTTTCCTGGAGTTGGGAAATACTGAAAATTTTCCATGAGTTAAATATTTTTTGTTAAGCTGCAGGCCAAGCCCTCTTTTTCAGCAATTTTAAAATAAATTGTAGCAGATTTTTTTCATCTTCTGATTGAGGCCTGTGTCCTCAGTTAGCTTTGGGCTGAAAATTGTGTAAATTTTGTCATAGCTCTAGGAACTTTATGTGTAAGTGACAGTTTTACTTTGCAAACAGTTCACAAATTCATTATGATGCTTTTTCAAATCAATGATCAGAGAGAGCTTATGGTGTTACTAGGGACCTGCTCTGCTGCATACCAAACTTTAGTAGCTTTGACGAGCTTTAATTAAGGTTTGTCCCAGATCCTGTTGCACTAGAACATTGGACCCTTGCTGGTTGTAAACATTCCTTCACGTGGAACTTTTAATATACTATGTCAGGTTTGTTGTAGAAACCAAAGCAGCACAGTTTCAATAGAAAAAGGACACTACAAGAATTTTAAACAGTGAACTGTCTCAGTGAACTAAGTTTTTTTTTTTTGGTTTGTTTTTCTTTCCGTCAGGAGGCCCGAGAACAAAAAGAAGATGATGACCTTAAACGAGCTACCGAACTAAGTCTACAAGGTAACATTTATTCAACAGCTTCCATAATGCTGCTTTTTAGGGGAAATATATCCATGTGTGTGAATGCAACTCTGAGCATCTGAAAGGCAGCTGGGATTTCATGCCTTTCTGTGTATGTTTGTACTTGACTCTGTTGTATTTTCCGTTGTATTTCATTCAGTTATGGAAGTAAATGCTAGCGAAAATTCTTACTGTGAAAACTGCAGTAATTTTTCATTCCTTAAGTAAATCTTGAAATTCTGTGTTCCCAAAAGCCAGCTGTCTATGGCAGAGAAACACCTGCAGTATCACATCTGCAGAATACCCTCTTGGCTGAATCCGTTCTAAAGCCCTGGCTTATCATAGTTCTGTAGTTTTGGATTAACATTTTAATACACTTAAATATGACAGATATGCTCAGGATAATGGCAAAATGCTTCAGATCTTATAAAAGAACAGAGATAGATAATCCACAGCAAGGTGTAGCGCTGAAGAACACCCAAAGTGGGCAGGTATACTGCCTGCCCATTCTAAACTGAGGTAGCACTTTAAACCCCCTGCTCAGTTAAGCACTGTTGTGGGGCTAGCATGCGAGTGATGTTATGCAGCTTGGCAGAACGAAGCCAGAAAAAACCCCACACCAGAAGAGGAGCGGTTGTGATATAGGAATATTACTTAAAATTCACTTTTAATCTTACTCAGGCTCCTTAAATAGTTCTCCCTTGAAGAGGCATTGGTCTGCTCTCTAACAGGAATAAAACCATATCACATGCAGAACAGTGTAAAAATGTTTAATTCACAAGTGTGACCCATCACATTGTGAAGAGTCAGCCAGTTACTACTGTGTACTCTACCCAGTGTACTGCATTCTCGGGCTCTCTTTGCAGCCCACAGCCTCACGCTTTTATCAGATATTGGGAGTGTTGCTTTGGCAAAGCAAGTTCCTTTTCCGTCAGTGGTTGAGTGCATTCCCCCTGCAGCACTTCCAGTCCTATCTCATAGAACTGGAAAGACCTTGAAAGGTCATTGAATCCAGTCCCCTGCCTATACTAGCAGGACCAAGTACTGTCCCCTGACAGATTTTTTGCCCCAGATCCCTAAATGGCCCCCTCAAGGATTGAACGCACAACCCTGGGTTTAGCAGGCCAATGCTCAAACCATGAGCTATCCCTCCCCCTCCCCGTCCTTAGGCAGGTAGGGTCTTGGCACTGGAAATTTAAAATCCTCTTGATTTGCAATCACTTAATTTTGTTTGACATCCTGAATATTGTCAAAGAATCCCAGCATTATCAGCGTATTGGGACTAAGCATTCTCTGTGACTTCATCTCCAGGTGTGACTCACTTGGACAGCCTGCATTTCCCTGGGACAATGTAGCTTACAAAGCTCTGAACAAAGATCATGAGATCTGGCAATAAAGCATTATCAGTTAAGAGGGTTCAACTGCAGAACACCTGAGGGGATTAGACTAATCCAGCATCTAATGGCTTTACAGGGCAAATTGCATGAACCTTCCTTTTGGCAAAGTATTTCCATCATAACTGGCATGATGACAGTTTTAAAAAAACAGGGAGATGAGAAGAGTAGAGAACTCGAGTCCAATCAGGACTCGCCATGCAAATTTAAATTATCTGGGAAAAGTTTAGGTGCTTCTGTAACAAGTGCTGGGAAAAAGCTTTAGTTGAGTAGCTGCAGAATCCCAGAAAGTTTAGAACACTGTGTACAGGGAGCCCTTCCGGCTTTAACAGAAAGCCGTGTGCATTTTTCTCAGCCAAGTATTCTGGAAGTCCCTGCAGGGAGCAGCCCTTTTCACCATGTATAAACAATGAAAAGATGGATGCTGCCAGCAGTAGGTTTAGATGCCAGTTTTAATTGATAAATATAGTTTGTGAATAGAATTTGTAATTGAAATATAGAGAAATGCTTCTCACCACGGAAATTTCCTAATCACTAAGCAAACAGGTACAGTTCATCTATTGTGGCTGTTGAAAGGGGCCACCAAAGCTTATGAAAAATGCAGCTGTGCAGTCAAGTGAAATTTGCAAAAAAGTTTTCCATGCATCTTTACTGTTGATTAACTCTTTTTGCACCCTTTAACATAGACCTAGTGTAAAAAAAGGGTGAAAGGCTTTTATATTGCTTTTTATTCTGCATTCTATAGTTCAGGGTCTGTTCCTTGATTCAGATTCACAGCATATGTTACCATGCTTTTTTTTTTTTTGGATGGGTAGGGAGGGGATGTGAGGTCGTTTTCTGTAAATTTTCCAGT
Organism: Dermatemys mawii; assembly: GCA_007922305.1. Taxonomy (NCBI): domain Eukaryota; kingdom Metazoa; phylum Chordata; order Testudines; family Dermatemydidae; genus Dermatemys; species Dermatemys mawii. The sequence continues at coordinate 1,321,278 of ML677353.1, forward strand.
GTCCCTTGCTTACCTCCAAAGGAGGAGCCTTTAGCTTTAGTATTTCCTTTGTGTTTGTTTATGAAGATTCATTGTGAAGATAAATATATTCCCAACCTTCTGTAACTTCTGTGATCTACTTTCCTGTGTATGCCAAAAATTGTGACCTGGCCTCAATGTCCCTTTGTGCCATTTAGAATTTAACAGCTCTCTGCTGGACAGCGCTGGCTCTGATGACGACTCTGGGACTGAGGATATTCTCGACATGGAGTACTCAGAAGCTGAAGCTGAAGAGCTGAAAAGGAATGCTGAGGTGCTGATCCATTGTTCCAAGCACTGAATGGGGAACTAACGCCTCTTCCCATGTTCAGCACCAGATATTACGGAGCAAGTGCATCTGTTCAGTCTTAGGCCAGGTCTGCCCTACCTGCTGGGTCAGCGGGTAGAGCTCGATCTTTCGGGGATTGATTTATCGCGTCTTGTCTAGGTGTGATAAATTGATCCCTGAGTGCTCTCCCATCAGCTCCGGAACTCCACTGTGCTGAGAGGCGCAGGCGAGTCAATGGGGGAGCAGCAGCAGTCGACTAAGCGCTGTGAAGACGCCGAAGTAAGTCGGCCTGAATACATTGACTTCAGCTACACTATTCATGTAGCTGAAGTTGCGTATGTTAGGTCGACTCCCCCTCCCCCCGCAGTGTAGACTAGGGCTCAGAGGATATTGTTAAGTAGCAGTCTTCCCATTAGTATTGGGAAACAATGTATGGATGTATGGTTCCGTAATCTCCTTCTGTAAGAGCATGTCCTACAGTGAGAAGAGCTGCCGGGACCCCTTGGTTGCTATGAGGAATCTTATGAGTGGGGAGGGGAACAGGGAAACAGAGTAACTTGACTACTGGAAGCATTCTGCTGTGTGAAACAAGTAAAAATATGGGCTGCTTAATTATCAAAAAGGAAGAAACAGCATTTCAGATAGTGTGTTTTGTGATCGTGCTAGTAACTGCTGTGGGTTTCTAGGTCCTAGACCATTAAAAATCAAACAGGTTGTGGAGGAGGCCTTGTGAGCCCTGTGTGGTATATAGCAACAACTCCCACTGTCTGCTTATGCTATCTGACTCACTGAGGGTCACTCATCTGTCTTGCTTGTAAGGAGAGTGTTGTATGGCCATCTAGAAAGGGAAGGGCTAATGTATTTAATAGGGAATTCCTTTAGGGACGTTTTACTTCCCTTCCAATTGCTATACCTTCAGAGAGCTGTATTTTCACACCCCTGTTGAACCCCAATCAGTCTATCAGACCAAGGAGGACCAGGAAATTTCTTTAAAGCCAGTCAGTATTACCTGTTCTTAATTGTCACTGCTGAGTTGATGAGAAAAGCTTCATCCTAAGTAAGAGGAGAGAGACATTTTCTCCTTAACACTCCAAGAACAGGGGAAGAGAGAATCTCTAGGCCACAATTTCCCTACAGATTTACCTCATTTATCAAATGATTTATTTTAATACTGCGGAAATCAATATAGTTCTCTTTTATTTTTCTTCTAACTTCTCTTTGTGGACATATTGATATCAATGGAAAGCGGTCATTCAGGAAGTAGCTTGTCTAGACAAATGGCAGTGCAAAGCAAAATGGAGAGCTTGTATCTTCTAACCGGTTTGGAATCAAAACAATGACTACTTTGTTGCTGTTCCGTTGGCAGATTGGTTAATGGGGAAACAAAAACAAACAAAATCACATGGCATTTCCCAATTTTAAAGGGACACTTTTTGCTCTTGGCCTGATCAAGTCTGGCAGTTCCTATGTTCCTTGATCACATTTCTCAAACAGTTGAACTTCGTGTATAGCGTACCCAAAGCCACATTCTAATGTGCTGTAAGGCCTGTTGTTCTGAGCTAAGTGGAATTAAGAGCATATGACTGGATTGTGTTTTCCAGATAGGAGAGCTCCCTCATTCCTATCGTCTCGTCAGCATTGTCAGCCATATTGGAAGCACATCCTCTTCAGGTAGGGAATAGGGTACCTTTGGTATCTCTGCCTCTCTCTCTTCATGTGGACATGAAAGAAATGTAATTGAAAATGGTTGTAATATTTTTGAAAATGCAGAAAAGCTTAAAGATCTGTTTTCATAGTTAACATGAATTAGTCAAAAATATCCATTTAGTCTATAAGTGGTTTGTACAACATGACGGCATTTCAGTATTTAAATGTCAGCTAACTGCAACAGGGTATCTAGAAACAACTTACTGATTTGTTTTGAACCATAGCATGAAAATAAACATGGCTTCTCTTTTTATTTTTATTTTTTTTAGGCCATTATATTAGTGATGTCTATGACATCAAGAAACAGTCATGGTTCACCTACAATGACCTAGAAGTGTCTAGAACACTAGAGGCCTCTGTGCAGTGTGATAGAGACCGAAGTGGCTATATCTTCTTTTACATGCACAAGTAAGAGAATTTCAGCAGTTTGGGCCAGTAGTAATCATTTCCCTTAATTTCATGAAGTTCTGTTCTTCTCTCCCTACCACCCCTTTCAGTGGAGTTGCCAAATCTAATAACTGTCAGTGTGTCTGTCTTTTACTTGTTACTGCTGCATATGATTTTGACTTGCACTAGAGTGTCCTCTGAAAGTTCAGTAGCGGAGAATTATCCCTCACTAATGCATAATGGTTTATGCAACAAATCCTGCATGTTGGCAGGGCGTTCACAACTAGATGACCCTTGCAGTCCCTTCTAACCTTAGGATTCTGTGGTTCTAATTGTCATAATGAGATGAGAGCTAAGTGGTAAAGGCATGTTTAAAGAGGATGTTCAGTATCAAGTGTGTGTTTTCCTGTGACATGTAGTCATATATTTGTAAATTCCCATATTCCCCCTAACCCTTTTACTAGCATTAATTTTTTCTATTTTTGCTGCTCTCTTCCGTGCAAGGCTTAACATGCTCTTAGATTTGCTATAATTTGTTGCAAAATCTTACTGCAGCTTCCAACTGGTTCTGAATGGTTTCAGAATTTCAGGAGCCCTGCTGAGAGATCTTTGGTGACAAGGTGTCATTCTTTAGACTTAAATTAAACCACTCATTTCCTGTGTGTCATTCTCCCTTCCCGCAGCACTGTCTTCAACTCTGTGCTCATTGATTTCATAATCTCTCTTCTCATGTTTTCTAGGGAAATCTTTGATGAGTTACTAGAAACAGAAAAGAACACACAGCCACTTAGCATGGAAGTGGGGCGGTCAGTTCGTCAGCCTCTGTGAAGAACAAATCCCTTGTTTCTCCTGAGCATGGAGAATTCTGAACTTGTGCAAGACTCGCAGGAGTAGCAAATAGCTCAGGGCCAAAATAAGAGACACAAAGTAAGGCATATGGGATGCTTAACTTGCAGAACCACGCATGTAAACCTTGGGCCTGAACTACACTTGTAAACCTTTGACATCCCAAAGCACTCCTCCTGTGGTGAGATTTTTATTGTTCCAGAAATATTTTTGTCAGCATGGAGCCTTAAAGAGTTACATCAAGCCACAAGACTACAGCTGCTCATAAACTGATGAAACAATAGTGCAAAAAGAGACTTAACTTTAAAGTCCATTAACTATGATATGTGAATGGGGAAGATTTACATATCACGTGGCATTCTGTTTTTTTCCCCATAAGCAATTAAAGCAATACAGCCTGCAACCTGGCATGTATCGTGTCAGTAATAATCACTGGAAACCTAGATCACCAAGTACGCTATTGCCAGTCTGTCCTTGCTAACAGGTGTGCCGACTTCACTCAAGTTGACGCGTTTTGACATTCACGAGGTTGTAAATGCTCTGCCATTTACATACAGTTCCAGGAAACAAACTATTGGTGCTGTGGAATGTATTGCATAGCTACTCTCACTCTGTCATCTTATACAGTTCATCGTTGTCTTCGTTTAGAAATGAGATTATATTTTTTTCATTTAAAAAGTTTATTCTTTCTGACTGCTTTTTCTTCAGAGTGTCATTGTGTGCTACAGTTTACGTCTTTCTGTCAGAATAGCTATTTCTCACTGATTTTACATCACTTTGGGCTGCCTTGTTTTGACTCTGACAGAAGCAGCTAGTGGGGTGGAAGGTAAGCTTTGGCCGATTGGCAGATTCTCTTCAAGGGAAGTAGAGCCAGTGCTGAGCAGTAAAAGGAAGTGAACTAACAACTCTTCCTTTTGCATCACACATTGGAAAAAGAGCATTCTGGCATTAACCCTGCAGACTCTGCAGGCATAAATGTTTGTCTCTGTCATCCTCAAGCGGAAAGTCTGAAAAATTCTTTTAGCACTTGGATTGCTGTTAGACCGATCCATAATTTTACATTGTCCCTACAAGTCCCAGGAATCACACAGAGACACAGATGTTTTTATTCTAGCTGCCTGTCATTTGCTTAGGAATATGGGCTGCTCAGCTGGAATAAACTAAACCCATATTGAGTGTTAACATGAGATAGTACAGGGCAGAACTGTTAAATTTTATTATCCGAATTGTGCCTGGTAACATGACACTCATTTTATAGCTGACTTTGGCAAAAATATCCAGTGATTTAATTTTTATTTGAACCTTCAAATGGTCTTTTATTTAATATGGGAAAATATTTCCGTAATTGATATTTACTTTTATTGCAAAGAAATTGTTGCTAATCATTGGAGCAGTTACTCTTCTGCCCCCAATTTGGATTTTGCCATTTAAATAATTGGTTACAGAGAGTGCAAAGATATTTGTATTTAAACTACCATTAGAGGTTTCTCAGGAATAAACCATCCAGAGCTAAGTAGACAAACCATTGCTGTAGAGGACAGCAGGCAAAATAATTCCTCCACAGATCTTATAGAGTTACAGCTGATCTTCTGATCTGTGTACCAAGCAAATCTAAATGAGTTTTGTTACTGCTTGGATAATATCTTATTGGTTGTGTCAGTCTCATAGGAAATGGCCTAAGCATTAAACTTCTGTCACAAACAGGACAAGCTTTTACCTCATAAGGTGCAGCACCAGTAGTATATGACATGTTAATTTATTATTAATTGTTATGATTTTGTATTGTCAGCAGTGAATGTTAGTGGAATGTGTGTCGGGGGAAGTTAATGTAGGAATTTTCTTTTACCGAAAAGGACACATACCTGTGAAAATGTGGCAAAGATTTCTTCCATCATAAAGGCAAAGCTACCTTCCTCATCTTAACCAACATCACCTTTTTCCGTACATCCTGAAAGCAGCATACATGACGCCTTACATAACAAATGTACTTGTAATATCAGCGAGTTAGCAGTGCTGATTGCTTGGTGGGGAACAAATGAGCATGGTGAGGCACAGCACTCCACATCAGTTCATTTATAATAAAACCAAGGTTGCCCCATTTTAGTTGTTACCCTAATTTATGTATAAAACCAGCTTTTGATGTAGATCCAGAGGTGAGAGAACTGATGCTTGAAACCAGATTTCATGGTCCCTCTAGTGAAAACCAGGTTCTCACTTAGCACAGCTAGTAACAACTAGTGAACGTAGGTGTGTGTCACTTTTTTAGCACATGGCAGCTTGTGTGGCCCTATGAACCTTTTCCTGTGCACCCCGACATTCCCTGACTCAAGATGGATTCTTTCTCTCAGCTCCAGCGTGGCAATGAGGAAGGAAATCTGTAACTTGTCAAGGGGTGTATGTATAAATATATACTTTGGGGGTTTTGCACAGCATAGCCAGTTCATTCACAATTGGGGGAAGTGGGGTATATGTTCCCAGCCTTCTGTTTTCTACCTAATTAACTTTCACATTAAATACTGCTTGTATTTTTGCAATCATTCTGAAATTCAGTCAATCTTAGCCCCGTGCAACCTTGACAACCATATTGGATTATATGTAGGACTGACACAAACCAAATAAAAGCCAGCACACATAAGGGATTTTAGCATCAGCTATCTTGGAGAGGAAATCATTTAAATATCCTACAAATGCCTTTATTAAAATGGCTGTGTTAATAGTGGTGACACCTGCTAACAAGAGGTAGTCTTTCTGGGAGATGGTGGAGTGCTGTTGGTATGAATTATGTATCTTATTAATTAGAGAGAGGTCTATGGAGTGTATGTTATAAAACATTCTTTGACACTTCCTGAAATATACCGCGTTGTTAGTTTCAAAAGAACCCGAGAGCCAGTTTAGTTTGGTCTGAGTGTGCTTCAGTGTATAAAAAACAAAACACTGAGGTTGTTTTTTCTTCCATCTCCACCCCATCATCGGATGTCTGCTCTAACTTGTTCTTGATTTACTCCTTCACTGTATTTGGCTACTTTTTATGATAAATGTATAAATGTTTATGTAAATGAACTGGAATTTTTGTCCAGATATTGCGCTGTGTGTGTCTGAGTCCACGTAGAGGACTGTTGTACTGGGATTTGGAAAACAACAACAAAAATGCAGGTATTAGCTTCCTACTTAAAGCTTCAGTCTATAGTATGAGGATTTAATAAGTGGGAGGAGAGCGTTTTGATGTGTCTAACCTTGGCTGATTGCCTCTCCAGCCGTGTTTTCATCAAGGCGTAAATGGCTTGATTTGGAGTGTACTCTACTTCTTTTTCTGTGTGTACTGTATCTGATGTACTGGAAGGATTAGCCGCTGCTGTTTGCACTGCAACCAATGGGAGAAGCAGATGATTATCCAGTGTTAACACTTTATTTAAATTCACAGAAGGTTTTAGATGCCCGTGAAGAATTCTTTTCTTGCGGGGGAGAGGGAGAGTTGTGTGTGGCTGGAAAGAACTAAATGGGTCACTTTTTAACTGATCTAATCTAAGATTGTAATCAACTGCCAAAGAGGGAGAATAAAAGGGTGATGTATCCTTTGCACTCTGCTGTCAGGATTCCTTGTCCCACTGGAGATCTTACATGCCTCCTGACTACATAATTATTCTTTACAAACTGGGGGAGGGAGATTCCAGGTGTGTGTGTGTTTGAGAGCAATGAGGATGGATGCCACATGACTGGGTTAGATTCTGCATTGAGTGACTTGATTCTTTACACCGTTGATGTGGAGCAGCACTTTCTCTGTGTTTTAGCAGATCTGTTCCTCTGGATTCTTTACAGTTTTGCTCTTGTTTTTTCCTTTTTAAATGATGTGTAGATAGATTTTTTTGTGAAATTAAAACCTCTTTATTAATCCTCCGATGGGCTTGAGTCTTATTTCCACAAAGATGGAGTTTTCTATAGACTCAGATAGTTGTGGATACCTGAGCATTTGACTCCACTCTGCTTATGTCGGGGCCTGTACTGTCCCTTTACTAAAGAAGACACTAGTTTGGAATGTAAAAGAGCATGGCTCTGTTCCATTGATATAAAACTGCTCAAGATGGTTAAATCCCAGGCAGACTGTGAAGAGCTGCAAAAGGATCTTTTAAAACTGGGTGACTGGGCAACTAAATGGCAGATTAAATTCATTGTTGATAAATGCATCATCATCCCAAGTATATATATACAATGATGGGGTCTAAATTAGCTGTTAACCACTTGAGAGAGATCTCGGAGTCATTTTGGATAGTTCTCTGAAAATATCTGCTCAATGTGCAGCAGTAGTCAAAAAAGCAAACCATGTTGGGAATCATTAAAGAGAGAGATAAGACAGAAAATATCTTATTGCCTCTGGTTTAGAAAAAGGCAACAAAAATAATTAGGGGGATGGAACGGCTGCTGTATGAGGAGAAATTAATAAAATTGGGACTTTTAAGCTTGGAAGGGACGACTAGGGTTGATATGATAGAGGTATTTAAAATGACTGGTGTGGAGAAAGTAGATAAGGAAGAGTTATTTACTCCTCAGTACAAGAACTAGGGGTCACCCAATGAAATTAATAGGCAGCAGGTTTAAAACAAATAAAAGGAAGTATTTCTGCACACAGCGCACAGTCAACCCGTGGAACTCCTTGCCAGAGGATGTTGTGAAGGCCAAGACTACAACAGGGTTCAAAAAAGAACTAGAGAAGTTCCCAGTGGATAAGTCCATCAATGGCTATTAACCAGGATGGGCAGGGATGGTGTCCCCAGCTTCTGTTTGCCAGAAGCTGGGAAAGGGCAACGGGCTGGATCACTAATGATTGCCCATTCTCTTCACTCCCTCTGGGGCACCTGGCTTTGGCCACTGTCGGTAGACAGGACACGGCTAGACGCACCTTTGATCTGACCCAGTACGGCCGTTCTTACGCTCATAACTTTTATGCATTTTTTTCATGACCTTAAGTGCTGAGTGAAATCAGCCTTGCTAGTGCTGGCTGCTGCACAGAGCAGAGCATGCGTCGGCTCTTCTATTGCCCATCACTGGAGCGGTGCGTTTGTTTCAGTTGTAAGCTGCTTTGGGCAAGAACACCTGGTCTGTGCAGCTCCAAGCTCTGTGAGAATCCCTGCTATTCCCATTCTTACTCCACACACAAGCCCACTTTCCCTTCTCCCGCTGCCCAAACAAGTGGGGCTTTCTGGCTGAGGTGTTTGCCTTTTGCCTCGGAAATCAGAGTGTAAATCCAAATTGAAGTCACAAAGGAAATTTTATTGTCCCATCTCAATAGTGAGTGGGATGGAATGGCGTTGCCAACTGTATTGGACTTAGCATGGTTTTTTGGTAACATCTCCTGTAGCAAATAGGCCCATAATCCCGAAGGCAGCGGCACACAGCCTTTCCAGATGACTCTCCCCCTTTCTATGTGTTTGTACAGCCCCTAGCACAGTGGGGCCCTGATCCTGATCAGGGTCTGGAGATGCTATGGGAATACAAAAAAGACAAACGTGGTCAAGGTCATTAAAGTTTGTGCTGTGCTTCAATAAAGTGTGTGGCATATGGATTTTTAAAACGCCACTCTCTGTCGTGGCTGGAACCTTTACCTTCAGCACCACAAATATTTGCATAATACTTTTCATGAAGGCTTACTAGCTACAAGAGGCTGCAGCAGTGCGTTGTCCACTTGCTTTAGCAGTGAGGTACCAGTATGTATGAAACTGTAAACAACTTGCTTTGCAAAGATCTGAGGTCTAGAAAGACTGAAGATCATTCTAATACAAGGCAGGAGCATGTTACTTGCCCCCCCAAACCACTGATTAAGGAATGTAAGCATCCCCACTTTACAGATGGGAAAACTGAGGCAGAGATGTGGTGTGACATCCCCATGGCTGTCCAGCAGGTCAGTGGTGCTGGGATAGCAGGTCAGAGGTTTTGGATTCCCACCTCTGTTGTTTTCCCTGGAGTGTGCTGCCTCTGACAATTCTTTCCGGAGGTTGGAGAACAGACCAAATAAGTCAGGTGTGAAGGAGTTGGGCTATGTGAGCGCCTGGTCACCACTCACCAGTCCTTCCCACGGCTACACCACCTTGCTTAAGGCAAGATCCCAGCTCACAAATTATAGCTGTAAAACCAACCCAACCAGACGGGTAGCTTGGAACAGGAAGATTTTGACCTAATGGGAGATCAGTATTTTCCCTGCCCAAAAAATCACAATGTGGAGGAACGGTTAGCGGGCACCGAAGCAGGGGCAAGCGCATGGCCCTGGTCTCTGAATTTGCTTTAATTTTACTTTCTTAATAATAAAAATACTAAACGGAACACGTCTCCAGGGGAATCTCCCTGCTGCTCCGCCTTAGAAGAGGCCCTTTTCCTTCTTGATCTTCTGTTGCTTCCACAGGGGCAGGGCAGCGAAGGCGGTCCGGGGCATGCCGAAGGCCACGTCAAAGTCGGCACTGGACAGGTGCTCCTGAGGGAGGCAGAGGGGCTCGGATGAGGCGGTGGGGGTGAGAACTGCGGAACTACAACCTCCCAGCTCTCGGCTTTGCTGAGTAATAGGAGTTGCGGCAGCAGGTCAGACCTGGGGCTTTGGGACAGCGAGGAGGCCTCCTGCTGGGATAATGCCCTGGGCCACCATCGCTCTCCAGGCCCTAGCCACGTCCCAGCTCCAAAACACTCCAATGGCTGCAGCAGCTCAGTGCTGGAGACAGCACCGGGCCCAGGCCTGGGTCGCTCCTTTCAGGACACTGTCCTGCAGTGGGCATTCAGCACTGCTCACGCTCCCTCCTCCGCTCTGCAGGCTGCCCTTCAGCAGGCAGGCGTTGCAGCTGATCCTCCCCCGGCCAGGGGAAGGGGTAATTCCACTGGGCCAGCTCATGCTCCTCTGCAACCAGCCCTCATTTCAAAGCCAGCCCCTCTGGCCCTGTGACAAATATTCCCCCCTGCAAAGGAGGTTCGGCTTTCGAGCACTGTCTGCAGGACGTAGGGAAACCAGCTCACACTTCCCTTTGCACCCATCCACACCCACACCCACACACACAGTCAACCCCTTCTCACCTCCTTCCTGCTAGGGTCCACTCCCTCGGGCAGCTCATCCAGGGACTTGTTCACCAGCATCTCCAGGGGGAAGGTCTGGAAGGTCCCTGAGCTCAAGGTGCTGGTGGCAGTGAAAACGTCTTGGCTTGTGATTTCCTAGGGGGTGGGGAGAAGACGCGCATGGCGCCATCATTGGGCTGCTCCACAAAGACCCCCCCTGTTCCATGTACCACCCCTGCCCTGTGGCAGCCTGTCACGGAGTCCCAGGGGCGATGGTCTGGACCTGCTCCTTCAGAAGCCAGTCAGGACTCTGGGGGAAGCTGCTTCTCCGTAAACAGCCTGTCTCCAAGGCTAGGAGCTTCACAGCTTCCACCTTTCTGGGTCTGACCTCAGAGCATTCAGCACCTTCTGCCCCTCCGTGCGCTTCCCCCAGTGAGCCCAGCCAGACGGGGTCCTGGGGAAGCCCGTGGGTCTGCCCCCCAACTCCACAGTCAGACGTGACTCTCAGCCAGCCAGTAAAACAGAGGTTTATTAGATGACAGGTACATGGTCTAGCACAGACCACACAGCGAACGCGACCCCTCAGCTGGATCCATTTTGTGGGCCAGAGAGCCAGACCAGCCTGCCTGTAGCTCTCTGCCTCTTCCTAGCCAGACCCAGACTGAAACTCACCCCCCAGCTCCTCTCCTGCTTCCTTTGTCTGCTCCCCAGGCAGGAAGTCAGGTGACCTCTTCCCCCCACCTGGAGTCAGGTTACAGCTTCAGGTATGGACACCTTCCCACAATAGTCAGAGGAGCCATTGAGAGCATTTCTATTCCCTCACACAGCCTCTGCCAAAGTACCCACCGCTTCTCATTGCTGCCGTCCCAACCGGCACATCCCAGGCCCTGGGCCCCCGCACCGAGCCGCAGGAAGAAGGTTTCTGGCTGGGCTCCTGTCTACATCTGGCTGCCAGCTCTGGGGGCGGGGTACGCCACAGCTGTGACCTGACCCAGCCGGGGGACAGCTGTGGGCAAACCACGAACTGCTCCAATTCCTGCCTGAGCCGGGGCCGGGCTGCTGTGGGAGTGGGAAGCCTGGGAGCTTTTGCATCCCTCGATAGCCACGAATGGCGAGTGTGCACAGCATCGCGGGCAGCCCAGCCCCCACGGCCCTCACGTCCTTCCCCGCGCACTCCTGCACGCCGCCTGCCCCGCACACTCACTGTCGTCAGCTGGCCAAACTTGCTGTCGTCCCCCAGCTCCGCTTTCAGCTCCTCGTAGGATTTCCTATCCTGCAGGGGAGACACGAGACCTGAGCCGGGCGGGCGGGGAGAGCGGAGCTGGCTGGGGTTGGAACAGATGCTGGGGCAGAACCGCTCCATTAACGGGTCTGGTGGCTGCAAATCTCCCCCCATGCCTGCAACGGGCCTGGCTGGGCCTCAGTCCCATTGCCTGGCCCCATCTCCGCACAGCCCGGGGCCTGCCCTGCCCCAGCAGGTCTGCGTGTATCTCCCCAGTGAGGGCTCTGGGAGAGAGGCTCAGGAGCTCTGCCCAAGGGGCACAGCCCACCCTGGGGACCTGCTGGGCAGCAATGTAGGTGGCAGACATGGGGGAAGCGTCCCGGAGCCAGCAGCGCCTGGCGGCCCGTGGGCTAGAGGACGGGGATCGTGCTGCAGGGGGTCACTAAGCGACGGGCACCGGGGACTGGCTGTCTTGGGCAGCTGGCGATGGGAGACAGGAGCCTTTCGTGGGGCTGGCCGACCGGATCCTGGCAAATGGGTGTCTGTGCCCCAGAACTTCTGCCCCACACCCGCCCCACTCACTGGGGGTCTCGCGAGCGGCCCCAGCCTGATCTGACCAAGAGCTCCCTGGGAGCTGTGGATGAAGAGGGCATCAGGGCTACCCAGTGAGTCCCTGGATGCCCGGGCTGTTAAATGTGAAGGAGGGACGTAGTCCTTCTGCCCCGTGGTGCCCTGCCTGCGCCCAGGTCTCCTGCCAGCGGAGGGGGAAGAGGGAACCCTGGCACACAGCCACTCACGCTCCACTTCAGGGCATCCCAGGCCAGGAACCAGCCCGTGAAAGTCGGGGGCTCATGGCCTTGTTTCACCACGATGATGGGCGTGTCGGGGTCGCGCCCGCTGGGGTGAGATCGCAGATACTCCTGCGCCATCACGGCCGCCTCCCTCTTCTCCGTCTCATTGGAGCGCTCCCCGATCCAGAGGAACACCTGGGGGAGAAACGACTCTTCCATACCCATGCCAGACAGCCCCAGGGGATTCCCATGACTGCCCCTTGCCGTCTGCTCACATGGCAAAGCCCTGAGTCACCCGGTCCTGGGCCAGAGCGGGATCGTGTTCCCTGGCACTTGGGCTCTTCCGGGACGGACCGGGGACTGAAAGCAGGGGGCCAGGAGCCAGGAAATCTGGGCTGGAGGCCTGCCTCTGCCCGGCTTGCCTGTGCCTTGCTGGGTGGCTGTGGGGGAGAGAGGTCTCTTGGCTCCCTTGGCTGTGCTTGGGGTACCATAATACAGACCTCCCTGGGGAACACAGGGGCAGCTGAAGGCTGCCCCCCATCACCTTGTCAGACTCCAGGAACCTGAACAGGGCCTGGGCCCCTCCCGGCTCCCCGCTCTACCTGGTCCCAGATGTCCAGCAGGAAGACGTCATCATCCTCCAGGTCGTCCTGGTTAAAATCGGTGATCTCCGTGGCCACAAAGGTGCCGGTCTGATTGGAGCATTCGAAGAGGCGGGGGGTGATTGACAAGGTCTCCTCCTGCAGGCTGGGAACAAATTGGGGGAAGGAGGCTCAGGGACCAGAGAACCCGGCCTGGCTCTGGGCTCCAGCCAGATTCAGGCTCCCGCTGTTTCTGCCAAGGAGAACAGCATCTGTCTGCATGAGCTCCGGGGGCCCACAGGCGCAGGGGCTGCCCGCCGGGAGACCTACCCTGGGCCAACACGCCACGGCGGCCAAGGGCCTTTCTCAGATGGAGGAATATTTGGCTCTGGCCATGATCCTGTTTCCTCTGACTCAAGATTCTCCCCCACTGGGGCTTTGACCCTGGTGGGCAACAGCCTGGCATTGCCCCCCCAGCGATGTGTGTCCCAATGCGGCCACGCCAGGCCGCTGAGTGTGGGCCCTACGTCCAAAGCACCTTGGAGCCGCGCTGACGGCCGGGCCCTGGGATGCGCCGGTGGGACGACAGACCAGTCTGGCACATTGCAGAGAGGTGGCAACTCGTGTTCTTGAGATGATACCATCCTAACCCACAAGGCAGCGTGATGGCCGACATGCAGCCAAACCCGGTGCTCTCTGGGGATGGGGCCGGAGACCAGCCCAGCCCAGTCGTCAGTGCACCAATGAGGTCAGTAACTCCTCCTGAGGCTGTGCTGTCTAGGGGATAGAGCACCCTGCTGGGATTTACGCCTGGCTCAGCCACGGGGTGACCTTGGGCAAGCTGCTTCAGCGCCCCGTGCCTCAGTTTCCCCATCTGTAACCTGGGGGTGAGGATACTGATACTGACCTTTGTGGCAAAGCGCGTCGGGACCTGGGGCTGGGAAGAGCTAGACACGAGCTAGAGGCCGTTCTCATGAAGTTTATTAGAATACAGCCAGCCTAGCCCCACTTCACCACTCACTCGAATCCAGCTCGACCCCCTCAGCAGAGCTCTGCCCTCCACCCCCGCAATGCGCCGCAATGTGGATTCCACCGCCAGCTGGCTTCAAATGACCCAGGCCACTTGCACGGGGCGGGAAACTCCTGGCTGGGGATGGCAAAGTGACAGACGAGCCCTGCCAGCAGGGAAGGCCCCGCGCTCCCGTTCCTTGCCCTTACCGCTTGCTGTTGGCATACTGGGATTTCCCTCCCAGGGCCATCCAGAAGGCGTTCGGCTCCTGGCCCTCAGCTATCACCAGCTTCTCTGTTTTGGTGATGAGGTCGGCCACGGTCTTCGCCATCTCCCGCTCGTCCCCGCTGCAGCCCTGCAGGGAAACAGAGCGCGGTCGGTGAAGACCCTCCCGGAAGGGCCACGGGGCTCCCACTGCGGAGCCGAGAACCCACCATGGGTCGAGCCCGTCCTCCCTGCTGGCAGGGGAGCGAGATGGGATCCTGGGGGGAGGAAGCCAGATGGCAGCAGGGGGCAGCCAGACGTCCGGGGGGACCCAACAACAACGGTGGCTCCAGGCCACCCCAGGCCAGGGAGGAGACTTCTCTGCCCCGAGCTTCTCGCCGCCGGCTCAGTTTCTCCGGTTCTAGGCCCGGCCGTGGCACCCACATCCCCACAGCCAGGGGCTGCCGAGCGCCATACGCACCTTCCCGTACCAGAGGTAGCAGCAGGCCTGGGTCCTCAGCACGAAGACGTCGTTGGAGTTGAGGGAGGAGGCGCACGGGGGCACCTCGATGGCCTTGGTGTTGAACTCGTTGGTGCCATGCACGTGGAAAAGGCGTGTGGACGGCACCGGCTCCGCGCCGCCAGCCCGCGAGGTGCCGCCCTGGGGAACAGCGCCAGGATGGGCGGGGGGAGAGAAGACGTCAAACCAGCCTCCATCCTCACCCCGCAGCTGTGAGTATGGACCTAAGGCGGGGAGCCCCTTCGCCACCCATGAACACCGCTCATGGGCCGGCCACGTGTCCTGGGGTGCCCGCCCCTGCTCCAGCTTATGGGCACATGGCACAGTGGGCCCTGGGCTGGCATGGGCAGAGTGGCAGGCAAGGAGTGACCTCCCCCGGCCTCTCCCCATCCCGGGCACTCACCGCGTACACCACCAGCTTTCCCTTGAAGATGGCCATGAGGTGGGTGGGCTCCTTGCCCATGGGCACCCGCACCTGCACGGCTGCGTTGTCGTACTGCTGGTCCAGGATGACGGCCTGGTAGGCCGAGGCGGTGATCTCATCCTGGCTGGCGTGGCGGCCCTGGGCAAGGGTGAGGGACAGAGGAGAGGGGCTCAGAGTGGAGGAGCGGGGCCACGTGACCCCTAGGAGCCCCAGGAATCCCCGGGGGAGCAGGTGCCCCAGTGCCAACACCACCCCAGCACTGGGCGAGTCGTGCAAACATGAAAGTCAGGGGAGCCAGCACCGCTGAGAGTCAGGCCAGGCCCGTCACCGGACCTCAGTTTCCCCATCTGGGAAATAACGATGAAGATAAAGCCCCATCCCACAGCAAACTAACGGGCTGGTTAGGATCTGAGTGTCATGTGGAAGATGCAGACCAGCCCATAGTGGCCATTGGCAGCGTCGTGGGAAGAGGGCACCCCCTGTGTGGTGACCTCACTCCCACCCCTCAGCTCTGGGATGCTGCATCGGGACTGGAGAGCGCTCTGGGGGAAGGGCTGGCCCAGGATGCGTTGGCTCTGGCCCTGTGAGTACAACACAGGAACAAGGAGACATTACATGGGGCAAATTCAAAACGAAGCCAAGGTGTTTACACCCAGTGCGTGACCGGCCTGCGGAACTCTCCGCCACAGGATGGCACCGGAGATGAGAATTGAGGCAGAGCTGCAAAGGGACGGGAGACGTCTGCAGGTCAGAAGAACACGCGGCGGTGGCCCGGTCAGTGACGACGTGACTCCTGGCAGGGTGATGAATCCCTGGTATCGTAGCCAGAGCCGATCTCTGCCTGTTACAGACAGGACGGGATTCGAGGGCGGGGGGAGCATCCCCTGCTTGCTGGCCCTGACCCCGCTGGAGCCGGGATCTCGCCGGGGGGTCCGGGATGACCTGGGCCCTGAGCCCCTGGGAGGCCGGGGCAGCGGGGGGACACGCACCTGCCAGATGTAGATGATGTAGTGCAGCTTATTGTTGACCTGGTACTTGTAGAGGATGAGGTAACAGTCCCCGCCGTAGAAATGGCCCAGGGAGCGCGGCTCCACCGGCGCCAGCTCCAGATCCTCCACGCGCCAGACCTGCCGGGGAGCCAGGAATGAGCCGGGGCCTGGTTCCTTCTACCCCAGCCCAGGGCCTCACAGCAGCCCTAGGGCGGCTGCATGCTGAGCCCCTGTGGGGGGCAGCAGGGCCCTGCTGTGGGGATGCTGGTGGGGGGGACAGGGTCCAAGGGCTGGGGGGTCAGGACCTGGCAGCGCCCCCTGCTGTGGGGATGCCGGGGGGCAGTGCCCAGAAGTTAGGGATCTGGAGCGCCAAGGTCTCAGTCCCCGTGTGACACCGGCGGATGTGCCAGCCTGGGCAAAGGGCCCAGGCCACGGGGCCCTGCTCAGTGCCAGCAGCGCCAGCCAGGCCGGCTAACGACGGGCCGCACGGTGCTGCTCTCCGGAGCTGGGCTGTGTCCGTGAGCCTCCTGCCAACGGCGCCGGCTCGGCTCGGCTCGGCCCCACGCTGGCTGGTCTGGCCTTCCGCACAGCCCCGGGGCCCCCCACGGCACCTCGCTCGGCTGACCCATCGATGCCCACCTGACAGCTGCGTCCCGAGCTAGGGGGTCCCGCTGGTCCCAGCGGGGGTGGGGGGACCCCGTGTCCAGCAGCCAGGGCTGTAACAGCCCCAGCTCTGAGTCCGGCTCCACTGCGCCCGCAGGGCCCCCCGCTTCACTCCCATTCGTTACCTCGACCTCCCCGGAGCCGTCGTCCACCATCTTCTGCTGCGCGGCCACCTCGGGCTTGGCGTGCAGGGTGGTGGCGTCGAACTTGACCTGCTCCACTTTGGCTGGAGGGGGAGAGACGGGCACTGAGGCTGGGGGGGGTGGGCAGACGCCTGGCTGACCACCGGGGCAGGCCCAGCAGGATCAGTCCACTCACAGCTGGGGTGGGGGGTATCGAGGGGTGTCCAGCAGCCCCCCAAAGCTGAGCCCCGCCCCCCTCGGCACCAGAATTTGGTGTGGCTGCCACAGGACCCTTCCTCGACCCCCCCACCCTTTGCACGGGAGTGAGGGGCTGGCTTGGGCCGCTTGGCAGCTCCCTGGCACCGGGCCCTGCCCCACTGGTGCCCAGGCCTCCGGCGCTTACCCACTTTGCCCAGGCTGTGGGTCTTGCCCAGGCCGCTGGTCTGGTTGCTGACGGTCCATTTCTGGAAGAGCTGCTTGAACATGGCTGACTCGGCCCCATCGTTCTCGGTCTGCACTCGGGTGCTGGGAGCGTAGTTCTTGGCTTTGATGAACCCCTGCAGGAGATGGCACCCGGTGGGTGGGGGTTGGGGGGGTCAAGAAAGTGCTGGGGGAGGTAGCAGAGAAGGGGCGTCCCGTCTCCAGCCCCTTGCCCAGCTGGCGACGTCACCACCAAGCCAGCGGTGCACTGGGAGATTGGATGGGGGGGCAGCCTTTTAACAGCCCCCCCAAATGCTCCTGGGACTCTACCCGGGTCCCCATAACGGCAGGTACAAAGCAGTGTGTGTGTGTGTGTGTGTGTGTGTGTGTGCGCGCGCGCACGCAGGTGTGTGAGAGGATCTGGGTGTACACATAAGGGAATCTCTGGGTCTGTGTATGAGTGTGAGGAAATATGTGTGTGCACATGCTGCACAGGTGTGTGCAAGGGGATCTGAGTGTGTGTGTGTAAGGGGCTTTGTGTGTGTGTGCAAGGGGATTTGTGTAAGAGTGCATGCTTGTGCAAGGGGATCTGAGTGTATATAAGGAGGAATCTCTGTAGGTGTGCAAGGGGACATGTGTGTGCATGTGGGGGGGGTCTGTGCACGCATGCTTGTGTGTAAAGGCAATGTTGGGGTGTGTAAGGGAGTCTGTGTGCGTGTGTGTAACACCAAGCTCTGTCACACAGCGGGTTCCATGCACAGGCTGAGATGCCCTGTGAATGGGTCAGAGCTCTGGGGGGCCTGTCGCTCGTCCTGGTGCGACACAGGAGTGACTCCACTAAGAGCAAGGCCGTTACCCCAGATGTGACAGCAGAGGAAGGAGCAGTAGGGCCCAGGCGGGCAGCTCAGGGCCCCACCCACTGATAGATCCCAATCCCCCGGGGCTGACACAGCGAGAATCGCCTCTGGGGGGCGCTGCATCCTCTTGGGGGGTTCCGAGCTAGTAATCCAGGGCACGGGAGCTGTCCAGACCCCCAGGGGTTAATTTCCACAGGGCTGACAGACAGCGGAGGGGTCACACCTGGGAACACGCAGCCCACCCCCCCACACCCCGGCGACCTGTGGGGGCTGGGAATGGGGCGCAGCGAATCGAGTCCCGCCCCAGGCCCCCCTCACTCACCAGGGCTCTGCTCATGGCCTGCTGCTTCTCCTGCGTGCTGGACTTCCTGCCTTTCCAGACGTAGATGGTCAGACCACCCTGGTCGAGAATGTAGCAGTCCTGGGGGGGCCAGGGGAGAGGGGTCAAGCTGGAGCCCCCCCCACTGCACTGCCCCCTGCTGGGCTCAGTGGGTCAGGATCCCACAGCCGTGAGTCCCCTCTGCTGGCTCAGCGGGTCGCCTGGGCCCGTGAGCCGGCCTGATGGAGGCATCAAGTGGGTGAAGAGCTGGAGAATTCCTCCCTCCCCGTCCTCCTGAGCAGGGACCGCGCCGCTTGGCCCCTGGCGTGGTGGAGAGACCAGCCTGCAGAGCAGCCAGCTGATGCCAGCTGATTAGGGGTGGAAGTGGGGTTTACAGACCCACACTCTGCCCTGCTCATGAATCCGCTGCGGAGCGACCCACATGCCAGGCCCCGTCTGTCCGTGCGCCCGGCCCCTAGGAGCTCAGAGGGGAGTCAGAGGAAACCCCCAGGGGGCCACGTACCTCGTGCTGCAGCAGGTCTTGGGTCAGGGGGCGGGTGGCGACCTCTTGGATCACCAGGTTCCCCTCAGCATCAGAGACACTGTGAGAAACCAGACACAACCCACGCTCAGCCACGGCCCAGCGCGGGGAATGCTCGGCGCTGGGCTGGGAGCGCACTGACCCTTTAAATGCGGCCTTCTGGGATGCTAAGCCGTACTGCACAATTCAGCCACTCGGTGGCGCTCTGTGCGAAATACGTATTTACCTCTAACCGCAACCATGCCTGGGAGAGTCTTAAAAGACCTTCCGATGAACACACCTGGGGTGTCTCAGCGAGCTCCAGAAGTACATGACATGGCATCAGGAGTAAACAAGACAGAAACAGAAGGAAAACAGCCACAAAGGTTGCAACCAAAAGGAACCAACAAAGCAACAAAGGCGGCAGAATCTCATCCCCTTGCCCCTGTTCCATGCCCCAGAGACAACCTGTAGGAGGTTGGAAAAAATTGTAACGTTGGGTACCTAGAAAACGCTCCCCACTCTCTGCTCCAGGGAAAGAAAGGGTGTTATAGTTCATGCTGCTGTTATTGGTTGCTGCTCTGTTATCACATACTTCACATGCCGGAGTTAACCGGTTCCCAGCCCCTGCCTGCAATGTGCAATACTGATGAGACACCTGCTTGCATTATGTAATACTAACAAGATAGAAATAAGGTATTACTTATTCATGAGGTATGCATGAGATGCAAATGTTCCTGTTATTTCTCTGCCTGTGTTCCCACGCACAGTGGGCTTCATCCCGAGCATTGCTCCGGTGCGTCGGGCTTTCCCCGTCTCAGTGGCAGCAACGAAGGGAGCCCCCGTTGCGGGTGTGTCATTTTTGCCTTCAGTAAACTCACTACTTTTATTCAACAGCTGTGTGTGTGCCTCATTCCTAAGGGACACCGAGTACCCTGCAACACAACCCCTCACAATGGACAGAGTAGAAATGACTCCACAACTCCCCCCGGGGACATGCAGGGTCTGGGGAAGCAGGCAGAGCAGATCTCCAACCCCCTGGACTTTCCTGCGGATGGTCAGATGCTGCAAGGGGCCTGGCTCTGTCTCATGCATGTTTTCGACCTCCCAGGAATGCGGCTCACAACAGAGCAGGTTTCCACCAGAGAAGTCAAGAATCAGGGAAGACAATTCCATGGTTTACGGGGGCTGTGCTCACGGTGGCTGAAAACAGTGACTGCGAAAGAGGAACACGTCAGAGACAGGCTGGTTCCTGAGTTAACGGCCAGAAACCTTTCACAGCAGCTGTTGCTGGCGAGAGATTTAACCCTAGCCCAGGCTCGTCAGAGACGAAAGCCGACTGAGCTATTGACTTTAAAACAGGCTTCACCTGACGCCGCTCTGACTAGCCCCGGAGGGATTGTGCTCCATAGCTGTTCTTGCTGTCTCTGTAGGAGGAGTATTTCATGATGCAAGCACCATGGGGCACTACATGGCATGAAGAAGGTAATAGAGAGAACGGAGAAGGGAAATACATTGCAATCAACTGGTGGAACTCACTGCTGCAGGAAGCTGCTATACAGGTAGTGCTTTGAGGGTGGATTGATGGTCCTGAAGCCCTTTACAGCCTTAGATAAGATGCAATGTGGGCATGGGAGAGTCCTGGGAGGAGACCACACAAGTCCTGCTTGTGCAGGGATCTCCTCTCCCCATGGGCTGACAGCTTCCTTAACCCCACATGCTGCGTGTTGGCCCCTCCCTTGGGCGACTCACTGGTAGAGCTTGAGACTGGTTTTCAGCTTCTGTTCCACCACGGTGTCGGGGATGGCTGGCTTGATCTCCTTCCGGTCCCCCAGCACGTGAGTGAGAATCTTCATCAGCCCCGGGGAGGCCTCCTCGTCCTCGCCATCCACCACACCCACCTGGGCACGCCCGCCCCGCTCGCGGTCCCGGATGTCCTTGGCCAGGTTCATGCCCTGCACCAAAACAGGCCATAGGGCTGTGTGAGAGCAACCCAGGCTGGGCAGCAGACACAGGGCAGCTGTTTTGTGGGATAATACAGCGGGCTGCAGGTCGGGAGTGAGGGGCACTGACAGAGCTGTGGGGGGAGCCCAGGACGTCCCCACTGGGTCTCACTCATGGACAGGGCTGGGCGCCAGCACGCTAGGAGCAGCGGCTGCCCACCGAGGGGCGGGGGGTGTCTGGCCCCTACTAGCTGGGACGCTACCTTCAGCCTCTCGGCACGGTTGCTCTCCGGCCCGTTCCACTGGATGATGAGCTTGCCCAGGTCCAGCAGGAAAACGTCCCCCTGGTTGAAGCTGTCCCAGCTCATCTGCACCTGCAGGAGAAGGGCAGCCAAGTCAGTGGGGAAGCAAAGCACAGGGCTGGGGGCAGAACTCCTGGGTTCTCTAACGCCAAAGGGTTCTCCCTGGGATGGGAGTTACAGGGGAATCCCAACCAGCTGGTGGCAGTACAGGGCCTATGACACACAGTGAAGCAGTTCTGAGTCCCCCCCACAGAAGGCGACATTTCACACACCCTGTCCCAGTGCCTAGCAGCTCTGGAATAGGCTCACCCTGGCGTGACCCTCTCAGGCCTCAACTCCCCCATTATGCTGACTTTCATTAGCCTCATTTGTGTTATGGCCGCAGCATCCCCCAGCAACAAAATGCAGCTGATTCTGGGGTGGAGCGGGGCAACCCTCCAACAGACACACAGTAATGCTGTGCAGGGATTATCTGCACAGTGCTGAAATGTAGCTACCTCTGGGGTGGGGTGCGGTTGCTAATGATTTGCAGCAGCTTGGTGCAAATGTTTAGGACAGGAAGTGAAGGCAAACCCCATGTGTACACTGCCCTGAGCTGGCTTTTCTCTGGGGCAAAAGTCTCTGGGAGTTGGATTTAAGCCCAAAGCCAGCATGAGGCCACACTCAGATTGGGGGCTCCGGGGCCTGTGTTAGCCACTGCCCCACTCCGTGACCCACCTCTCCAGCCACCACGTTCTTCTTGCCCTTCACGTGCAGCAGCCGTTGCACATTGTACGTGTTGGTCTCCACGTGTTTCATCCCTGAGGCAACGCCACCCTTCTTATAGCTGGGTGGGGAGAAGGGTGGGTCAGAGTGGGGATCCCCAGGGCCCTGCAGCCAGCCCCACAGCCTGGCCAGAGCTTTGCAGACACAAAGGGGTTAAACTTCCCCTCCCCCCAGGGGCAGTTTTTTCAGGATCGCGCTCCCCATTCGGGTGCTGGTGAGGCACATGCCCCATTTGCACAAAGAGCAGGGGGCAGGGGAGGGGGGTTAGAACCCAGGAGTCCTGTCTCCTCTTCCCCTGCTCTAGCCACTAGACCCCGCTGCTCATCAGTACAGGGAGCCAGTGTACTGTCCCAGCGAGTCTCCGTCCCTGGGGAAACTGAGTCCCTTAGCCTCTGGGAACGGAAACCTGGTGTTCTCCAGGAGAGCTGAGCTGCAGGGGCCTCTGCTTATGGGGCGAGGGCGGCCCTCCCAACCTGGCCCCCTTCTGCCAGGCCTGCTTTCTAGGAACCGCTCACTGGCTCCCAAGTCCCTCCCACGGGGCAGAGGCCAGCTGACGGCTCCCTTTTACTCTGGGCAGATTGTGGACCCAACCTGGGCCCAGACAGCAGGGTCCGGCTCCAACCAGCCCTCTCACGGCCGAGCGCGGGGATCGAACCTGGGGCCCAGAGCACGAGCATTGCCGGGACTGGCCCCTAGGGGGCGACATGGTCACACGCGTTATCGGTTCTGGCTGGGGGGAGTTGGGGATCCGCCGCCCGGCCCCGGCCTACATGAGTCCCTGTTTGAAGTGGCCCTTGAAGACGTCGCTCTCGTTGCCCTGGGCCTCACGGTGTTGCACGGCCACCCCGCCCAGGTGCTCGTCCATCTGCGTGGTGTAGATGGCGGCCGCCCCCTGCTCATCCTGCGACGAATCCTGGCCCAGCCAGTAGTGGATGTCGTAGCAGAAGTTGTTCCCGGTCTTGTGCGTCTGCGGCCAGAGGACACTGGGCTAGCGGCGGGCGCAGCTCCGTGCCCGTCCCAGGGCCTGGGGGCCGCCTTGGGCTGGGATCCTGCCGCTGGCTAACCAGCGCCAGGCTGCCACCCGCTCGCTCCAGCCCTGTGCTCACGCTTGCACAGAACACGGGCACACGTCTGCCCCAGTCCCCTCCCCTCGCACTGGGATGAATCGAGTATCTTCGGTAATAGTTGGATGAGGCCCATGAGTGCCTCAGTTTCCCCTATACGGCCTTGCTCCCCAGCGGGTGGCAGGCCCCTGTTTGCACCCTTCCCTATTCCCCCTTCACCACGCTCACCCAAACTGGGGGGGGGCACACTTGGCTTGCACACCCGGTCGCCCCGTCGCACACCTTCACGTGCTGTCCCACACACATTGCTGGGTGCTAAGCGACCCTGCTCCCGCACGGGGCGAGGCAGCAGAATGTCCCACGGCCCAGCTTGCCACCCGCCTGGGCTCGTGAGCAAGACATGCAGTTGCCCGTGCCCAGGAGGGCGCCATGCTGCCCACCCGCCGGCTCCCTCCCAGGCCTGGCCTCAGCCCGTACCGCGAGCAGGACATAGCAGTCCCCTTCGTAGAAGTTCCCGTAGCTTTTGGGAGGCACCGGCACCATCTCCATTTTCTGAAAAGAGAGAGGAACGCGCGGCGCTGAGTCCGGAGGGGGCCTGCCCCTGGCAAACCAGCAAAGCCGAGCCAGTCTTGTGGGCATGGCCCTGGTCCCCGAGGTTAACCTCTTGGCCGCTACAGGCAGCCTGACATCTGCCAGCGGCGGCTGAGTCTGGGGTGAGGCCGCGTCCCCAAGATGTTGGCAGGCGAGGCCACACCAGTCCCGAGCACTGAAGAGCGCAGAGAGCCAGGAGCCCCGTCCCCGGCTGGGTCCCGAGTACCCGCCCGCCCCCCCCCCGCTGGGTCCCGCCACCCACCTCGATTCTCCAGATCTGCACCCCGGGTGTGGTTCTGTTCAGCGTCTTGGTGACTTTGGCGGTGAGTTCCGTCATGGTGAGCGGCGGGCGGGGGGGCCTGGCACGGGGGAGAAGGCAGCATTGGTGACGTCCTCATTAGCACTCACTAATATCAGGGAGCCTCGTGGAGGCTCCATGTGCACCCCACACTCCAAGGCGCCAGTGCTGGGCCTCATTTCCAGAGCTGGGTCTGGTGCGGTGCCCAGTTCCCCCTGGTGATCAGGGGCGGGGAGCCCTGGTGCATGTGCCAGCAAGTCCCTGCCCGGGCAGCAGCACTGTGAAGGGCAGCACCACGGTTGAGAGGAGTTGGCTGGGCCAGGGGCTGCGGTGGAAGGTGCCAGATGGGAGCTCTGGGGCAGAGGCAGGGGCTGTGCCCTTGTACATTATCGGTGCCCAGGCCAGGCCCTGGCTGTGCTGGCTCGTGTGTTAGCTCCGGAGGTGCCTGGTTCAATCCCCGGTGGCAGGCCAGAGAGCAGCTGTCACGCTGGGCGGTGGGGGTTTTACAGCTCCCAGGGGTGCGGCCTTGGGTGGGTGCCAAGCTGGCACAGGGAGGCGTGTGGGCAAAGCCTTCGCGCTGCAAGCGGATTTCCCGGGGCCCGGCTGCTGGGACAAATGGGCCCAGCCAGGCTGATAAACAGACGTGCTGCAGGGCCGTGGGTGCCCCCGGCACACGATCGACGCTTTAGTGGGTTGGCGGAGACCTGGCTCCGGATCCGAGGGGCTGGCAATGTGGCCAGCGGCTGCAGCTGCCTGGCGCAGGGCTCGCACCCAGGCTGGTGGGTGGGGGGTGACTGGTGCGTATTAACAGGAGAGCCGTAGGGCAGGGGAGTGTCCCGCTCTGCTCGGCACAGGGCGGGGGGTACCCCACACTCGGATAGATGGGGATGCACGGAGCAAGGCTTAGAAAAGCTGCCCCAGAGGCAGGGGAAGAGCTGAGCCGGTGTAGCCGGGAGCAGGCAGGGTGCAGGGGGTCCCGGTCACCAGGGGGTTCTCAGACCAGGTGGGACAAAGCCCTGGGAGGGCCGCTGTGGGATTACTCGTGTCTCTGTGCAGGGGGCTGGACGTGCCGCCCGCTCGAGGTCCCTCCTCCCCCACCTGAGGGGCCTGCACACGGGCGCCTTGGCAGGGCCACGCGGCGGGTGGACCCGGCCCCATCTGCCCTGGCCGAGGGGGGAGATCAGGCGCCGCGTACCCACGATGCCCACTCACCCGCCCTAGAGCTCCATCCCATGGGCCCCCATGTTCCCGGGGCCAGTGTGGGCTCCGCCGATTCCCCTGCCTGGCCTTGTGCAATGGCTGCTCATGGCTGGCTGGAGCCCTGAAGGGTGGCACCTCCTGAACCTCTGCCCCCCGAGAGCCAGGTGCACTCAGCTGCATCCCCCCCGCATGCTAATCATGCCCCCCCCGCCCCCGACACAGCCCATCTGGGTTCTGCTGCAGGGCAATGATCTGCCCAGCACAGGCCTTTGTGCTGGGCGTGGGATTCAGCCTCCCCACCCCACCCTCCGGTGTGCTCAGCTGGCCCCAGCCCTCACCTGCCTGCCCCCCAGCTCAGCTGCACCTCCCCCCACATAAAGGGGCCGTGACCCCCAGATCCCCGCACCTGTGCAGTGACATCAAACAGCGACCAGGCCCCAAGGAACCTCCCCTGGCGGCTTATCTCAGACCTTGACACCCTCTGTGGCCTGGCCTTGCCCCCTGCCTCAGTTTCCCCATGCCGATAACGCTGCTGCCCCTCCTCCACAGGCCTGCGTGGGCGCTGATGTGCAGAGACCTACAGGCTCTCCGCTCACTCCCCCCTGTGGGCTGCCAGAAACACCACATCCCTGCCACTGCTCTGCCAGGCTGCTGGCTGTCACCTGCGAGTCGAGAGCAGGGGTGGGGCCGGAGGGAGGTGCGGGTGATTGGCACTCATCAGGAAGGCAGTCTGCCCCTCCAAGGGGGAAGGGGCATGAGTCTGATCTGTGGAGGAGAAGGGGGGGCTAGAGGGGTCTCTAATCCCCTGCCCCAGCAGGCTGTGGGCCCGGATCAGGTCCTATAGCCTCAGCCCCCTTCAGGAGCGTGGGCGCTCCCCCAAAAGACACCAGCAAGGAGCCGCCCTCGTCGATCAGGGACCTCCACTTCCCTCCTGCCCCCCGAGGGCTGCCCTGCGTCCCCCTCCCCCGCCCTAGGAGCAGAGGGGGCTGGAGAGGGCCGGCGGGTGGGTCCCAGCTGTTTGGGGCTGGGCCCTGAGATCCGCCCTGCAAGGCAAAGCCAGGCAGACGGGGACATGCTGGCAGGGGCCAGGCCAAGGTGCCAAGCCCCGACCCCCGCCGCCAGCCACTTACCTGTCCTGCAGTGCTGGCTTGGCGCGGCGGAGACACTGTGCCCCGGGCAGCAGCTTGGAGACGGCTGGTACCTGTGCAAAGTGCTTGCCTGCCGGAGACGGGGTGACCTTTGTCCCCTCCTTCGCCCGGGCTGCGTTCGCCATATAAGGGCAGGAGCCTGGGGAGGAACAAGGTCCCTGGATCCCTGGGAGCTTCCCACTGCTGCCCTGGCACCGTTACTCCCTGTTTATTGCCCGGCGTGCGGCATCGTTATCTCGTCCCAGATCGGTCCCCTGGGCCCCACCCTGCCTCAGCCCTGCAGCAGGGAACCAGTGCGGTGTCGCGGGCAGAGAGGCACCAGGACAAGCAGGCCCAGAGCACCCTACCCACAGCAGAGTCCCCGGCAGAGCCATGCCCCGGGCACCGGACGGCTGGTACCTGGAGAGGAACACGCCACTCTGCACGCCCTGGGCCCATGCAGGTAGACGGCACCTCATCTGCTGCCGGGCATTCTGGGTAGAGTGCACCCAACCATCACTCGGCATTCTGGGTGTGCCGAGTCAAGCACACCTGCCTGCCATAAACGCAGCAGGCCCCTTCAGGCCGCAGGGCCAAGCGTTGGCGCTACCTGCAGGAGCAGAGCAAATCCCGCACGCCACTGAGTTCTGTGTCCCGTGAGCAGAGCCCTCGGGCCAGAGGCCGGCCCAGCCTGCCACTGGGCTGTGGGGAAATTAGAGCCGCAGGGTCTGGGTCTCCAGGACAAGCTAGTCCCTGAGGGGTCTGCAGTCTGCTCTGGCTGGACGCTCCATGCCCCATTGCAACGAACGCTACCGATTCCTGTGCCGGGAGAGATGGAGGCTCAGATCTGAACTAGAATTCGGGAAGCAGTGGGGCCTAGCCACTTACACTTCTTTTGTCTGATGTAACCTACTGAGGTGCGACAGCAGGAGGTGAAACCAGGCCTGCCGCCCCCCAGGGGGCTGTACTCCCCCCACCCAAACTTCCCTAACACCCCCCCGATGTCAGCTAGTTACCAATAGCTGCTGCCAATGTTGTCATTGGTTGGAAATTGAACCATTCCTACACACGTGAGCAGCGTAGACAGTGTACGAGGAAATACTTGTCCCTGGAAAAGTATCCGAGGTTTGAAAAGTCTGAACACAGCCTGACTTCCTCACCCAGCTCTTCTTTCCCTGACCCTGTCGGCGCAGTCGTTTCCAACCGTATCATTTCCGGGTCTGATTCGTAAGCCAGGTCTGAATGAGCTCTCGTGATGAACCAGGGTCGGGGGTGGCTTCAGGACCAGACCGTGTTTACATGAGTGTTGGCGAGAAGGCGTTGGCTTCTTTGACCACAGGATGGTATTCCAAGAAGGAGGAGTACTAGGCGGAGACGGGCTCCACCTAATGAAGAGAGGGAAGAGCATCTTCGCAAGCAGGCTGGCTAACCTAGCGAGGAGGGCTTTAAACTAGGTCCACCAGGGAAGGAGACCAAAGCCCTGAGGGAAGTGGGGAAATGGGATCCTGGGACATAGCACAACCAGGAGAGCGCAAGAGGGGAGGACTCCTGTCTCATACTGAGCTAGTGGGACAGTCAGCGAGTTATCTAAAGTGCCTATACACAAATGCAAGAAGCCTGGGAAACAAGCAGGGCGAACTGGAAGTCCTGGCACAGTCAAGGAACGATGATGTGATTGGAATAACAGACACTTGGTGGGATAACTCACATGACTGGAGTACTGTCATGGACGGATATAAACTGTTCACGAATGACAGGCAGGGCAGAAAGGGTGAGGGAGTTGCGTTGTATGTAAGAGAACAGTCTGACTGCTGAGAGCTCCGGTATGAAACTGCAGAAAAACCCGAGAGTCTCTGGAGCAACAAGGGTGATGTCGTGGTAGGAGTCTGCTACAGACCACCTGACCGGAGGAGGGAGGAGATGGACAAGGCTTTCTTCTGGCAACTGAAAGAAGTTACTAGATCACAGGCCCTGGTTCTCATGGGGAATTCAGTCACCCTGATATCTGCTGGGAGAGCAGTACAGCGGTGCACAGACAATCCAGGAAGATATTGGAATGTGTAGGGGACAATTTCCTGGTGCAAGTGCTGGAGAAACCAACTAGAGGCAGAGTTCTTCTTGACCTGCTGCTCACAAACCGGGAAGAATTAGTAGGGGAAGAAAAAGTGGATGGGACCCTGGGAGGAAGTGACCATGAGATGGTCGAGTTCAGGATCCTGACACAGGAGAAAGGAGAGCAGCAGAATACGGACCCTGGACTTCAGAAAAACAGACTTTGACTCCCTCAGGGAACTGATGGGCAGGATCCCCTGGGAGAATAACATGAAGGGGAAAGGAGTCCATGAGAGCTGTCTGTGTTTTAAAGAATCCTTATTGAGGTTGTTGGAACAAACCATCCCCATGTGTAGAAAGAATAGTAAATATGGCAGGCGACCAACTTGGTTTAACAGTGAAATCCTTGCTGATCTTAAATGCAAAAAAGCAGCTTACAAGAAGTGGAAGATTGGACCTATGACCAGGGAGGAAAATAAAACTATTGCTCAGGCATGCAGGAGTGAAATGAGAGAGGCCAAGTCACACTTGGAATTGCAGCTACCAGGGGATGTTAAGAGTAACAAGAAGGGTTTCTTCATGTATGTTAGGAGCAAGAAGAAAGTCAAGGAACGTGTGGGCCCCTTGCTGAATGAGGGAGGCAACCTAGTGACAGAGGATGCGGAAAAAGCAAATGTACTCAATGCTTTTTTCCCCTCTGTTTTCACGAGCAAGGTCAGTTCCCAGACGACTGCAGTGGGCAGCACAGCATGGGGAGGAGGTGACCAGCCCTCTGTGGAGAAAGAAGTGGTTCAAGATTATTTAGAAAAGCTGGACGAGCACAAGTCCATGGGGCCGGATGTGCTGCATCCGAGGGTGCTAAAGGAGTTGGTGGAGGTGATTGCGGAGCCATTGGCCATTGTCTTTGAAAACTCCTGGCAATCGGGGGAGGTCCCGGATGACTGGAAAGAGGCTAATGTAGAGCCCATCATTAAAAAAGGAAAGAAGGAAGATCTGGGGAACTACAGGCCCGTCAGCCTCACCCTCAGTCCCTGGAAAAATCATGGAGCAGGTCCTCAAGGAGTCAATTCTGAAGCACTTAGAGGAGAGGAAAGTGATCAGGAACAGTCAGCATGGATTCACCAAGGGCAAGTCATGCCTGACTAACCTAACAGCCTCCTACGATGAGATCACTGGCGCCGTGGATGAGGGGAAAGCAGTGGATGTGCTATTCCTTGACTTTAGCAAAGCTTTGATCCGGTCTCCCACAGTATTCTTGCCAGTAAGTTAAAGAAGTATGGGCTGGATAAGTGGATCATAAGGTGGATAGAAAGCTGGCTGGATCGTCGGGCTCAATGGGTCATTATCAATGGCTCCATGTCTAGTTGGCAGCCGGTGTCAAGCGGAGTGCCCCAAAGGCCGGTTTTGTTCAATATCTTCATTAATGATCTGGAGGATGGCGTTGACTGCACCCTCAGCAAGTTTGCAGATGACACTAAACTGGGAGGAGTGATAGATACGCTGGAGGGTAGGGACAGGATACAGAGAGACCTGGACAAAATAGAGAATTGGGCCAAAAGAAATCTAAGGAAGTTCAACAAGGACAAGCGCAGAGTCCTGCACTTAGGATGGAAGACTCCCAGGCACTGCTACAGCCTAGGGACTGAGTGGCCAGGCAGCAGTTCTGCAGAAAAGGACCGAGGGGTTACAGTGGACCAGAAGCTGGACATGAGTCAACAGTATGCCTTTGTTGCCAAGAAGACTAATGGCATTTTGGGTTATATAAGTAGGGGCATTTCCAGAAAATCAAGGGATGTGATTATTCCTCTCTATTTGGCATTGGTGAGGCCTCATCTGGAGTATTGTGTCCAGTTTTGGAGCCCACACTAGAGGAAGGATGTGAAAAAAATTGGAAAGAGTCCAGAGGAGGGCAACAAAAATGATTGGGGGGCTGGGGGAAGTTGGGTGGAAGGATTTGATAGCTGCTTTCAACTACCTGAAAGGGGGTTCCAAAGAGAATGGCTCTAGACTGTTCTCAGTGGTAGCAGACGATAGAACAAGGAGTAATGATCTCAACTTGGAGAGGGAGAGGTTTAGGTTGGATATTAGGAAAAACTTTTTCCTTAGGAGGGTGGTGAAGCACTGAAATGGGTTACCTTGTGAGGTGGTGGAATCTCCTTCCTTAGAGGTTTTTAAGGTCAGGCTTGACAAAGCCCTGGCTGGGATGATTTAGTTGGGGTTGGTCCTGCTTTGAGCAGGAAGTTGGACTAGATACCTCCTGAGGTCCCTTCCAACCCTGATCTTCTATGATTCTATAATTCTAAAACTCAGTAATTCTACAAAAAGTGGAACCAGTCATATGACAAAGGATGAATATAAACAAATAACACAAGCAGGTAGGGACAAAATTAGAACGGTCAAGGCACAAAACAAGATCAAACTAGCTAGAGACATAAAAGGAAACAAGAAAACAGTCTGCAAATATATTAGAAGCAAGAGGAAGACCAAGAACAGAGTAGGCCCATTACTCAAAGAGAGGGAAGAAATAATAACAGAAAATGTGGAAATGGCAGAAGTGCTTAATGACTTCTTTGTTTCAGATTTCACCAAGAAAGCTGGTGGCGACTGGACATCTAACATGGCGGATGCCAGTGAAAATGAGGTAGGATCAGAGTCTAAAATAGGGAATGAACAAGTTAAAAATTACTTAGACAAATTAGATGTTTTCAAGTGAAATGATGAAATGCATCCTAGAATACTCAAGGAGCTGAGTGAGACGATATCTGAGCCATTAGTGATTCTTTGAAAAGTCATGGAAGACGGGAGGGATTCCAGAAGACTGGAAAAGGGCAAATCTAGTGCCCATCTATAATAAGGGAAATAAGAACAACCCAAGGAATTACAGACCAGTTAGCTTAACTTCTGTACCCAGAAAGATAATGGAGCAAATCATTAAACAAACAGTTTGCAAACACCTAGAAGATAATAAGGTGACAAGTAACAGTATGGATTTATCAAGAACAAATCATGTCAGCCCAATCTGATAGCTCTCTCTGACAGGGTAACAAGCCTTGTGGATGGCGGGGGAAGCAGTAGATGTGGTCTATCTTGACTTTAGTAAGGCTCTTGATACTGTCTTGCATGACCTTCTCGTAAACAAACTAGGGAAATGCAACCTAGAAAGAGCTACTATAAGTTGGGTGCAAAACAGTTTGGAAAACCAGTCCCAGAGAGTCATTATCAGGGGTTCACAGTCATGCTGGAAGGGCATAATGAGTGGGGTCCCGCAGGGGTCAGTTCTGGGTCCGGTTCTGTTCAATATCTTCAGCAATTATTTAGATAATGACATACAGAGGACACTTATATAGTTTGCGGACGATACCAAGCTGGGAGAGGTTACATGTGCTCTGGAGGACAGGATTAAAATTCAAACTGATCTGGACAAACTGGAGAAATGGGCTGAAGTAAGTAGAATGAAATTCAAGAAGGACAAATGCAAAGTCCCCCACATAGGAAGGATCAATCAGTTGCACACACACACAATGGGAAATGTCTGCCTAGGAAGGAGAACTGCAGAAAGGGATCTGGGGGTCAGAGTGGATCACAAGCTAAATATGAGTCAACAGTGTAACACTGTTGCAAAAAAAGCAAACATCATTCTGGGATGTATTAGCAGGAGCATTGTAAGCAAGAAGTAATTCTTCCGCTCTGCTCTGCACTGATTCAGCCTCAACTGGAGTAGCGTGTCCAGTTCTGGGCACCACATTTCAGGAAAGATGTGGACACACTGAAGAAGAGCCACAAAAATGATGAAAGGTCTAGAAAAATGTGACCTGGTTTGAGGTGAGGGACAATTGAAATATGATAACAGTTTCAAGTGCATAAAATGCTGTTACAATGAGTAGGGTGAAAAATTGTTCTCCTTAACCTCTGAGGACAGGACAAGAAGCAATGGGCTTCAGTTGCAGCAAGAGAGGTTTTGGATGGACATTAGGAAAATCTTCCTAACTGTCAGGGTGATTAAACACAAATAAGTTACCCAGGGAGGTTGTGGAATCTCCGTTATTGGGGATTTTTAAGAGCAGGTTGGACACACGCCTGTCAGGGATGGTCTAGATAATACTTAGTCCTGCCATGAGTGCAGGAGACAACACAAGAGTGCAGGGGGGACACTGCTCTCTGTAGGTATTTGCTACATCAGATAACAGTTTTTACAATAGCCGTTTTCTACAATCCATTATGTATGAGTAACTGCTACGGGTCACACATTCCTACAGGGAGCAGTTTCCTATAATTTACCTGGCTGGGTTGAAGCCTCGGTCTTGGACATGGGTGTAGCAGGGAACTTCTGTTCTAGCTTTGACAGCCCAAGGGCAGGTCGGTGTGGCCAGCCCCATACTCTTGTGGGGACTCAGCCCAGACCCCCACTGGGGCAGGGGCAGAGGAGGGGCCAGAAGCCCTTGGAGCCACACTGGTGGGGATGAACGGAGAGGGGCTGTCGATCCTGGTCTCTCAGGTCTGGACAAGTCAGGGTGCTACCAGAGCGGGAATTAAAGTCCCCCTGGTCGGTCATTATTTAGCACCTGCTGCCTGGCAAAGATCACTCGCGGCCTGGTAAATATTTACCCAGTTGATGGGAAGCAAAACCAAAAGGATCCTTGAGAGCTTTCGCTGGCCTCTCACTTTCTGTCCCCATCCCCCCGTCCCCTCTCATGGGACAAACTCCTCTGGGTGTTAACGCCTGTGGGCGTGAGTTAGCGAGCCCAGGACCTGGGTGTCCTGCCCACGTATGGCAAACCTGGCTCTGTCTTTGCAGCCAGTGGGCATGTCTTGGCTGGTCCCAAAGGCAAAGCCTTGGCGTATGTGCTGCATTCAGTTTCTGTTGGAGCTGGGGGGTGGCGCTTAAGAACACAACGCTTGTGTCTATTTTGCCCAGAGTATTTTACCGCTTTGTACACGTAGAGGAGTCCCTCGCCCCGCTCCAGAACGCAGCCACTGCTGGGGGGAGGCGCAGCAGCGATTGAACAGCCGCGCTGCACAGAGCTCGCCCGCCCGGCGCTGAAAGGCCCCCACCTCTTGGGTGGGCTGTGGCAGCTGTTTAACAGGCACAAAGCCCACGGCACGGGAAGTGAGAGAGAAGCCCATATCCCAGGGCTGCAGAAAGTGATCAGGCCAGACATCCCCTCCTCCAGCGAGGCCCCTGGCCTGCGTTCCCCGAGCTGGGGGGAAAGGTTTGATGGGGGCCTTCATCCTGTTTTATTGCTTTACAGCACTGGAGAGTTTCTCCAACTTATCTTATCTCCTGTGCTGAACCAGCCTCCCACTCCCGCACACAGGCCAATGTCTGCTACTCCCGGGGTGGGGAGCAGAAATGCAGGCCCGGGGTTTGGTCTGCCTTTGTGATGCTGCTGTTCCTGGTGGAACTTTGCTACAAATGGAAGCTCTGAACAAAGGACTGAAGGACCCATCCCAGCTGTGGATGTTTGTTCTCCAGAGACTTGATTTGAACCTGCAGTTTATTCTACCACTGATGCAAACCTGAACCAAGAACTGTGTCATTACTGCATGTAATTGATTTCTTCTAACCCTCACCTAGATCTTTTTTCCTTTCATGAATAAACCTTTAGATTTTAGATTCTAAAGGATTGGCAACAGCGTGATTTGTGGGTAAGATCTGATTCATAGATTGACCTGGGTCCGGGGCCTGATTCTTTGGAATTGGGGAGAACTGTTTTCTTTATTTGGGGTATTGGTTTTTATAACCATTTGTCCCCAGGACAGGTGGCTGCTGGTGGTGATACTGGGAAGCTGGAGTGTCTAAGGGAATTGCTTGTGTGACTTGTGGCTAGCCAGGGACGAAACCAAAGTCTTTTCTGTTTGGCTGGTTTGGTGCCTTCGAAGTGGAGAAAGCCCAGCTTTGGGCTGTAGCTGCCCTGCTTGAAGCAACTTGTCCTGACTTGGCGCTCTCAGGTGGGTCCCACCAGGAACAGAACCATCACACCCCCTCGGGTCCCTCCTTGCCCTCCCCCCCAGGGTTTGGGGCTGGTGTCTCGCCTCGTTCTCGGCCGCCTGTGTCCGGCTGGGTGACAACAGGGCAGTGACTTGGGAACACAACCGCCATGCCAAAGAGCTGGGCCGGGCGGCCGGCTGACTGGACAAGTTTCCGTACAACCGCTCATGGCCCCGCGGTCTGACAGCCCCGCGGGCAGAGCCCGCAGCTGGAGCAGAACGATGCCATGGCCAGTGGGGTGAAAGGTCACGCTCCCTGGCTGGTGTAACCACGGGCATGGCGGGCACTCGGCTATATGACGTGGTGCTCCGCAGGGGGGTGACGCTGGCTCTCCCGCTCCCCCGGGGCCTGCTGGCCGGGGCAGGAGTCTGGGCCAGGCCCGGTTTGTGCACAGTGTGGTGAGCGATGGCTGGGGAGGGTGGCAGGCTGGGCCAGTCCCTGTTATCGGGCCCAAGCAGGTGGCACAGTCCAAACCTCTTCAAACATTAACCAGCATTCCCTCCCGGCTCCGGGGCCATTTATGACCCAGGTGGTAAATGAAGGCGCAGAAGCAATTTATCATGTTGACTCCGCTGCAATCTGTGGACTTTCCCATGGACCCCACAGGTGCCCACAAAGGTGGGAGCCACCCGGGCACCCCATGGCGGGGCCCACATTGCTCCTGCACGGCTGAGGGTGAGCCCGGGCGTCTCTGCCCCCTAGGCCGGTGCTGGGAACAGCTCTGCTGTGGGCTCCCTGCCCAGTTACAGCTTCCAGCAGCAGAGCAGACCCCGCTCCCCCTGGGTGTGGGGCACAGGGTGCCCTGAGACCCCTCGCCCCCAGGCTTTTCCAGTTCCTGGGAGTGGGCAAACAGAGGCCATTGGCTAGTTCGGCACCTGCACGTTACACTTTGCCCAGGAGCAGGGTTTGAATACCAGGCCAGAGTCCTGGCACTGGGCTCTGTATTGTTGAGGAGCCTGGACGCCACGGGGATGGGCTCATGGTGGCTGGCATCGCTGGCGCTTTCTCTGAGTGGGCGGCTCCATTCCTGGCTAGAGTGAGCCGCACGGACTGTCCCAGGGCACCGTGGCCTGGTCCGGGTCGGACAGGCCGCGCTCACCTGGCTAGGCACAAGCGTCGGGCGCTGTCTGTGCAGGGCCGGGGTGGGAGCAAGGCTGGGGGAGGCAGGTGCCCAAGCTGGTGGGGGAGGGCTAGCGAGGAGACACGCACTGTGCAGCAGCCCCCACCACTGCTCTGCCCGGGGGCTGATCCCAGCTGGGCAGCAAGAGCTGGGACCTAGGACTGTTCCCATGAGCTGGGAACCGCCTGCTGGCCCGGTGGCTGCTGTGCCGGGCTCCCCAGAGGCACTGGCGAGGACCGGTGGGGGCCCTGGAGGAAGAGGAGGGGTCTGAGCCATTGAGGGCAGTGCTATGGGGTGGGGGAGGGTGCCTCGTCTCTGGGGCAGCAGGGGCAGGGTCGGTGCCATGCCCAGACCCCATGACCCGCCGGCCGACTGGGACCCAGCAGGAACCTTTCCGCCCCACCCGCTCTTTAAACACCGGCATGTCCGTGAAAGTCCCCTGTTCCCTTGGGATACCAGCTCTGCAGCGCCCGCCTGCGGCTCCTGGCAGAGCCGGGCCCGTGGCCCCTGAGAGACACCAGACCCGGGGGACACTCTGGCATCTCTGCCTGCGATGTGGGTGACGCCAGCTGCAGGCCAAGCAGCTGCTGTTGTTTCACTGGAGGGCAGCGGATTGGGCTGGGGGGGGGGGGGGAGGTTCTCACCCCCCCCCATCTACAAGTTTCCCACCCCCTCCCCCCCGCCGCAAGACACAAACTCGCTGTCTTTGCCAGGCGGGCCCTGCCCCACAGAGCCCCGTCCTCTCACTCCGCTTCCCTCACCAGATGAGCCAGCAGCCCCCCTCCCCACACCTCCGCTCTGCCCCCATCGCCCTGCGCCACCCCCTTGGAGGACACAGGCCTGGAAGGGACCCCCCTCAGCCAGTCCATCGCCACGTGAGCAAGCCACAGTGTAAAACCAGTGAGCCCCCAGCTCCTGCCAGCCTCGCCCGGCTCGGGACATGCGGGGGGGCCTCACCTGTTTCTTGCACCCTGCAGCCCCTCGGGCCGGTTCACCCACCTGCTGGGTCCCACCACGCTCTGCAGCGGGGGCTGGCCTGCGGGCCATCCGGCTGGACACCCCCGGCACAACTCGGCTAGAGTAACAAACCGCCAGCCCTTGCCACCAGCTTTTCCCAAGCACCCGGCCCTGTCCCCTCTGCCACAGCGAGACCCAGGTTTGCCCCCCCATCCCCCGCTCAGCGGCTGGCAGCCCCTCTCTTACCTGGCCAGGGGAGGGGCCTCTTGAGTGCCCCCAAGGTTTCTTCGGGCTCTTTAGGCTGGTGCGGGGTGTTGCTGTGCCCAGGGGCTCGGCGTGCCAGGGCCAGGCGAGGGAAGGGACCCTGCCAGGCAGCCTGTGGTGGAGAATCCCAGCTCCCCCTCCCCCTCCCCCCTGCTAATGAGCTGAACTCCAGCAATTAGTCCACCAAAGCGGGGGGGGGGCTGGTGGTGGGGGAGTGAAAGGTGGCCTGGGAGAACAGGCAGCTCATTCATAAGCGAGTGGGCCAGGCCAGCCCAGCAACGGGCCGGAAGATGCCAGGGGTTGAGCTTAGAGCCCTGGGCTGGGGGGTGAACTGGCCGAGCTGGCAAGTGGGAGGGTGTCAGGTCTGGGTGAACCTGCCACCAGCCCCCCGCCTCCCCATCATCTATGGGCCGTGCCCCCAGTGATGCCCCCCAATCCTGGGTCAGAACAGGTGCATTCTGTGCGGGGTGCGGGCAGAGGCTGGGCCATGCTGGGGGGATGGAGGGGGGGACATGAGGCCAGGGAATGGTGAGTTAGGGACTAGCGTGGGCAAAGGGGGCGGGGGGCTGCTCCTGCCTTGCCTGGGGCCAGCCCCATGGGCCGGTCACGCAGGCAGGGCTCCTGGCCCGAGACCCTCGCAGCGCCGCTCCAAGCAGGTTGGGGGGGTAGGATGAGAGACCCCCCCCGGTCTGCAGCAAGGGGGATACTGGGACCGACAGGCCAGCTCTCGGGGGGTTCAGCTCAGGAATCGGGCAATCGGGGTGGGGAGGGGTGGACACGGCCATGCTGACGTTCACACCCACCCACCCCACTGCTCCTTCTCTCCAGCAGGGTGCAGTAAAAAAAAAAAAACACACACACACACACACACACACACACACACACACACACACACACACACACACCTCTCCAGCAGGGGGCAGTAAACCCCAAACATTAGCACACACCAGTCTGCCAGCAGGGGGCCATGCGATGCAGCCTGTGGGTCTTTGTCACTCACCGCCGCAAATCTCACCCCTCCAGCAGGGGGCAGCACGTGGCGGGGGCTGAACACAGCAGAGCCAGGTTGGTTCTCATGGTATTTTTTTTCCTTTAAAGATCATTGTACAGTTGAATCACACAAAAGGCACTTTGATCGGGTTTCTCGCGCTCTCCCGTAGCGGTGATTCGCGCCTGGGGTGTCTCTTTACCCAGCGGATACACAGTGAAAATACACCAGGATGCAGCCCCTTCTCCAAATGCCAGTGTGGCGCACTCCCCATACCCTGGCAGTTACGACACGAACCTGCCCTTCGCCACCAAAGC
The DNA here is from genome assembly GCA_007922305.1 of Dermatemys mawii. Taxonomy (NCBI): domain Eukaryota; kingdom Metazoa; phylum Chordata; order Testudines; family Dermatemydidae; genus Dermatemys; species Dermatemys mawii. The sequence goes on from ML677353.1 coordinate 1,359,169, forward strand.
AGGGGGTGCCCAGCAGGGGGCAGCGTTAGCCAGGACCAGTGGCATGAAACCAACCAGATTAATCCACACGCCGGTGCCACCTGGGTTTTACAAAACTGCTTCGCAGCGGGTCAGGCCCAGACCTGCCAAGGGAGCAGGATTAGGCCCTGGCTGCTCCACAGGGACCGAGACAAAGCCAGGAGATCGAGCGGCTCAGGCCAGGCTGGTGGGCCTCAGACTTGGGCACTGTGCAGAAGCCGCTGTAGAGACGTGGCCCTAAAGGGGAAATCCAGCAGTGACGGGAATCTGATTTAATGCTGCCCAGGTGGGCGTGCCGCAAAGGCACTGATGGCTCTGTAGTGCCCCCCACTGGAGTGAGTTCAGCTCTCTCCACCAAGAGGGGCAGGACAGATGGGACACTGTGTGGCAGGGACTTGGGGGAACCTGACAGCTGGCGCAGGGGCAGAGAGGACAAGCAGTGTGCCCGGCACTGGAGGTGTGTCACTAATAAGGCTGATGGCAGAGCGGGGTAGGGATTGTCTGACGGGTTTCCATTGGAAGAGGCTGACGAGATGCCGTCAAAACGTTTCGCGGAGACATATCGGGTTCGCCCCAGTTGTTGACAGGAAATTGTCCAACTCTTCCCTTTAGAACCGTGTCTGAGACAGTCCCTTACAGCAGAGACGCCGAGTGGCAGACGAAACATTTCGACCCTACAGAAATGAAATGAAACGTTCCGAGAGTCCAGACGAAATCGGCCCAAACACTTTGGTTTGTGACAACGTCCGAGATTTCAACTCCTCACCCTGATTTCAGATAACACGAAATTTCAAAAATCTCTCAATTTCCCATAGGAGAGAAATACTGTTTTTTGGCTAATTTAGATAGATAGATAGATAGATTAGATTAGATGGGGAGGATGGGGATAGATAGATAGATAGATAGATAGATAGATAGATAGATAGATAGATAGATAGATAGATAGATAGATAGGGTGGATGGGGATAGATAGATGTGTATGAGAACGGACAAATTCGGAGGTGTGAAATTGACACACACACCCCCAGTATTTTTCACCAGTGGTTACAAAATCAGGGAGGAAAACCAACAAACCAAACCACACGAAGGGCCCAGATTTTAAAGAGCTAAAACTTTCCTTGAAAACCCAGCCCCATAAGATGGAGGTGGTTGGATCTCAGGCCCTGGGAACCCCCTGGGGCTCATGGGGAGGACGGGCAGGCATTTGGAGAAGGGGTGTGTGCATCCAATACAGACATTATCCGGCAGACAAAATATCCCCCCTTCCCCCTTCCCCGCTTCTTTACACGAGGAACGACCCCGACCAGAAAAATAACCATCTCCCAGGAACATCGTTAAAAAGACCAGCTGTAAAAATCCTCTGGTAACTTGTTTCGCCCTTGCTTTCCCTAAAAATATATATACACATGATACATATTTATATGAGCTAAACATGCCCGGTTAAAATGGACGACTCCCCCTGCCCTCGGCCCGCCCGAGACCTCTCCCTGAGGGACGCTTCCCGAGCTAAGGCTACAGAGATCAGCAGCGGTTGTCACTCGGACAGCCACTGCCGCAAGGCACGGCCGAGAACTCGCATACAAAACAGTTAAGGCAACAGAAAGGGGGCGCGGTCTCTGAACGGCGCCCCCTAGTGGTGTGGGGCACTGGGGGTGTTGTGGGGGGCCTGGGGGAGGGGAATGCAAAGCAGGTCTCCAGTGAACCTGAATGCGGCTCTGGGAGCCAGCTTGGGCTGGGGGAATTGGTTCAGGGGGGAAGACTCTCTCCCTCCTCCCCAGCCAAAATTCTTGCTCCCCTGAACCCAAAGTAAGAGCTGAAGCTTTGGGAGGGTTTGGAGCAGTCTGGCTGGGGGGGGAGAGGAGGGAGACCCCCCACCCCCATTACAACAGCCATTAAACCAACCCACTGCCCTATTTATGGGGCAGCAGTGAGCAAGTCCAAGGCTTCCTTGGGAGTGCAATTTATCAGCCCCTCCAGGCCCAGAGGTTGGGGGGTGGAGGGTGGGTGGGACATGGTGTCCCAAGGCACAATCTCTACAGTACAGGCAGGGGTCGGGTCGGGGGCATTTAAGGTTCTGAGCACAGTGAGAAGGCAGAGGCTTGAGCCAGCCCCAAGACCAGGGAATCTGTCCCCTGCCCGAATGGTTTGGAGATCGGCAGGGCGGGCGGAAGGCACTAAAGAGAGGGAGACAGACGTGATCCCAGAGGAAGGAGCAGCCCCTCTGCACCCCGCAATGCAGTCTGAGATGCTGCTTGTTTCTCTGCAGGCATGAATCCTGCAGGCTCAGCTCCCTGGGGAAGGGCACAGTTAAGGGGATTGGGGCATCCTTCCAGGCACTGGTAGTGTCTCTCTAAAGCAGGACCGTGGAGTTAGTCTTTGCTGATGTCACCGCACCCTCCCGCCTCATCTGCTGGGAGTGCAGCAGCCCCTGGCCACCAGGGAGCTCCTGGATCAGTAGCCAGGAGAGCTGCGATGGCCAGAGAAGACACCCCCTGGGGCGATCCCACTGCCCCCCCACCCCCTGTCCAAGGCGGGGTTGGGCTCAGCCCAATGGCCCAGCCACTCCCTGCTCTAACCAGCCACAGCACGAGGGCGCCTTGACAGCCGCTGTCATTTGCAATGGCAGTTCCTCGGGGAGGAGTTAAAGCCCCACAATGCACTGCAGGGAAAGGTGACATTTGCGTAAGCCAAGAGGTGCTGGCCCAGGGGGGGGTCAATGGGCCCCAGTCCCAAGGCACCTAGAAATTTGATTTCCCTGTGAGGCCCAGGGGAGGTGGGGAAGTAAGAACCGTTTGAGGAGGGGGCCCCCGCCATATAACCAGCAGGGAAAGAGTTAACAGCCGCCCAGGAAATCTCTCCTTAGTCCCCATCCCATCCCCTTGTACCTGGAGCCTGGGGGGGCCGAGCTGCCCTCCCCTCCCAGACCCCTGAGCTACTCCGGTAGCTCCTCTCAGCTCAGACCCTCTGCCTCCCTTCCACTAGCTCCGCCCCCTTCCGCTAGCCCCGCCTCCCTTCTGCACCTCCCTTCCACTAGCCCCGCCTCTCTTCCCCTCCTCCCTTCTGCTAGTTCCGCCTCCCTTCCACTAGCTCCGCCTCCCTTCCACTACCCCCCAGTCTCTGTGAGTCCCTCTGGCTCCTCTAAGGCATCTTCCTCCCTCCAGTCTCTCTCCAGGTCCTTCCTCTCTCAGCCCTGCTAGGGGAGCCAATCCCGCTCTGCTCAGCGCCTGCCCTCATGCAGCCCACACCCCTGCAGGCTCCAGCGCTTTGCACTGCCCCTGCTCCCCCGCAGGATCCCCCCAGAACAGGGCCCACACCCCACCAGTGCGTAACAGGACGGGGCAGGATCTGGGACCCAGCTGTCGTGTGGGTCACGGGTTCCCCAGATTCCCTTCGCCCACAGCGTGGGGAATCGTTCCCCCCCCCCGGCTAAGCACCTCCGGACCGGGTTCCTGGAACCAACCCCACCCGCCTCTCCCACCTCCCCAGCAAGCGAGGTGCGACTGGGGCGCCGTTCTGTGACCCCCCCCGGCTCAATCAGAGGGGACTGGGCTGCGGTCCTGAGCACCCCCAACCCAATCAGGGGGGACGGGGCGGTGGGTCAGCTGCCTTCCGGCCCTCCCCAGTTTACAGGAGAAGAACCGTTACGTGATGACCAAAGTCCAGGGTTGTGGCTGGTTTCGGGTGATGCAGCCGGGCGTCTCCCCCATGCCCGGCGGGTGTGAGCCCCACCCGGGCCCCTCCGCCGCCTGCCACAGCCTCCACTCTGCGCCCCGGGGAAGCGGCAGGCTGGTGGGGCGGCCGGCAGGGGGAGGCGTGGGGAATCCCGCCAGGCGGGCATCTCGCCCGGCCCCGGGTCACTAGCTGCTAGTCCGGTGCTGCTTTAGCACTGTATAAACGTCGTCCACTTTGCTGAGTCTCTCAAAGAAAGGCAGCAGGTCCAGGAGCTCCGTGTCGGCCATGTTATCGAACCACGACGCCACCGGCACCTGCGGAGAGACCCCCGGGGAGGTGAGCCGGGCCCGGTGCCCACACGGCGCCAGGCAGAGCCAGCCCTGGCAGGGGTCCCTGAGCAAACCCGCTGGGGTGTCAGCGAGGGGCTCCCGCCTCACGCAGTCATGAGCGGGCCGTGGAGCCGGTTCAACCCTGCACCGGAAATCCCCATCCCTGTGCCCCTTCTGTGCCTGGCAGGGGGCATCCCAGCGAACTCTGCCAGCCAGCCAGGCCACGGGGGGGGCGTTAACCTGGCTTCCCGGCCAATGGGATCCTGGGTTGCCACCCAAAATCTGCCCTACTGCATCCATTTGGAGACAGGAACCGTCTTTGCTTTCTGTCCCAAAGAGCCACACACTGGTTGCCGGCCCGACCCCAGAGGCAGCTGCAGCTCAACCCCGGGGGTGAGATCCCTCCACACAGCGTGCAGAGCCTGGATTCGCCAGGACGTCGGGCCAGCTCCACGAGAGTCGCTCCCAAGCAAGTGCCCCTCCCTCCCCGACTCAGCCGCTCTAAGGGGAGATGAAAGGCCGGCTGACCGGGGGGACAGTGCCAAAACCCCAGGATAACTGTGACTCTTCCCAGCTCCACACGGACAGACGCCAGCTCTGAGAAAGCAGCATCTGCCAGAACCTTCCTGCAGCGAGTGGGGACGGGGGTGAGGGGGTAGGGGAGGCAGCCTGGGACTCTCCGAGCCTTCAAGAGCTCTTCAGTCACCCCGCCCCTTCCAATCAGGGGCCACCCAGCATTTCATGTTGGCAGCAGGACTTGAAAGCTGCCCCGAAAACCCAGGCCCTTGCACTAAGGGAGATTCCCCATTTGCTGCGAGCAGTATAGGGCATATTACCCACAGCTGAGCAAAGCCGATTCATTCCTGTAGGGGGCTAGTGTCCCAGCCCTGGGTTCCCCCCCAGACACACAGCTTGGCCAATGCCCCTCACTCCTGACTCACCCTGGTGGGTATGAAGCAGTGGCATCTTTGGGCTGAGACCCCCCAGAACTCATTTCACTTGTGATCAGCATCGTGTATGGACCAGGTCCCCAGACACAAACAGGCAGTTAAAGCGCTGAACCCACTAAGGCACCGCGGCTGCCCCACTCCCCCGCCCGCTACCTACCGCGTTGTCGGGGTGGAAGATGTAGGAGGCGGGGGAGTTGTCCACGATGATGATCCGGTTCAGGTCCCGGCCCAGGCGGCTCAGGTCCTTGACATAGTTGCCGCGGTGGAAGACGCAGGACTCGCGGAAGAGGCGGGCGCGGAACGCTCCCCATTTGTCCAGCAGGTCGGCCACGGGATCCGCGTACTGTAGGGGCCAGGAGGACAGGGTGAGGCTCGGCCAATGGGGAGCAAGGGAGGGGCCGAGACCTGGGTCCTTTGGCTGCTGGCCGAGGGCACTTGGGGGTCCCCCTCCCCCGGGGACACGCCCCACCCCTGAGAGCACAGGGGCGGCCTCCTCAGGCAGGTGCAGCCCCAAAGCCATTGTGCCGGCTTCTGGGCACCCACCATCCCCGAAGCATTGTGGGGACACTGTGGAGGAGGGGGTGCAATGAATGGCTGAACTGGAGGGGCACCATGGTCTAGTGATCAGGGGCCAGGACTCCTGGGTCCTATCCTGGCTCTGGGAGGAAAGTGGGGGCTAGTGGTTGGAATGTCGAGCTTGTGGGGTCGGGGGGGACTGGGAGCCAGGACTCCTGGGTCCTATCCTGGCTCTGGGATTAGAGTGGGGGCTAGTGATTTAGAGCAGGCGGGGCTGGGAGTCAGGACTCTTGGATCCTATCCTGGCTCTGGGAGGGGAGTGGGGGCTAGTGTTGGAGCAGGGGCGTCTGGGAGCCAGGATCCCTGGATTTTAATTCTGATTCACTGAGAGCCCATGGGAGAGTCCCGTCTCTTGGTGCCTCAGTTTCCCCTGCTGCGGCTGGGGGGCGGGCGCGTGGGGCGCTCACCTTGGCCAGGCTGGCGGTGAAGAGCACGCACTCGAAGAGCTCGCCCATGCGCCGCAGGAACTCGTCCACGTACGGCCGCTTCAGCACGTACACCTGGGGGAGGGGCAGCGTGAGCCGAGCCCCGGCAGACCCGCCGGCCCGGGGGGACCCCCGCCAGGCCGTTGCTTAGGGGACGGGGGGAGGTGCCAGCCCTGCCGTGCCCCGAGCGGGCGCGTCTCTCCAGCGTCTCCACCTGAAGCTGCCGGCCGGCTCCGGTACCAAGTAATCGAGAACAGGCCGACTGCGCAGACCACAGCCTATCCTGGATTACTTGAACCCGGCGCCGGCCTCCGTGCGGGGCAGGGACGGCGCCTGATGGGGGGAATCTCGGCCCGGTGCTCCCCCCCCGCAGAAACCGCTGGCTGCCAGCCCCTCCCCCGCAAAAAAGGGGGAAAGTGGAGTGTGTGTGTGTGTGTGCTGGGGGGGGGAATCCTGCCCCAAAGAGCCAGGCAGCACCATGGTCCCAGTCCCACGATCGCTGCCCCCCCAACCCGGTCCTGCCCAGGGGCCTCCCTTCCTTGGCTGGGCATCCCCAGTGTTAGGGGGAGGGGTCTGGCTCGGAAACCAGCAGCCCTGGTCTCCCCAGAAGGGGCTGAGCTCCTGGTGTCCCTCCCAGGGGGGATGGGTGGGGCCCCTCCACCGAGAGCCCCCCCCAAGAGAGCCCCCCCCAGGCCCCCCCCCCCCCAAAAAAGTGCCCCCCCTCACCTGGTGCATGATGCCGTCAATCTCGACAGGAATGATGAAGTCGGCGTTGTTCACGGGCTGCGGAGGGCACAGGGGTCAGTGTGGGAGGGGTGGGAGGTACCTCCCTGCTGCCCCCATGGATCCCCCGGCCCCTCCAAACAACTGGGGATGCCCCCCACCCCCCCATCCTCCATTCCCCTGGCCACGCCTTCCCCAACCTCCTGGATTTCCCTGGCCACGCCCTCCTCTTCCCCCTGGGATTCCCCTGGCCACGCACTCCCCATCCCCCCTGGGATTCCCCCGGCCACGCCCTCCCCTTATCCTTGGGATTCCCCCGACTAAACCCTCCCCTTACCTCTGGGATTCCCCTGGCCATGCCCTCCCCTTTCCTCTGGGGTTCCCCTGGCCACGCCCTCCTCATCCCACCTGGGATTCTCCTGGCCACGCCCTCCTCTTCCCCCTGGGATTCCTCTGGCCACGCCCTCCCCATCCCCCTTGGGATTCCCCTTACCACGCCCCCCAGATTTCCCTGACCATGCCCTCCTCTTCTCCCTGGGATTCCCCCGGCCACGCCCTCCAATCCCCCCTGGGATTCCCCCGGCCACGCCCTCCCCCTCCCCCCTGGGATTCCCCCGGCCACGCCCTCCCCTTCCCCCCTGGGATTCCCCTGGCCACGCCCTCCCTGCCTTGCCAGGCAGATGTTCCAGCCCCCCTGGAGGATCAAGGTTGGGTGATTGCAAAGCTCCTTCCCCAGCCTCAGAAGAGCAGAGCTTCACCTGGGAGGCTCCTCCCCTTCCCAGGGGGACACCCCCAGGGCCAGATGAGGCCGGGTAGCCTGGGGACACTGCAGGGCAGAGCAGCCAGGCCGCCTGCCCCGCACTAGAGCACTGCATGCTGGGATATGCTGTCTGCCGGGCATGCTTCTGCCCTGCCCCCGCAGTGGGGGACACTGCACCCAAGCCTGGACCCTGAGCCAGGCCGGGCGGGGAGGGAGGAGGTGGGGGGCACAGGTGCAGGCCGGGTGGGAGGGGGGAGGACGCCTCCTCCAGGACACGACTCACCTTGAAGGAGCTGTGCACCAGCGTCTCGTCCAGGTCGATGACCACGCAGAGCTTGCTGGCGTCCTGGGGTTTGATCTCGGGCAGGAGGTACTTGGCTGCGGCCTGGGGGAGGGTCACGGGGGGGGCGGGCATTAGAGTACCCAGCTGGCAGTGGGGCCTGGGGCCCCGCCCCACATCCCGGCCAGAGGAGCAGGGCTGGTGGCTCCTGCGCACCCACCAGCTCCGCTCAGCCCATCCCCCCTCCCTCTGATCCCTCACTTCCTGTCCCAAACTTCCCAGCAGCAGGGACCCATTAGACTGGGGAATGAGGGGGGGAGCCCCTTTGCTTGGGGCAGTTAAACGTGGGCCCGGACATAGGCCGTAGTGAACATGCTGCCCCAGCCCCGCTCCCCTCGGCCCTTTCTCACCGGCAGGCTGGTGTTGCTGTGTGCTGCTCCCCAGCTGCAGTGCTGCTCCCTAGAGGTGGCTGCACTAGGGGCTCATCAGCAATGCCAGCCACTGACTGGCCCGTCTGGGGGGCAGTGAGGGGCGGCACCGTGCAGCCCCCTCGCAGTCCCCTGACCCGCCCCGCTGGGGAGGACCGGTTCAGCTCACGGAGCCACGGTGGCACTGCCAGGCACCAGAGGGCACCAGCTGCCTTCGGCTGCCCCGGGCACAGGAGCCGATAATCCACTCAACCCCGGCCGGGGAGCGGGGAAAGGGCTGATCAGCCTAGAGCAAAGCCGGGGATTACGTGGGCCGTGTGGGCAGGGCTGCCCGGGCTGCCCGGCTCCAGGCGTCGCCGTCCGGTCCAGCACAACTGCCCCCCAGCAGGGGGCGCTCTCCCCTCCCAGGCAGGGCTGGCCCCAGTGTGGCCCTAGGGGGCGCTGTGCTGCATGGAGCAGGCTGGGGGCCCAGTAGGGGGCGCTCTCCCCTGGTAGGGACTGGGCTGGAGATTTGCCGTTTTCCAGCCGAGATGTCAAACTCCCGTTCTGAGGCCACGTGGCCGTTAACCCCTCCACGCACACTTTGCTCAGCCTCAGTGCACCAACCCCAGGGCCCAGCCTCAGTTTCCCCCTGGGTGACTCGATTCTCCCCCCTTCCCCGCCAATTTCACTGGGATACAGGGTCACTGCTCACTCCCTGTCCCGGCCTGGACCTGTGCGGCCGGACCCCAGCATCTGGGGTCCCCTGGGGGAGGGAGGATGGGGGGAGCAAACCGCAATAACCCTAACTGCCTGTCTGCCACCCCCCACCCACCAGGACGCCTGGGTCCCATTCGGCGGTGTCCCCTAAGTCCCAGCATTGCCGTCTGCCTCTGCCGTGCGCTGTGCCAACATCTGGGCTTGCCCCTCCCCCAGTCGGTGGGGGGCATGACCCCGCCCCATCCCAAAGCTTTGCCTGGGCACATACCATCCATTGGTAGAGAAACGGCCCCAAAGCAGATCCCAGAACCCTTGGGGACCCTGTTTTTGTGGGGGGAGGAAGGGGAACGATGGCCCCACGGGCTGGGGGGGGGGCACTGCCAGAGGGAACAGCTCCAAGAGAGGAGATGCTTGTGGGAGCCTGGTGCCCACCCCCCAGCCCCATTCACCCCGGAGGGGCTGTGGGCCAAAGCGTGGCTGGGTCAGCAGGCCAGCCTGGCACAGGATCCTGGATGGAGAGGATGTGTAGGGGGGCGGGTATGTTCCCATCTGGCTGGGTTTCCCGGGGGCGAAGCCCCGTAGGGCCCGGCATAGGCAGAGGGGCGGGCACAGAGCCAGACCGGCCGGGGGGGCTCATGCCAGGGAAGCAGGACGTGGTACCTTGGGCACGACGCCGTTCTCCTCCACCAGCAGGGGCGCGTTGTTGTTGGCCGGGACGGGCTCCGAGGCGTCATGGCAGAGGCAGCAGAAGAGCGACTGGAAGATGCTGCGGTTCCGGGGCTTCTTGGAGGGCGACGGGCTGGGAGCACCTGCAGGACACAGGTGGAGAAGGGGTTAATCCACACGGCGTGCCCTCCTCGGGCTGCTCCTCCCACCCTGGGCACCCCAGCGGGTGCCTGGCCCCCCTGCAGCACGCTCCAGTGGAGATGGGCACCTTCAGGGGGAATGCTGGGGGCAGAGCGGGCACCCGGCCAGCCTGGGGCTCCCCCTGCCTGCTGGGCTGAGCATGGTCTCGGGGGGCACCCTGGGGGGATGGGAAAGGCCGTGGGGCGTGTGCCAGGTGGGTGCCAGAGACGGTTGGCGTTCGGGTGGGAGGTGCGCTTAGGTGACTATCCAGGTGTATCGGGACCAGCAGCGTGGAGGGGTCTGGGTGGGGGCTGGCGCCACATGGCAGGAAGCCGAGTGCTGGTGGCCCCTGGGGATCCCCTTCAAGGGGGACCAGCCCCGGCCCAAGGACTCACGTCCCACCACCCAGCACGTCGCTCAGCCAGACGGGAAAAGTCACCTCGCAAAACTGCCAGCAGGGCCAGAGCAGGGGACTGGGGGCCAGGACTCCTGGGTTCTATCCCCAGCTCCGGGGGGACAGTGGGGTCTAGTGGCTAGAGCAGGGGGCCAGGACTCCTGGGTTCTATCCCCGGCTCTGGAGGGACAGTGAGGTCTAGTGGCTAGAGCAGGGGGCCAGGACTCCTGGTGTAAATGAGGACACGTCTTGGCCCTTTCTGTCTCATCTGGCTCTTCTCCTTCACCCCTTTGTACCACTCCCATCCCCAGCTGCTGCCCTCGCCCATGGGAACCCAGACAGTGCCTGGTGGGTTCTGCCCTCCCCTCTCCAGCCCACGGGACAGGGCAGACGCAGCATCTCCAAAGTGGGCCGTGGCTGCTGCTGTGAGGCAGAGCCGGGACGCCGCGGGGACGGGCACCACAGCGGGGGAAGCCGCCGGGACGGTGCCCAGGGCAGGGAGCAGGAGAGGCCGCGGCCCTGGGCTGGGACCCTGCGGGCAGCTGCACTGGACCTTCCCCTGGCAGAAGCCAATACAAGGTGCCTACCCCCCACCCCTCGCAGCCTCTCCCCCCCACGTTGTGGTCAATATAAGGGTGGGGGGAGACTGAGCCTAGGGCTGGGCAGGTTCTTCCACAGGGAACCTCAGCTCTGCCCTGCTCCCCCGCAGCTCTGCCGGTGCCCCTCACTCCCGACCCGCAGCCCCTGCTAGCCCAGCCCTGGGCTCTTCCCTACCAGCCCTGCCGGTGCCCCTCACTCCCGACCCGCAGCCCCCTGCTAGCCCAGCCCTGGGCTCTCCCCCACCAGCCCTGCCGGTGCCCCTCACTCCCGACCCGCAGCCCTCTCACTGCTAATATCAACTTCAACTCCTCCAATGTCCCCCCCAGAGCCCCCACCCCCATCGCACACACAGTTCACTCTCCAGGCTGCAGAGCCCCAGACCCCTCTGCGGAGCCGGCTGCCCCGCGCGGCTCTCCAGCTCTGGATTAACCTGCTCTCTTGCATAATCCACTTGAGGCAACCCCGCCACACGCTTAATCTGGCCCGAGATAACGAGATTCCTTCTGATCCGGCTGCCGGACTCCGGCCGCCCTGGCCAGCCTGGCTGGGGACTGCCCGGCGAGCCCCGACCCCGGCACAGCCCCTCTGAGCCCACCGTGGCCTGACTCGAGACGGAGACAGGGATCAAACTAACGCAGTGCCGGGGCCCAGGAGGAGGGGCTCCCCGTGGAGGGAGGGGTGACTAGAGATAGACAGAGCCTGCCCAGCCCCGCCGGTGCCCCTCACTCCCGACCCGCAGCCCCCGGTTATCCCAGCCCCGCCGGTGCCCCTCACTCCCGACCCGCAGCCCCCGGGTATCCCAGCCCCGCCGGTGCCCCTCACTCCCGACCCGCAGCCCCCGGTTATCCCAGCCCCGCCGGTGCCCCTCACTCCCGACCCGCAGCCCCGCTGCTAGCCCAGTCTGAGGATCCACATGTGGAAGAGGTTGGGGACGACACCCACCAAACCCAACCCCTGCAGCTGTGGGTCACTGGGATGAACGGCTGCCCTGATCCTCAGTGCCAGAACTGTTCCCCCCCACCACACTCTCCCCTCTGCTGCCAGGGGAGCAGTTTGCGCCGCGCTGGGCACAGGGGGCTGCTGGCACCTCCCTGCAGCGAGCTGGGAACAACAGGCCAGTGACCCCAGGCACATTAACCCCCGCAGCCCCCTCTTGGCCTGTATGGAAAGATCCGTCCCGTCCGCACCCCACCCCCAGCCCCACGGGGGTTACCAGCCCCTGGGCACCACAGGCAGTGAGGACAAGGTGCCTGGCACCCGCCCCCAACCTTCCCCCGGTAGCTGTGCCCCCGAGATCCTAGCCAGCCCCCCACACCCCGCAGCTGAAGGAACCATGGGGCCAGGACACAGTGTGGGGGTGGGGGAAGATGAGGCCAAGGACACTCCCCACACTCGTGCCAGCCGCGCTGTGCCACAGGCAAAGGCTAAATCTGTCTCAGTGGGCACTGCCATGGACGATCACCCTGGCATCTCCCTCCCCTCCGCACAAACCCAGCCCGGGCCCCTGCCCTCGCCCGGCTCCCCCGCTGAAAGTCTTTGGCAGAGCTATGGGCTGGCGCCGGCCCCTGCTCATGATGGGGAGGGCAGAGAGGGAGCCGCTGCGATTCACCTGGCGTCTGATGTCTCACCCTCCCTGGGCGCTGGCACGAGGACCTGGCTGGGCGTGACCAGGGCCAGCTGGGGATACAACCCCGCCTCCGCCCCCCCGCTGGAGATGCCAGCCATGCCCACGTCTGGGGGGGGTCATTGCACCAGGGCTATGGGAACGGCATGTCAGGGATGGCTGGTGGGTGACACCCCTCAGCTCACCGCCTCTGCCCCGCCAGGGGCCAAGATCAGCTCCTGGCACCAGGCCATGATTCCCGGCCCTGCCGCACAGCCAGCAGGGGCCGTGCGTGGGGCGGAGCGGAGGGGGCGGGAGGGGAGGGGCCCAGGCCGGGTGCAGTAACCGTCCCGGGCGAGCACTGACGCAGGCTGGCGGGACTGTGCGTCCTCGAGGCCGGGAACGCACAAATATTTAGAGAGAGGCTGGCAGGAATGCAGCCTCCACAGGGCCAGAGCTGCTGGCCACCCACAAACACATCCCGGCAGACTGTGCTCAGAGCGTGTGTGTGTGTGTGCACAGGTGTGTATGCACGTGTGTGTGTGTGTGTGTGTGTATGTGCATGTGTGTGTGCATGTGTGTATGCACATGTGCACATATCTGTGTGCACATGTGCGTGTATGCATTGTGTGCATGTGTGTATGCATGTGTATGTATACGTGTGTGTATACATATGTGTGTGTGCACGTGGGCGCGTGTGCACACGTGGGTCCCCTGCAGGGACAGGTTTATGCACACCCATGTGTGCACACCCCCCCACCCGCCTGCACACACAGATGAGGGCCTCCCGGGCTCAGATTTGCTGCTGTGTTTCCCCGGCTGCCTTGGGATGTGACGACTCCTCGCGCCGGGCCCCAGCCCCTGCCGGGTTCCCCACCGGAGGGGGACGCTGAGCCACCCCGGGCCAGGCCAGGCCAGGCCACCCCGCCCCCATCCCTGCAAAATGCAGACGGGCAGAAAACTGCTAAATGAACGACCCCCCACCCAGTGTGCCCAGCCTCCAGGAGACCCTACAATAACAAATCAGCCTCCCCGGCGCCCCGCCAGTAACACAGCCGGGCTGAGACCCCCTTGGCTGGCACCTTCCGTCCATCACCCACAGCCAGGGGTCCACCGCCTCCCGCACTGACCTGCCCCTGCCCTGCCAGCACCCCACGGTGGCCTCACCTGGGGCAGATGGGGGGGCTGGTTAGTGCTGGCTGCCCTCGGTGCGGATGCGTTTGTGGGGGACCGAGCGACCCCCTTGGAGCCAGAGCGAGGCCGGGCAGGGGCGGGGGATTCTTCGTCACCCCACGCAGGGTCTGGGTGTGATGCCCCCAGGGACCTCCTGGCACCGGGCCGGGCATTACAGCGAGGGGAGGGGCTTACAGCCGAGCCCTGGGACAGCCCCGGGAACTCAGAGGAATCCAGGGGGGCTGACGCAGCCCCTCGTCTCCCTCGCGGTGAGGGGGGGATGGGAACTAAGATTTCACTGGCCGGGGAACAGACTTCATGAGCGGGGGAGGGGCAGGGGCTGGCATGCAGGAAACGCGCGCGGTGCCCGGGGGGGGAGGGGCAGGGTGGCGTCCCGGCTGGAACGGAGAAGTGGCAAATTATTAACCAGCAGCAGGTTCCACCGGATGGGTCCCTTCCCCTCGGGCAGGGGCGCCTGGCGCAGTCTGGACAATGGCTGCCGGACGCCTGGCACAGCAGGGATGCCCGTCACCCAGCCCACAAATGCAGCCACCTCTGGGGAGGGCCGTGGCGGCCGCTTAGCAGCGGCACCGTACAGGAAGCCAAGAAGATCCAGCAGTGAGGACGTAGGGCGCCAGCCCAGCCGCGCCCACCTTGGGACAATGCCCGACCCCGGCCGAACGGGCCGGCCCAGCAGCCCGGCCCCAGACCCCCAGATCTCAGTGGCAAGGCAGCAGCTGCCAGAGCATAACCCGCCCTCCTGACTCCCCAGCGAGGAGAGCCCCCCCCGTTCCCTGCCCCCCAGCTCCCCCTAGCGCCGCACTGGGGCCAGCCCTGCCCGCGAGGGGAGAGCGCCCCTCACGGAGCCCCCCGCCCCGCTCCCTGCCCCACAGCGCCCCCTAGCGCCGCACTGGGACCAGCCCTGCCCGCGAGGGGAGAGCGTCCCCCACGGAGCCCCCCGCCCCGCTCCCCACTCACATGCCCCAGCCAGGGATCCAACTGCAGGTACCGGTGGGAGTGGCTGAGTCTGTGCCCCCGTCGGGGCTGTGGGCGTGTGCCCCCTGGCGGCAGGGTGGGGGTGTCAGGGGCCCAGGCCTGCACCTCCTCCGCCCTCCCCGGCGTCTCCGCCCATGGGACCCCCTGCTGCTAAAAGGGCACAAGCGACTTCGCCCTGACACGGCAGCCAGGTGTCCCCCCGGCCGTGGGAACCTCTAAACGCACCCCCTCATTGCACCCCAGTGCAGAGAGAGCCCCGCGCCCCCCCCCCCCCAGCAGCCACCTTCGTGGCCATCGCCACGACAACAGCTTTGTTTTGGTTTTCTGCTGCTTTCGACCTTTGATCCCAAGGACGAGAGCCCCGCCCCTGCCCAGGAACCCAGCCCCAGTGTCCTTGGCGGCTGGAGCTCAGGGCTGCTGAGTCAGGAGTGAGGGGCACCGGCAGAGCTGTTAGCCCAGCCCTGGGCTCCTCATGCCCAGCCCTGCCGGTGCCCCTCACTCCCGACCCACAGCCCCCCAGCTCCGCCGGTGCCCCCCACTCCCGACCCGCAGCCCCCTGCCAGCCCAGCCCCGGCGCGCGTCCCTCGACACTGTCAGCTCTCCCCAGAAGAGAGACCATCGGCCATGCCCGGCTCAGGGGGCGCTGAGCCCCTGGCATTTGGCACCAATCCTGCAGCCGAGCTGCTGCTGCGGGCTGGATACAGACTGTGCCCCCTGTGGAGGCCTTGGGGGGGTCTCTGTTTCCTTTCCCCTGCGAGGGGCTGGGCCCAGCTGATGGGTCTGGGCTAAGGGACACTCAGCCAGGGGCACTGGAGAGAACCACGACCAGGACGCCAGGGTCCTCTGTACCCCCCAGCCCTTCCCAGCAACCACCAGGGGAGGGAGCCCAGCTCAGTCTCTCCCCTGAAGGACCGGCCCCTGCCCTGCCCAACGGCTCTGCCCAGCCAAGCTCCGTTCTGCCCCCTGCCCCCAGCTTGCTCCCCGTCCTGAGCACTGGGGTGGCCTTGCTCTGGGGCTGTGAAGCAGCCGTCACATCCCCCCTTCCCCAGAGGTGGCTGCATTTCCGTGGCGCTGCTCTCGTGCCTCAGACCCGGACTGGTCAGGTGCCAGGGGGCGTGGGCGGGGCCCTGGCACCAGTGTTAACGCGGGAGGTCAGGGAGAGGCCAGGGCGGGACGAGGAAGGAAGGGCCAGGCCAGCAGACCGGGAGAGGCCCCGTTCTGACCTTCAGGGCCTGGCTCAGCTCCAGGTGCCTTCAGAAGTGCCAGGGAACACCAGGGCATAGACCCCCCGGCCTTGGCAGCTGGTACAGGCTGGTGCCCGCTCTGTGCCCAGCCTAGTGACAATGGCTTCTACCCTCCCCTCCCCGATCTCAGCCTCTCTGCTGTGCTCACCCTCCTCCCGCTTCCATGCCCAGTCCTGCCCTTTGCACGGGTTCACCCTTCCTGTGCCCAGAGACCCGTCCCAGCCTGCGCCCGCCCTGAGTCCCGACTCTGGGGCCTCTCTGCTGCTGAGCCGAAAGCTGGAGTGTTCCCCCCACGCCATCCAACCCCTCCCCCTGCCTCCAGCTCAGTGATGCCCCTGTGCTCGGCGTCCCCAGGGGACAGCTGCTGCCAAAGGACGGAACGAGCGGTGGGTCCCCGAGCCCTTCCCCCGGCCGAGCAGATAACGCGGCCGGACTGCTTCAGGGGTTCCCGGCAGAGAGCTTGGGGAACGGGGACTGGGAACCCCTGGGAAGTTCTAGAGAAGTTTCGCCTGTTCTGGGGCTGCGGTCTCTGACAGATGATGGCCCTGGGAGGAGTGCGAACGCTCCCATTCACCCCGCAATGTTAATGACTCTGAACCCTACTGATGACAAAGGTCAGCACAACCTCTGATGGGCTGAAGCAGAAAGTCTAGCAGCCATTCTGGCCTTCTGGGCGGAGCCCCAAAATGCCTCCCCCTCCCCCGCAGTTAGTTTGCTAATTCATCGCGGACAGCTACCCACAGCCAGTCGTGTGGCAGGAACGCTGATGGGCAGGAAACTGACCAATCAGAATGGGCGCTGTGCCTTACTGAGTGTTTCCAGGCTGCTCATTGGCTGGGGGGTCACTGGCACGCCCCCGCTGCAGGTTGGTAGCACTGAGATCTGGTGCCCGCAGGGCCTAGGGAAGGGGCCGTGGGAAAAGTGTTCGACTTGATGGGTGGATGGACAGAGGCAGGAACACTGGGGGGCAGGGAGTGCTGGGGGGCACCGTTCAGGGCGTGAAATGGACCAGCGTGATGAAGGCCCCTGAGAGCGAGATCTCGAGGGTGTAGAGCTGCCCCCCATGCCACCCCAAGGAAGGAGGAGAACACGGGCGGGCGGGACACTGACCGACCAGCAGAGCAGACTCTGGACAATCCTGGGGGCAGGGAACAGGCCCCGCCCCGCAGCACAAGGTGGGACTCAGGACGCTGCGATTGTAACCAGCTCCGGCAGGGTTCCCGCTGGACTAAACTTGCCGGGTGAGCAGCCGGGATCTCCCACCAGCTCCTGGGCCTGGGAACTCCCCTGCCAAGCGGTCAGCACAGCCAAGAGCCCCCAGCACGCGCCCGGCTGCCCTGCAGCTGTCCAGGCAGGTGGCTAGCAGCAGCCCCTCCGCAGAGCCGCAGTTGTTCCCAGCACAAGGGACTTCCTGCCCCCGGGGCCCAAACAGCCCTGAGCTCTCAGCAGCACCAGGGTTTAACTGCAAAGGACACAGCAGCTGGAGCCAGCCAGGTTCGTGCACCCCCGACAAGCAGACTCAGCTCCCGCCCACCACTGGAAAACTCAGCTCCCTGCTGCCAGAGCTGAAGGAGACTCCCCGTGGGCGGCTAGCAGAATAGGTGTATGACACACACGTCAACAGCTCTGACTCCAGCCAGCAGGGGGCAGCCCTGGCAAACACCGAGCCACATGTTAAGTTAAATATTGCACAGATCTCTGGATTACTGGCTCCGGGAATTACACCGGGGGGGAGACGTTCATCCGTGTTCACTTCCCTTCCCCTCCCTCCACCACGGCAGAGGCTGCCGGTTGTAGGAGTTTTACTGGCATTGTCCCATTAACAGGCCTGGAAAATAACCCCCCGTTTGCCCACAGAATAGATCCAGCAGCATCTAGGCAAGTGTCCCCCTTCCCCACCCCCTAGGCTGCCCCTCTGCTCTGGGGAGGCCCCCCCCGCCCAGTCTCTGGGGCACATTCAGCCCTTGCCCGCTAGGCCATTGCGCTGCTGCTTCGGTGAGACGAGGAGCTGAACTGACAGCAACAAACCCCGCACAACGTGGTCAGTCACTGGGAACTCCCGCTCCCCGGTGCCTCTCACTCCTGACCCACAGCCCCCTGCTAGCCCAGCCCTGGGCTCCCTGCAGCTCTGCCAGTGCCCCTCATCCCCGACCCGCAGCCCCCCGCTAGCCCAGCCTTGGGTTCCTTCCTCGAACTCTGCCGGTGCCCCTCAGTCCCAACCTGGAGCCGACCAAGCCTCGGCTTCCCTGAACGTGCAGTCGGGACGGCGTCAGGGCTACAGGCTGGAGGGATCCAAGACAGCAACGCTATTACTCTGACCGCGGGGGCTGCACACAAGTATCATCCCAGGCAGCGGGGGCGGGTATCTCTATTGCCCAGCAGGCGGTGCTGGGGGGCAGTTGCCTTCCTCCCCCCTTGCCTCTCAACCACACTTTTGTTGGCATCACAGGACCCAGGGGGCTAGAGGTTACGGGGGGCAGGGGCCACAGATCAGGCCATGGGGCGGAGCAGAAAGCTCCCATCATGTCAGTGTGAGACTGACAGCTGTCAATCCCCAAGGCAGGGTAGGACCCCACCCCCAGGGAACAGAAGAGCCACCGGGCAGGACTGAGCTGGGATGAGGGAGGTGACCCAGCCCAGCAGGCTGGGACTCGGCAGGACCCAGGTTCAACCCCCACTCTGTCGGCTGTCTCTCTGCCTCGATTTCCCCCTCTGTGCTGCGAAGGTGAAAACACTCTGCAATGTAACAGCCCCCACCCACGCCGGGAAGCACTTCGTTGGTGTGGACAAAACGCCCTACGGCCAAGCTGCAGGAATCCAGCCTCGGTTCCCTTCCCAGCTCCCCCGTCCCTGATGGTCCCTGGGGCTTTGGCATGTGAATTTTAACTGGGGATGGGGGTCACTGGGTTGGACCTTGTCCCCTTAAGATCCAGGCAATAAGACACCCCCTCCACCCGGCTCCCAGTCCCAACATCCTCCAGTCCAGAGCCTGGTGTCAGGGTGACACCCAGACCCCACTGGAGACAGATCCTGAAACTGCCCCAGCACCTCAGGCCTCCCCGACCCAGGGCGAGCCCCTCCCCTAACGACTCGAGGGGCAGGTTCTGATCTCGGCTCCACTGGGGCGAATCCAGCAGGTTCCCCAGAGAATGGTTCCCCCGGTGTCCGGATTCACCCTGGTGGAGCCGCGATCAGATCCCGGCCTTGACCGTTCTCTGCCAGTGTCCCCGCAGTCAGTGCCCAGCCGACACGTCTGGGGTGCCAACCTGGGGAGACCGTGCCAGACTCACTGCCCCTCTGGGGACGGCTCCGACCCCACGGTGCAGCCTCTCACCCCCTCCCTGCTGTGGCTGGCCCGGCCTGGAGACCCCCAGAAGGGGGCTCTGGCAGGCTGTGCCCCGACAGTAGGGAAATGCTGGGCCATGAGCCGGGTGGGCCCTGCTCAGTGGGCAGAGCCGGGATGCCAGGCGGGGGTCAGTCCTCTCAGAAACCCACCCCCCTCACCTGGATCCTGGGCAGCACCTGCTATTCTCCCCCCTCCAGCCCCACTGTGGCCAGAGACCCCCCAGAGTGGCTCAGAGATCTCCAGCAGGCAGGGATCTGTGCCCAGTCCGAGTCGCCCAGCCCCACGCACAGCCCCATGCGTAACCCCACAATGCCCCCGCCCCCACCATCCACACCCTTCACCACCCCCCTGCCGGGATCTGGGCCTGGGGAGCCCTGCCAGGCCGGGCAAACTCCAGGGCAGAGTCCAGGATGCTGGAGTGGGGCAGGGGCTTCTCCTCCAGCCAGCCCCTGACCTCAGCACCGCCCGCCCCCCCCCCCCCCCCCCCCCCCCGGCCCCCTGGGGCCCGGGTGGGGCCCGCGGCTTGTTGGGGGGGGGGGGGGGTAAATGCACGCGACGCTGCCCCCCGCCCCCCCCCCCCGCTGGGGGCGCAGTTACCTTTCTCCTGCAGAGGGGTGTTCACCTCTTCCTTGCTAACCTGGGTGATAATAGACTGACTGTCCATTAGACCAGAAGTGTTGGCCGGGGGGGTCCCTCCTCCGCTGGCTCCTCCCGCCGCGCTCCGCTCCTCCAGGAGTTACTTCGGGGGCGGATCGGGCGGCGGGGAGGGGGGGGGGAATTGCCCCCCCAAAATAAGGAAAAAAGGGGGAGGGGAAAACGGGGGGGGAGAAAAACAAAAAAAGGGGGGGAGAGAAAAAGACGCCCGCGGAGGAAACTTTGTTACAACATGGAGTTTCCTCTTCACAATTTTTGCTACAAACATGGAACCCGGACGCGGTTTCAAGGAACCCCTTAAAAGGGCGATGGCGCCCCGGGGCCCAGCCGCCCTGGTACAGGGCGCGCCGGCTGCCAAGATAGGAAGGAGATCCCCCTTCCCCTCCTCCCCGTAAGTCACTCAGGCACCGCGCCCCAGCCACCCGGGGCCACCCTGCAAATATCCTGCGGAGTGGAATTGCTTTTGTCCAGCTCTGAAATGCAGCCAACTCTGGGGTGGGACGCCAGGGCTGTTTGTCAAGGAATCACTTAATGCAGCCGTTTCTGGGATGGGATGCACCAGGGAGAGAAGAAGAGTGTATCCAGACTGTCACTGGAGGGGGATTCCAGCCTGTTCCCTTTAATGATGAGTTGGAACGGAGCTAGGACAACGGGTCTGACACACACACCCCTGGCACACGCGCGCACACACACACACGCACACGACCAGCGACGAGGGATTTTCAACAGTTACAAACTGCGGGACTCAGTTTCCCATCTCACCGCGGTAACAAAGCAGCCCCGAGTGCCAGCCCACTTCAGTGCCAATGCGCCACCCACTGTACAGGTCCCGCGACGCCTGGCTTCCCCAGGGGGTCTCCCATCCATGCACCAGCCGGTCCCGGCTTTGCTTATTCTGGCTGTCACGTTAACTCCCGCTCGGTAACTTCCATAATCCTCCCGCCTCCCCAGACTGAGGCCCGGGGGCCCCCTTCACACGCAGGCACCAGGGGATCCAAGCCCTTGTGCCAGGATGAACACAGCGGGGTGGCGCCAACGTGGCCCTTTTTTAGGAACTGCCAAGGTCTAGGGGCACCAAGTGGAGCCAACTGCGGCCAACCCTGCCCCAGAGCCTCGGTGCACCAGGGCCAGCCAGCCCTACTCACCCAGCCCCTGCTTCAGGACATGCTCCTCCCCTTCTTCAACACTGGGGGAGGAGCAAACATCTAGCCCTGCCCCTCTCCACCCTTCCCCCCTAGGTCTGGCAGGGGAAGTAGAAGAGAATGTAAGAGACACCCCCCAATCTGACCATCACCCAAAAGGGGGAGGGAGGTTGTGAGAGGGGTGCTTGGATCCGGCCCTAACAGGCTAGAGCAGTAAAACGTATCACTTCTCAGGAGAAAATAGTCCCCAGTAGCTAGTCGGGGTGAGTGGCTCTCTGCCCCAGGGCGATATTTCACAGCTGCCAGCCCCTAAAGGTCTGGGGAGCTCAAACCTGCTGTTCACAGGCCTGGGTTCGAACCTCCCCACTGCTCAGTGACTCTGGATTTACACTTCCTGCCCCCAGGCTCTCGCGTCTGCACTGCACCTCACAGACCCATCGAACCAGCCTAGCCCAGGCCCACTAGCACCCTCCCCAGCTTAACCCTCTCACCCTTTGCTCCTCGGGCACGGTAGGAAAACTGGCCCACCCCCTCCGCAGTGCTTTACCAGCCCGTGTGGCCGCCGAGCCATCGTCTGGGTCTGCAAGGCCCCGTGACGGCCCCATTGCTTGTGCTTTCACTGCTGTGCCAGAAAGTGGGCGGAGCAGCCACAGAACACAGGTGAACATTTTGGCGGCGTTTCCCGGCCTCCCGCAGGCGCCTGCTGGAGGATGAGGCGGACGTGATGGGCTGATGCTGCTCATGACCCTGAGACCAGCCAGTGACACACACGCCCACGGTGCCACTGGCGCCCAGCCCCAAACACAGACTGGTGGGATCCCATCAGCCTGCAGACCTGGGATGGCCAGCAGTGGCTAGAGAACATTTCTGGAGCTCTGTCAGCTGCTTGCCCAGACCCGCCAGCGTCAGGGACCCGTTGGCGCCGCTGGTCCAGAAGCAGGTTGCTGGAACTGTCCAGAAGCTGGTCACAGCTCTGAGCAACGTCCCTGCAGCGCTCGCCGGTTTCGAGAGAATGGGGTTCCCGGATTGCGCTGGGATCATTGGCGCGAGTCACGGGCCCATGGTTTGTCCTCCTCAAGAAGAGTAAGTATGTAAACCACAACGGCTATGACTGCATCTTTACGCAGGCCCTTGTGGGCCAAAGAGGCCAGTTGATGGCTGCCCACATGGGCTGCGCAGGAAAGGTTCGTGCCGCCAGCGTTTTCCACCCATTGAGAGTCTCCTTCATGGACAGGCCGGGGCACTGTTCCCACCAATGGACATTGTCATAAATGGAGACCCCCCCTGGCTATTCTAGGGGACCCCACGTTCCCTCTTTTGCTGTGGCTTATGGAACCGCCTCCTAGTCTCCGAAGGCCTGGCAAAGGAAGGTTTGATGACACCCTCAGCGGGTGCAGAATGGTGAAGAACGTGAGCTTGGCCAACTGAAATCATGCTGGCGCTGTCTACAGACCCATTTGGTCTCCAGGGTCACCCATATGATCTGTATTACAGGGGCATGTCACTAGCTGTGTGAATCCCAAGGGGAGCCATTGGTCCCGCTAGCGGACCTATGACAGTGCTGGACCATGGAGTCAGTACACTCAGCCAGACGGTGCACTGCTGACGCAGGATGAAAATGTGCAACAGAAATCGGGGTGCTGTGTGAACGCCCATTATAGCCTTGCCTGAGCTGCTGGAAGAGGGAGAACAGTACATTTATGAATGTATTTGCACAGCAATGCTAAGAAGAGAGGAAGCATTATCACTGGTGGGGGGGGATCGATTGTCAGGAATTTTTAATTATGTCTGAAATGACAGCTCATCAACGGGGCGGGGCAGTGGATTGTGGGGCAGGAACTGTGGATTTCCAGTATTCGTGGATTAAGCTGAAAGATGTATTGAGAAAACACCAAGACCAGTAATCAAATAAACCATGTAACAAGCATTGAACTATGCACAATTGTGCAATCGGTGCAAACCCAATACGTCCCCTACATCTTTGTGTCCCCTGGGCCTGGTTCTTCTTGCCTTTCCCACCATGAGTAGCACGCACTTGGGAGCGGAGTTTGCTCTGTCCAGCTCACATTGCATGGGCCACCCAGCTATATTATTATCCAATGCGTTCCTGGCCTGCAGGACGTGCTTAGGGGTGAAGCAGTTTCCTGAACTGTCCTGGCTATTCACACCCGCAGCCTCTTCCTTCTGCACTCTCGAGCGCCAGTCCTGCACCAGGAAATGCACCGCACGGCTCTTCTCCTGCACCGCAGCCTGCATGCACCTCTCCACTTCCCAGGTCAAACAGATCGGAGGGTGGACGGAAGAGAGGTTTGGGTCCGAGCACAGGATTACACTGCAGTGTGGACGTACCCTGGGTGTATCCTGGTCACTGCCAACCCCATGCGAATGCTGAGACGTGAAACGCATCACGTCTTGTATGGATCCCACAGCAGCTGGGAGGATATGGAGTATTTGATGTGATAGCTCCAGTTATGCCTTAAGATAGAGTATCTGCTATCTGAGATGCACTTACGTGGTTTACATTCTGCCTGTGTAAATCCGGAGTGACTCCACTG
The DNA here is from genome assembly GCA_007922305.1 of Dermatemys mawii. NCBI lineage: Eukaryota > Metazoa > Chordata > Testudines > Dermatemydidae > Dermatemys > Dermatemys mawii. The sequence continues at coordinate 1,382,582 of ML677353.1, forward strand.
ACGTCAAGGAAGATATTTCAGATTTAAGCTATTGCAGCTGAGAGCAGGGTTTGAAGATCCAGATTGCTGCAAAACCTCAATCTGACCATTGCATTAACAACAGGTCTGGTAATTTGTTGCTTTGGGGTTCTTCCCCTTAGGCGTGCTCTTTAAACAGATATTTGAAGGGCTGAATATTAAAATAAATGCCTTCGAGAGGTTCACACAAATGCACTAAATAGCCTGCCATGTCTATCGGTGTTTTCCACAACAGTAAATGCACTTGTGTCCATTTCAGGCTTCAGATGTACACTGCTAGCAGAAACTCTATGTGGCTTAGATCCATACCCCTGCCTGGAGCCCCACAGGATTTCTCTTGCGTATAAAATTGCTCAGGTGTCCAAGTATTCTCAGGATCGGGACTCAGGCCACCAATTGCTTGTCCTTCATTCAGGAATGTGTGTCACTTTGATTGCTGGCACATGAGAGAGAGACAATTGTTGAGCATCTTTGCCGGCTTGTATCTGAGGGATAATTTTACAAGCGGGGATATTGTTTTGGACAGACCAGAGAGCAAGATCACTGCAGATTTATCACCCACAGAAAACAAAGCATCCTCCAGAGAGTTAAGAGAATCAGAAAAATTAGTCAGGAAAAAGGACCATCAAGTTCTCTCCAGTCCTCATGCTGGGTCCTACTGTATATTCCCTAGTGCATCGTCCAGGCCTGTTTTAAATACCCCATCCCTGCCTCACGTGGGCTGACCCCACAGCCGGATGGATCACACCATCCAGGGCTTGACTATCCTTCCAGCAGCTTTCTGCTCACCATGTTCTCCAGCTTTTAAGAAAGCTAGACAGATCTTTCTCTTTTAACCATTTCTTGCAGCTCACCATTCTCCCAACTCCCCTCTACACTTTGGGGGGCCCTGAACAACATTTTTCCACAAGCTGAATCTCATTTTTATGACTGGTTGAAAATTTTCTCCTAAAATTATGTTTTTAACAGAAAATTGGGGGTTTGATTTTTTTTTTTAGTAAAAGTGTCTGCTTTCAATGGGAAATCATATTTCTTTGTAAAAATAAAACTGAACAAAACATTTTAGCTGAAAACCTCAAGTGTTTTGATTTGAAAATGCTGCCACTATGCCTCATGGGTGTTGTAGTTCTGTTACAGCATTTTCCCTTTCTGTTCTATAGGCTTGACTCCCTGGCCAAACTACATTTCCCATGATGCACCATGACTATAGGCATTCATAATGCGCTCCCCTCTCCAAGTGGTGCAATCAAGAGATGGTGCACGATGGGAGATGTAGTCCAATCAAGGAGCCCAGCCCATGGAGGAGAATTGAAGCATGAGGCATGCAAACTACAACTCCCATGAGGCACCACAGCAGCATTTCCAAATAGCAACATTTTCTTATCAAAAATTTTTTCATTTTTTGAATTTATGCTGAAAAATCAAACTTTTCCATGGAAAATTGAGAAAAACTTTTAAAAAACAATTTCATTGAAATTTCCCCCTAATCCTCTCCCCTTGCATTCTTCAACCAGCTCTCCTCATTTGATTTCCCTCCTGCGTTTCAAATCTTTGTCACACCCTTTGGCTGCCCTCAGTGATATTTGCAATGCCTCCCACGCTAGTATCCTCTTTAGTTCTTGATGTTATTTGTATTACTTCTTAGTGCAGTCATGGGCCCAGAAAGCACACCAAGTCCCGTACAAATGCAGAGCAAAAAGACAGCTACTTCCCCAAACAGCTTAGGATTTGTAATGAGACATTAAATCCACCAGTCCCTACAATCAATTTCTTTTTAAGTAAATAGCTAACAATTTTGGTGGGCCCCACAATAAATCATGTTTGTATTGACCCTGCAAGCAACGGTGGTTAAAGTTCTGTTCCCAGAGCAGATATTGTCAACCAGTGCAAGCATGATTAATAAAGAATGAAAAGAGAGTAATGTAATTAATGCAAATCAACATGGGTTTATGGAAAATGGATCCTGTCAGGCTAACTTAATTGTCATGTGCATGTTTGAGGAGATCATATGTTTGGTTGATAAAGGTAACATGTTGATGTAATAGACAGACTTCTGTAATGCATTGTTTTGGTACTGTATGACATTTTGATGGAAGTACTCAAATGATATAAAATTTAGACATCACGCTTTAAATGGATTAAAAACAGGCTAACTGTGGGGTCTCAAAATGTAACTGTAACCTGGGAATCATCATTGAGTGGGTGTGTTTCTAAGGGGGTCCTGCAGGGATTGGTTCTTGGCCCACCACGATTTCACATTTTTATCAATGACCTGGAAGAAAACATAAAATCATCCCTGGTAAAGTTTGCAGAGGACACAAAAATAGGTGGAGGGGTAAACAAGGAAGAGGACAGGTCACTGCCCCAGCGTGATCTGGATCGCGTGGTAAACTGGGCACAAGCCAACAATCTATATGTAAATGTGAACATCTAGGAACACAGAGTGCAGACTGTACGTACAGGATGGGGGACTCTATCCGGAGAAGCAGTGATCTGGAAATAGATTTGGGAGTCATGGTGCATAATCGGCTGAACACGAACTCCCAGTGTGACTCTGGGATGCACAAACAGAGGAATCTCGAGTAGGAGCAGAGAGGTCATTTTACCTCTGTATTTGGCACTGATGCAGCATCTGCTGGAATCCCGTGTCCAGTTCTGGTGCCCACCGTTCAGGAAGGAGGATGCTACATTGGAGAGGGGTCAGAGAAGAGCCACTAGAATGAGGAAAGGATTAGAAAACCTTCCTCTAGTGAGAGACTCAAGGCACTCCATCTGCTTAGCGTAACAAAGGAAAGGTGAAGAGGTCACTTGACCACAGTCTATGAGTGTCTATGTGGGAAAGAAATATTTAATAACAGGGTCTTTAGTCCAGCAGAGAAAAGTCTTCCACAGGGGTTCCCGAACTCTAACAAGCTGTGAACCCCTTTCACTAAACTGTCAATCTCATGGACCCCCTCCAAAAAATGAATATTTCCAGGGATTTTCTCCTTTACCTGAGTATAAATTAGAAAAGCAGTGACCTAGAAAATATAAAATGTGTTTTATGTCTTGCTTATTACACACTATTTATTATTATTTATCATGACAGTATTTTTATTACATATGAAAATGACAACACTCTTCCAAGATCTTACTTTCGTAGCATGTATCCCTTTGAATAAGCCTGTTTTAAGACAAGGCTCCTGTGTTTTATCAAGGAATATCAGATGTGAAACAGCAGGAAGGTATTTAAGAAGCCAACTCAAAGAATTCCTCCTACACAAGCATTCAGGTCTTAAGCAGTCCAGGCAAACAACACACATTACAACACAGCTCAAACTTGTTCTTCATAATAATTTTAAAAACAATATTAGCTGCCTATTTAATTTTAAAAACAGCAAAAAATATCCACCTCCCTTTCCATTTCTTGTAAGGAGTCTTGAAGTTTGAATCTCTTCAGTGGGACAGAGATGCTTGCTTTGATTTGCTTAGCTCTTCGAAGTCCAGGGGCTCCGGGCTGCTGGCCCCGTGCTGCCGGGGTCCCTAGGGACAGCTCTGTCTGCCATTAGGGAATTTTTTCCCAAGAACCTCCTGTAACAGTTCGTGAACCCCAGTTTGGGAACTGCTGGTCTAGCATGACCCTATGGCTGGAAGTTGAAGCTAGACAAATTCAGACTGGAAATAAGGCTTAACAATGGTGAGAGTAATTCACCACTGGAACAATTTACCAAGGGTCGTGGTGGATTCTCCATCCCTGCCCATTTTTAACTCAAGACCAGCTGTTTCTCTAAAAGATCTGCTCCAGGAATTCCTGCGGGGAAGTTCTCTGTCCTATGTTAATAGATGATCATAAAGGCCCCTTGTGGCCTGGGAATCTCTGAAAAGTATGTACCAGCCTTTTAAAATTAAATTTAAAATTAGTTTTCAGATGTTAAATATTCTGAACATAGATCGGGTAGTTTTATATTCAGTTGGGAGCCCTGCAGTAAATAATAATAACGTATGGCCCGCGTGTGAGTCAGTTAACAATAATGATCAATACCTAGTTCTTATTCAGTGTCTTTTACCAGCACATCTCAGAACACTTTCCAAAGGAAGTAGTAGTATTTCACAGGTATTGTAGTAACTAAGTATAGGGAATGGTCCAGTGAATAGGGTACTAGCCAAGGGCTCAAGAGATCTAGACAATACCCCGATCTCTGCCACTGACCTACTGGGTGACTTGGACTCACTCTCTGCCTCAGTTTCCCCACCTCACTCCTCTGTCTGTTTAGATTCTGAGCAATGGGATGAGATTTTTATTATTGTCGTCCCTCTGCTGGGGCTTTGCTGACTGGCTTCTCAGGAGAAGAGGAATCAGCAAAACCAAGATGTGGGTTTTTTTGTTGTAAACACTATCTGAACCAGTCCTGGAACAGAGGTGGTCACAAATGATACACAGCCAAATTCTTCTTGCAGGGATTTCAGTATCACCACCGGTGCCCAGTTCCCAGGGAGCAGCTCCCCGAGAACCGACTCTAGTTAGAGAGATTCAGGCAAAGGGCCAATGGCCTTGCTCTCTGCCACTGCTGTCTCCTAGAGGAGCTGAAGTCACGAACTCACACCAGTGCAACATTCCTTCAAAGATGGCTCACGGGCTGAGAAAGTGAAAGTGTGAGGTGACATGTCATGGTGCCACCTGGTGACTCCCACCATGGCATTGCTCTAATCGGACTGTTCAAACCTATTTCATTCTGATGGCCAATGAATGCGTGGGAGAAAGGGCATCTTTGTTACAGTCACCCCTCCAACCTGTGTATTTAAGGTGTGCTACCTCACAACCTCTACAAACCTCTATCTAGCACAACGTGGGGAGAGTCCATGTGAGATTCCTACACACAGAAAAAAAATCAAGCTGGGTGGGGCATTATATAGAACAATATCGAAAACCCCTAGCACCTTTGGGGAACAAACCATGACAGTGTTTTACAACCCTTCACAGGTCCCATTTAACCCTCTAGTCCGCCTTTCCCTCTTGTCTCATGAGGTCTGTCTGCAAATCAGCGCTCTGCTTGTACATCACATCCCCCTATTCACCATCTCTGCACTGTTGAGTTTGGACGTTCGTCGGTGCGAGGCCAGGATCTGAGGGCACGTCTATAGCATCACAGCTGCCACAGTACAGCTGCTGCCCTTTAACGTCGACGCCAGGAGCAAGCTCGCCCATCGGGGCAGGGAACCACCCCCCCCCCAGGAGGCGATAGCTGTGTGGGTAGGAGAAGCTCCCGCTCACACAGCGCTGTCTGCAGAGGGGGACAGGTGGGTGTAACTACCTCGCTCTGGGGTGTGGGTTTCACACTCCTGAAAATAGCCCTATAGACCGATATAGGTCTGTAGTGTAGACCAGACCAACTTCTATGTTTGCACAGTGCCTAGCTTAGTGGAGGGTTGATCTTCGCTGGCCCTAAGTGCTACCATAATAACCATAATTGCCAACGAGTATTCAGGTAGGAAAAGTTGCCTGGAAGTCAAAATGAATCAGGACCATAGTCAATAAATTGATAAAACAGCAACAACAATTATTTCCTCCAGAGCCTCCTGCTGAGGCATCGTTTAGGCAAATTAGCCACCTGCCGGGCCCGATCTGGCGGCTACATTCACACAAATATCCTCTTGGCTTCAGTGATACAGCAGAAGGGCCTGCTCCGAAGCTGCCAGAAATCAACGGGAGGCTTTAAGGGCTCTGGGTTACATCCCAAGTGCGCAGGGCCTGCAGGAGGGGGCCGTGTCATCAAACACAATGAAATCAAACACAACCGCTGCCACAGACACCACGGTGAGAGGAGCGGACATCAGACAGACAGATGTCACCACGGCACCAATGCTTTCCAGCACAACCCGAACAGAATGAATCGAAGAGATCATTTACAGGACCACACAGGGGGCAAAGCAACAGCATGGGGCCAGTGGCGAGGATATTACAAACACCATGCGACTCACAGATGCTGGAGAGGAGCGGACTGACAGATTTGAGGGGAGGGAGTTTCCCGTACCTGGGTCAGTGCCGTAAGTGAATGCTAGAATCTAAGACACGGGGTGAAAAAACTCATCAGCATTACAGCTGGTGGAGCTTGCCAATAAATAAATCTTTCTTCTTTAAGATGGGAACAAGCAAACACTATGCATGGTAATACGGCAAAATGTAAAGATGTGCATCTAGGAAGAAAGAACGCCGGCCTTACACCCACGGCTGGACTCTGTCCTGCAAAGCAGTGACGCTGAAAAAGATTTGGGGGTCCTGGTGGCTGATCAGCAGAACAGGCGCGTCTGGTGCGATGCTGTGGCCAAAAGGGCTAGTGCGATCCTGGGATAAACAGGGGAATCCTGAGGAGGAGCAGGAGGGTTATTTGACCTCTGGATTTAGCACTGGTGCAATGGCTGCTGGAATTCTGTGTCCAGTTCTGGGGCCCACAGTTCAAAGAGAAGGTTGATAAATTGGAGCAGGGTCAGAGAAGAGCCACGAGAATGATCAGAATGAGAGACTTAGGGAGCTCCATCTATTTAGCTCAACAAGGAGAAGATTAAGGAGTGACTTGATTGCAGTCTATAAGCACCAACCAGGGAAACAAATATTTAGAAATGGGCTCTTCACTCTACCAGACTCGCGTATAACACGACCCAGTGGCTGGAAGTTGAAGCTAGACCCATTCAGACTGGAAAGGTGTCGACTGGTAACCCTGAGGGTAATTAACCATTGGAACAATTTGCCGAGGGTGGTGGTGGGTTCTTCATCGCTGACAATCTTTAGATCCAGCCTGGCTGGTTTTCTAAGGGATCTGCTCTAGGAAAGATCTGGGGGGCAGGTCTCTGGCTGGGGTTATCCAGGGGGTCACACTAGGTGATCACTATGGGCCCTGGGAACCTACTAATCCTCTTTCCTGCCCTCTGCTCGAAACTTGGGCTGGGTGGCGTTCTGGCACGTACAGACGTGTGGGGGATGCCAGTCGCCTTTGTCTTCTGCTTGGGGATTGACCATCAATAGCCTGGTGCTTGTTTCAGCAGGGACTGGGGCAGGGAGGGGAAATGAAACAGGTCCAGCCCCTTTGTACATCAGTGTAGCTCCACTGGGATCTCCAGAGTTACGGCTGTTCACACCAGCTGCAGGTCTGCCCTGAGGAGTTGAGGGGGGCCTGGGCTGCATAGGGAGACTACAGGGTACCCCCTGCACCTGCATTGCCCCCCATGGGTGAATAGACAGTGGATCGACTACCCCACTCTGTCCCCCAAACCCATCAGTGCAGTCAGCCCCCCAGCCTCTGTCCCCATCCCGCTGGTGCGAAAGAGGGAGACGGTCTCCCTCGTCAATTACTGGAGCTGCGACTGGCAGGGCCCACAGCTCCCAGCATGCCTTGCAGCTTTCACTGGCATCAGAGGGGAGCATTGCGTGTTGGGGCGCGTAGCGTCAGCAATAAAGCGCCAAGAGGGGTCCCCCAGGAAAACGCTGCAGGCTGTGGTTTGGCCGTTCCTGGGCCTTTGGGGGCTTGGTCAGAATCTGCCCCTGAGGCCCCCGGAGCAAGATCCTGCATCAGTCACCAGCTCTGAGACCTTGGGATGATTAGGGACAATGTGCTGCGGCTCCCACCGGCTGTCACAGGCCCCCCACTCCCTTCTGGGAGCCACCGAGCTGCCTGCCCCCAGCCCCATCTCCCTTCCACGGGGCAGCCCCGTGATTTGTCAGCGTGCGGCTTTCCTGCAAACCTCAAGGGTCCTGCCTCCATGGGACGACCCAAGGCGGCCAGTGCAGGCTGTTCTCGCCCCAGACAGAGCCACCCGCCCAGAGAAAGCTCCAGCAGGTCCAGACACCGCTGCCCGCCCAGCAACACCGGGTGCCAGGAGCCCATCGCCCCAGCACCGACTTCTCAGTGATAGAGCCCAGTGCAAGGTCTGTCCTGATACACATGCCCCCCGCCATGGGAATGGCCCCAGAGGGACACCTCCTTCCGCAACCTCTCCCAGCTAGGTCCCCATGGACAGTGACACTGTCACCCAGTAGGGGGAGCTAGTGAGCCACCATCCTGGGAGCCACCCCAGACAGTGGAACTCCCTGCCACTAGAGAGGAAGGACCATGGACCACACTATACAGGGAACTGAATGCAAAACTCCCCTTGGTGACTTGGTTTCCCCTCAATAAGCTCTTCTCACAAAGACACACTGAAAACCCCCTTCCCCGCCATCTTTCTGCTCCTCGCTGGGAAGGGAAGAAAGACCGTTACTGTTACATCAACATATAACTGCACAAGAAGCCCCCAGCACTGTGGGGCTGGGTTGTGGGGAAGGCCCTGGAGAGATGGAGAAGCCAAAATGGGTCCCCTCCCGTCCATCACAGGCTCGCTCCCTACGGCACGTTTGCAAAACTTTCTCCTGAGCAGCTTTAAAAGACCCCGGGGCTGGAATTCCTGCCCTTCCCTGAGGGGTAGGATCCCCAAACCTCTCGCCATCCTGCCCAACGTTTGGGTTTCTCAACTTCACCCCCCTCCCCATCTAATGCCCTTGTGCCCTGAGCCCGGCTTTACCCTCCAGCTATTCACCATCCGCCCCAGGGCCCCTCCCCCAGCCCAATTCAAACTCCCTTAACCTTGCCTCCTGGCTCTTCTCTGAACCCCCTTCCACCACGTCCATCACTCTGGGGTGGGTTCTCAGCACAATACCCCAGATGGGGTCTCCTAGAGGGGCCCACAGCTACAACCAGGATCTGACAGGCCTCCACTCCCACCCCCACCCGTCCAAACTGCCTACCCGGGTTTATTGCACTGGCCTTTTCCTAATACTGCCCCAGCCCGTTGCTGTCCCGGGTGCTCTCCTATGGGGGGTACAAAGGGGGTGGAGCCGAGGTGCGTGCATGCTCCGGGCCCTTCCCCCTGCCAGGCCCACCCTGGTAGGAGGATCGCGGTCCCCACTCCTCCCCAGCCATCGCCCTTTTAAGAGCGCAGAAATTCTTCACATAAACAAGCGCTTGAGCCTGGGAGCCGGGGCTGAGCAGCTGAGATTCCAGGGGGCCCCTCACCCCAGGGTGCTGGGGGGCTCGCACTGGACAGCCCCCACATCCGCCTGCAGAGAAGGGCGGGAGCGCACGAGGTGGGACCCAGGGGAGGGGCTGGGGAGCCGCTGAAAGTTACCCCGGTTGTTCAGCGAGGAGTTTGGGGTCTGGGGCGTGGGGGGGGGGGGGAGGAGGAGGAGCGGGGCGAGGGGGAGCCTTGAAACAGCCCAGGGAGCGTCTAGCAAGAACAGTTCCGGGCCCGGGGCGAAGAAGCGACACCAGGGGCCGCGAGGGAAGCGCACGGAGCGGGAGCGGGAGTTGCCAGGATCCGGCCCGGGGAGGGGCAGGGACAGAGCAGCCCCCCCCCCCCGCCCGAATGTCCCGCAAACTGCGTCCTACGTCACTTATTGCGTGGGGCAGGGATCGCCCCCCGACAACCCCGTTTGCACGGACCCTGGCCTTTGCAAACCGCCCCCCCCCCCCAGCGCCATGCAGGGCCCCCCGGGAGCGGCGGCCGCAGCCGGGTCCACGAAGCCGTCCCGCGTTTGCAAAGCCCGGCGCAGCGCGGGGCCGGCAATAGAGGCCGCTCCCGGGCGGGTCGGCCCGAGGCAAGGGGCCGGGTGCAAATTTCCTTTCCCTTCCCAAGCGCGCAAGGCGCAGGACGAGCCGCCCGCTGCGGAGCGAGCTCAGGGCGGGGCGAGCCCCTCGCTGGGCCTTCAGGAGGGAGGGGGTCGGGTGGGCAAGGTTCCCCCCTCCCCTGCCAGGCTGGATGGGGCAGATGTGCCACGTGTTCATCTTGCCAAGCAGCCCTTCTCTGGGGGAGCCCCCTGGGAGCTGCCCCTGGCACTAGGGTTTGGCAGGGCCATGCTGGGGGCAGGGTCCCACCCTCCTGCCTGCGGTTACACCAGCCTCGTAACCAACTCCAGCCGCGGCCGCTTCTCTTAATGACACACACCCCGGAGCCCTGTTTGTCGCTCAGGGAACCACCTGCCCCAACAGCATCTTGTGGCAGGGAGTTCCCTGGGTTAATGACACCCTGTGCCATTTCCTGGTCTCTGTTCTGACCCGCCTGGCTTGTTAGTGTGACCTTGTGTAACCCTTGGGCTCTAAGGCCTGGCCTTTCCTCTTCTCCTTTCTGCAGACAGATCTGCAGGAGCAGACCAGACCCACTTTCTTCCATGGCCGAGCTGTTCTTGGAGCTGGCCATTTTCTCATACAATCAGGCTGGAGGGGACCCCAGGAAGTCACCCCGTCCAGCCCCCGGCACTGCAGCAGGACCAAGGAGACCTAGGCCATCCTTGGCAGGGGTTTGTCCAACATGGTCTGAAAACCCTCCAGCGTTGGGGATTCCACCACTGCCCTGGGAAGGCAAGTCTGGGGCCTCATGGCCCTGGGAGTTTGTCCTGATATCCATCACCCTGGTTAGATTAGACCCATTACTGCTTCTCCTGCCTTCAGGGGCTGTGGAGAACAGCTGATCACTCCCGGGCCTCTCTGGAACAGCCCTTCATGGTCTGAAGACTCATCCGCCCCCCTTCAGTCTCCTTGTCTTAACTCTGAACACGCTTAGGGTTTTAACCTCTCCTCAGAGGTACCACCTAGCCTGACCTTCCCCCACAGGGCACATGGAGGAAGAAACAGACCAGTTAAAAGATCACCTTAAAAAACAAATATTTTTACCTTGCAGAACTAAAGGATGAATTGTGATGATTGAATGTTTGTGTTAAGGACCTAGGAATGGCCAGATCAAAGCTCCATCCAGCCCAGTGTCCTGTCTGCCGACAGTGCGTAATACCAGCCGCCCCAGAGGGAGTGAACCAAACAGGGAATCATCCTGTTGCCCATGGCACTGCCCGCCCTGTGGTTCTAGACACTACAAGGAAACACCCAGGGGTCAAAACATATTTCCATTTGCCCCATCCAACGCTGTTCTTTCTAAGGCCACAGTGGTGAGAGTGACAAAGAGTCCTGTGGCACCTTAAAGACTAACTAAAGTGGTGAAAGGCAGCTCCCACATGCCGGGCCCCATGGCGCGCTCGGTGCTGCACAAATGCAGCGCAAGAGACAGACCCAGCCCTGTGGCCATTTGCCTGGCGATTTCCTTTTTGCACTTCGCTGCGTGGAGCTGGCTGGGAAGTGGGGTTGGAAAATGTTGAGCCAAAAGATTTCAGCCAGGAAGTGAAGTGTTTAGACAGCGAAATGTTGGGGCAGTGCCTCATGGGAGTTGTAGTTCGGGTGCTAAATGCTCCCCTTCTCTTCTCCAGGCTGGGCTCCTTGGTTGGACTCCACCGCCCAGGCTGGGACTGCTTCAACGTGGCCGAGACGGCTCCCCACAGAGAGGACAAGAGATCTACTGCTGGAGGCAGCTACAGGAGATCCCCTTTAGCTCCCATGCCAGAGGCTAGTGGGTTGGGAGCTGAAGAACCAGGTGTATGTGGAATTACTACACCCCCGGATTCACTCTCTCTTCTGCTAGGTGACATTCAGGCTACCATGGCTCTGCTAGGAAGCAGACGCTGAAGCCAGAAGTTGGTGGCTGGGAACCAGGACTCCTGGGTTCTATTCCCTGTCAACTGCTCATTTGCTCACCCTGTAACTTGTGGCTGGGGCCTTCCCGTAGTCAGTAGTGCTGTCAGTTTCACCAGCCACATCTTCACACACACACAAAGCCATTCAGAGATTTGAGGACTCACCGGTGAGGCCTGCCCAGGAGTTAGATCCTGGATACATGCTGTTTGCAGGGGCTCCTCTCTTCGCTGTCCTGTCTCGATCTCCTTCTCTGGGCTGCTGGGATGATTTTCTTAGGCGTAGCTGCTGCCTGCGTTATACCCAAGCTAGCAAAGAAAATGCAAGGCCTGGGGAATTACACAAAGGGTTTACCTGAAGTAATAACCAGTAATTACCTGGGGCTGGCAGATCCCAGGTGATCTGAAACCAGGCAAAGGTCCAGGGAACAGGCTGTGGGAAATACACTGAGCAGGGTGGAGGGCATCTGTTTGGGCTTTTCCCTGCTGCAGAGTATTAGCACTCTGGGGCCCCAGAGGAGGTGTCTGTTCTCAGCACTAATTGGAAGAGGAGCATCTCTGGGGGCTGCTAATTCACTTAGGCCTGAGTGCCAAGCGGCTGTACGGGGACCGAGGAGATTTTCCCAGCTCCCAGAGGCAGCTGTTAGCAATTAACAGTGCTGGGGGGCAGCTGCTTGCTCTGGATCGTGGGAGGCTGGGGGCTTTGGGGGAGTGCTGAGCAGAGAAGGGGAATGCCAAGCCCTGTTTAACCCTGTCCCTACTGCTTGCAGGTAGCCCCTTCTCCAGCCTCCTGTCACGGGGTCCTTGCCAGCCCAGGGGAGCCGGCTTAGCCTTTGCACCTGGTCCCATCACTCACCACTGGACAGGTGGCACCCCCCGGTGTCTGCAGCTGCGTTTCGAGGTGGGGAGTGATTCGAAGGGCACAGGAGCCCCTGGACTATCCCAGAGGCATCTGCTCGGGGTCCCTGCCCTGCCTCCAGCTCCACCCTGGGTGGGACCTCCCCACTCCCCTCCATAGCCAGCCTGGAGAGCTGCTGCTTCCCGGGGCACCCCCAGGGAGACAAGTCCACAGAGCCCGCCCCTCCACAGGACACACCGGACTGCAATGCATGCTGGGACCTGTATTCCCCTTGGTCCTCACCTCTTGATCTGCTCCAGAGGAGGCCGTACCCCCAGGGAGCTCCCTGGTCGGGCTGATGGTTTGGTTAACCCTTCTGTGGCCACACGTGAAGGCCCCGGGACCCTCCAAGCTGCGCTGTTTTGAGTCCTTCGAGTGAGACCCTGCATGCTCTGGGACCGGTGCAGCCGTCTGAGGATAACGGTGCTCCCACGCGCCAGGCTTACTCCCCGCAATGGAAAGTCTCTCGTTGATTTAACTCTGGACCCAGGCTATGTGCGTCACAAAGCTCCGTGGACGCAGCGATCCGAAGAGATGGGGAATGGCAGTAGGTCGGGGTTGGGCCTTTGTCTGGGTCTAAGAAGAAGGGCTGGCAGGTTTGGGACGGGGTCCACCTCTGTCAGCCAATGGCTTTTAACAGTAGATACTCGAGTGTTGCCCGGCCCGTGGCTGAGCAGGGACTGGGTGACTTTACGGCGTCACAGGAGCGGGAGAGTGGAGCCATCGAAAAGGAATTTTTTAGCCAGACTGTTTCAAACGGGCGGGGTTTGTTTGCTACGGTGAACCCTAGTTAACTCCAACACCTGACACACACTTGGGACAAAGGTGGTCTTTTGTAAAGATCCACACCCCGCTGTCAGGCGCACTCCGCCACTCTGAGCTGGCCTGCAAAACCAGACACGATGCTCCTGGTGTTTCTAAGGGAAAAACCCAAGCAGCTCCCCTCAGCCCGCTCTCTTTCGTAACCCTCTCATGGCCCCATCCTGCAGCATGAAGCAGCAAAACCAGGAACAAATGCAATTTAAACAAAACCATGCACTCCCTAGCAGGCCACTGTCACCGGTGAGTGACTGCCGCAGCAGCTCGGCGAGAAGAGGGCTCAGTCCCTTCGGGCCTGGGAGACCAGGGCTGGAGGGGATGGCTCCATGCTCCAAACATCAGGGATGAAATTCCTCGATTCACAGCCCTGCAGCCCCGACCCAACTTCCTCCGCTGCAGGGAGATACACTGAGCTCTGTGCACTCTCCAGGGAGGGGACCTGTCTGTTCTGCCTGGCCACAGTCAACCCAGGGCATTTGCCAAAGTCCCCTCTGCTGTTGATTAGCCCTGCTGCACTCTGCCCACTGTCCTCCACCCCAGAGGTCCCTGCATTCCTGGGTGCCCTGGGACGTGCTTTGGGATAGGAGGGGATGGGCACACAGAAAATGTTCCTATTCAGGGCAATGACCGTTGGCTGCCACTGAAGGGCGACAACGGGGTCTTGCAGGGAGGCTCAGACCGAGGCCCAGGCTGGCTCGGCACCAGGGGGTAGCAGCCAATGACCAGACCCTCCCGTAGGAAACCCTTGAAATCAAGTTTATTCGCAGAGCAGCACTTGCCCAGGTCTGCGACTTGAGCTCCTTCTCCGGGAGTCTCCTGAGATATCGCAGCTTTTACTCCAGCCACAGCTCCGGCCCCTCCCAGCCCGTCCCCCAGACCCTGGCCAGCAAGGGCTACTCCCAGTGGGCTCCCTGTGGGGGCTGTTACACCTCCAGGAGCAGTGTGAACTTCGGGTCATTGTTTGACATGTAACATGACAGGTATGGACTCTCGCTACACACCATGGGTGACGTACCCGAACACACTTATACACTAACGCTTTCAAAAACTCCCACACCCCAATCTGGATCTGTGCTGGCTATGAAATATGCATGTACTTTGAAAACCCTGTAGCTTTTACATACAATCGCCCATAACCCCAGCCTGACTCCAGATGTCCAGCACCTTACTTCTTAACTTGTGTATGTTTTCATTTTTTACATTAGTTTTAATAAAGTTTTAAATCTGGACCTAAAACAGGAGCTGCCGGTCGGGATTAAGGGGCAGCACTTGGGGGGGAACGAGGACTAGGATAGCAGGGGGCTGTGGGTCAGGATTGGGGAGCACCAGCAGAGCCATGGCAGTGGGGGGGGGGGTGCGTGCCCCCACAGGTGCCCACGAAGACTGTGGTTGGTCAGTGCCGTTCCCCACCACGCCCTGGGATGCTGCCTGTCCATCAGTCCGTGGGGGGAGGAGGGAGCCCGGCCCTGCCAGTGACGGTGGCTGCTTGGCGATGGGGCTGTACCCTCCTGGGATGGCGACAAACCCAGAGGCAGCCCAGCCCTGTGGCGCGTCATCGGGGCCCTGCCCCGCCCGGCGGATCGGCGGAGGGGAGCCCGTAGGAGAACTGGTTGTGGCGTCCGCAGGCCAGGAAGTTGGCTCCGTGTGCCAGGCAGCACGTCCAGATCTGCGGGGGCGAGAGGGAAACCGCCGATTGGGACAGAGCGCTGGGTGGGGGAACGGAGCAGCCTGGGGGTGATGGAGCAAGCGGGGGGGGGGTGACCTAGGGACCCCCACGCGCTCTCTGACCAGAGCCTGGTACCAGGCCCACCACCAGCTGGGGCCGGGGCGTTGGATAATGCAGCAGCTGGTTCTGAGCTGCCCCAGGCTAGGGGCTGCCCATCTCTGCCCAGCCCCCGTCCCGGCTCTGCAGGCAGCAGGTGTCCCTGAAACCCGGTGGGTACAGGCAGGGGCTGCCCAGTCTTGCTCTCCTCACTGGGGCTACGCTGTGAGGGGTCCCCCGTTGTTCCCCTATCTGACCCGTAGTGGGGGGTCCCCTTTGCAGTCAGGCACGGGGGAGGGAGATGAGGGGCATGGCAGAGAACTGCCAGGACCTGAGCCCCCCAAGTGCTCACAAGCCCCCAGACCCCCAAGTACTCCTCCCGGCCAGGACTGGATCCCAGCCCTAGAGCACAGGCCCCGCTCTCTCCCAGGGCACTCCCAGCCGCCCTACCAGGTAGGCGGTGAAGGCCACGTAGGCGGCCAGCACGAAGGCCAGGGGGACGTAGTAGGCGACGCTGCCCAGCGTTGGGATGTAGATCACCACGAAGTAGAGGTTAACGGCGCAGATCAGGCCGGTGATGAGGATCATCAGCACCTTCCCGACCCTGTGGAGACCGGAGCGCCCGTGAGCCCGGCCCCCTCCCACAGCTGCCTGGGCAGGGGGGTCCAGCCTCTCTGACTCTGCACGGGCTGGCCCCCCTCTGCCCTGCCTTCGGCCCTGGAGGGAGGGGGGTGCACCAGCACGGGAGGGTCTGATGTGCGGCTGAGCCAGGCCTTGCGCCGGGGCACAGCTCCCGCGCCCTGTGCTGCCAGCCAAGGGGGCCCAGCGTGCACATGGGAACCACGGTCTGCCCGCCTGCACCCACCTGTGACCCCCCCAACTCAGCCAGCGATTGGCTGAAGGATGCCCCGCCCCCCAGGTGCTGACAAACCCCAAACACCTCCGATGTTCCAGGGTTCTGCCGCTTGTTCATTTCAGCCTTGGGGGGGGATGTGGACGCCGGGCGCCCTGGGGAGGCTGCCCGCGCCCTGGGGAGGCTGCCCACGCCCCGGCGGGGAGGTGGGACTCCCAGGCCCGGACGGATACTTACACGCCGTTGGCGAATTCCTGCATGAGCGGCCGCATGCTGGTGAAGGTGAGAACGGGGAGGACGGCGAAGGGCAGCTGCAAGGCAGAGGGGTGGGGTGAGAGGGGAGGGGACCCCGCTCCCAGGTACCTGCCCCCCCGTCCCCCCAATGAGCTGAGCCCACGGGCCCGGCCCGGCTCTCACCAGGATGCTTTGCAGCACGTTGAGCAGGTCGTTCATGCCTGTCAGGTGGCTGACATCCTTGAAGGCGGCGATGAAGACGGTGGGGAGGATGGCGAAGGAGCGGGTGAAGAGCACGCGGGCAAAGCGGGACCAGCGCAGCTGCAGGAACCCCTTGGGGGAGACAAAGGGGGACGCCCCATCAGGGAGCGGGAAAGGCACTGCAGGATCACTGGGGCGGGGGGTGGGAGAGGCCCCCGGAGCCTGATCTGCCCCCGCCATGGCTGTACTGGCGACGCCCAGAGATCAAAACCCTGGAGATTGGCCCCAAAACTCCAGAGATTTTTTGAAGCGATTCTCCTGCGTTTTTCCGGGCAGGGTCTTACTGTTTGGGCTCCCCCGACCCCTCCCCATGGCGTGGGGGTGGGACAATCTCCTGCCTGCCCTGGAGACGGTGATTTTTGGCCCCGGCTGCAGGGGCTCTGACGGCCGCCTCTGCCCGTCTCCTGCCCAGCCATTAATCCTGTCCCCCGTCAGCTCTCGCCCCACCCGAGCCCCTTCAATTCAGGCCCCCCTCAGGTCAGTCCCTCAGCCCCTATCATCATCACCACCTTAGTTTAGCCCCCCACTACCCGATCGTCCCCCTCCCCACTTACTGCGGGCCCCCCCTTCGTGGGGGGGAATATTTCCCATGTCTGCAATGGGCGCAGAGGACACGCCCTGTCCTGCAGGATGGGGCTGTCCAGCCCTGGAGTGTCCTGTGCTGCATAGACCCCCCTCCCCTCCCACAGCCACTCAGCACAAAATAGCGAGTTTCCTTTCCCAAAGGATCCTGCCCCCTGGTGGGGAGGGACTGCGCTGCTACAAGGACCGGAGCTGGGCTTCAAACTAGGCTCCTCGCCCATGCCCAGGGGTCACCCTGCCCAGGGAACGTGGGTTAAAGCGCCCGCTCGTCACGTCCATGCTGGGTTAGTGAATGCAGGAGCCGACCGGTGTTTCAAAGCACGCTTCGTCGCCTGGGAAGGGCCCAGACCAACGGGAGGAAGGGTCTTGCGCCGGGACAGCGAGGCCTAGCCCTGCAAGCAGGGAGGAAACACTACAAAATGCAGAAGGGGCTGTGGGTCGGGAGCGAGGGGCACCAGCAGAGTTAGGTGTTGGGGGAGCCCAGGGCTGGGCTAGCAGGGGGCTGTGGATTGGGATGATGGGGCACTGGCAGAATTAGGGTTGGGGAGAGCCCAGAGCTGGGCTAGTGGGGAGGCGGGGGGGCTGTGGGATTGAGGGGCTCTTTACAGCCAAGCTCCAGACACAGAGACTGTTTGAGCTGCTGCTGAAATGCAGCTGCCTCTGGGGTGGAGCACAGCAGCGGTGCACAACAACTCAGCCTGACAGGTCTGAAGAGGGGAGGGGGCAGGCTGATGTCTTGAAGCGCAGCGGGAGTCTGAGGGAGGGGATCTGAGATCTGCAGACTGGAATTTGCAGAAAGTTCCTGGGAACTGTGAGAGATCAGGGTCTTGCTTTCACTCCGCCTTTGCGCCTTCGCATTCCCACTGGCTAACAGACACTTACGTCTGCGTGTCGTGGGGAAGGGGCTGAGGAGAAATGGAGCAAACTCCCGATAATCCCCTTGTGGAGCCATGCCAGGCGCCTGGGCACTGGGCCGAGGAGTGTGGTATAAATGCCTAGATTGGGGGAGAGAGACAGACCCCACTTCCAGCAAGTGCTTCTCTGCTTCCTTTAGGGGGCAGGCAAGGGGCATTTACTCTAGCTCCACCCACAACCCCAAGCTCCCAGAGCAGCCAGATGTTTCTGGTAAGAGGATCAGCAGGGAAATAGTTAACTGGTGCGGCTGCTGGTGGTGTCATTAGACTCCAGGGTTAACACCCCACTGGGGAGAATGGGGCAGCTCACACCTGGCTCAGTGACCTGGTTGGAAGCAGGCTCCCTGCAGACTCAGGCAGGCAGCAGGGCCACAGCGGGAAGCTGCTCTTTGCAGTGAGAAGGGCTGGAAACGGCATTACACAAACCGAAGCGTAAGTTGTACAGGAGCCAGTAGGCCTCCGGGGAAGCGCTGGTTCCGCCCCCGGCCAGCACGAGCCCAGCCCAGCCCCCGCCTCTCACCTCCATGACAAACTGCCCGGCGTAGGTCCCGGTCATGGTGGAGCTCTGCCCCGCGGCCAGAATCCCGACGGCCCAGATATAGAGAGCGACGGAGCCGAAGTAACAGCCCAGAATGACGCCCTGGAAGGGAGGCAGAGCCGAGCCCCTGTTAGCAGGGCCCCAAGAGGAACCCCAAGCCCTCCCTCATGCGGAGGTGTAGGGGGGGTAGGATCTGGTCCCAGCCTCTCCCACGACAGGCGAGCAGGACCCGGAGCGGACTGTGGGCACCTGAAGGCTGAGGCCGGTGCAAGAGGCACTGCCGGAAAAAGGACCCACCTTGGGAGGCCGGGATGACAAACCCTCCCCCCTCTCCCATGGGGCTAAGGATTGATCCCCACGCGCCCCCACCCCCGGCGGCCCAGCTCCCGGGGCAGGGGGGTGTCTGTGCCCCCGACTCACCCCTTGGTAGATGTCCACGGAGACCGTCTCGTTGTTCCGGGGGAAGATGGGGGCGTACTGGCTGACGCTGCTGTTGGCGCAAACGTTGTACTGAAACACACGGGGCACAGGGCCCGCCGGTCAGGAGGCTGCCTGGCCAATGACCTCGCTGTGTGGGGGGTAGGGGGGCATGGGCAGAGGGCAGGAGCAGTCAGCTGACCACAGCTCCCCATATCCCTGCCCTTAATGCTTCCCGGGGCCGAGCATGCGACGGCCATGTCCCGCCCTCCCCCCAGCGGGACCAGCCCTGCCTGCGAGAACCTATCAGATCCCGGGGGGCTGGTGGCCCCACTCGGTGCTGGGTGGGGGTGCTCCCTGCTGCCCCCTAGTTCACACCATGAGTCAGACAGGTATCTGCACCCCCTAGTGGCTGGAGCTGCCCCATTGGCTCCTGGGGAAGAGGCGTGGCTTTTTGGCGCGGAGGGTACAGAGTTCTAGTCCCCGCTGGTGCTGGTAGTTGCTGAGGGAGAGGGGCAGTAAGATTTAAACTCAGCGGAGGATGATCACACAGCCTCTTGCGGGGCAGGGGACTCAGACAGGACCCCGGGGGTGGGGGGAACGGCTCAGGTGCTGCCCCCCGCTGGAGCTTCTGGGAAGTGCAGGCCTCGTGTAGGGCAGAAGGCCCCCCCCCCCCGGTGGCGGTACTCACCACGTCCTGGTTGGTGCGGTGGTAGAAGGCCTGGCCGAAGACGGCCATGACGAAGAGGTTGATGAGGAAGGAGACGAAGAGGGCGATGCAGGACTCGATCAGGAAGTACTTGTTGGCCTCGCTCACCTCCTGCCTCTTGGAGCGCGTCACCTCGCGGGTCTGGGCGGGGGCACACGGCAGGGGACACCATCACGCTGCTGGCTAGGCCAGGGCAGGGGGGAGCCGGGGTCAGCGTCCCGGGACAGGGGTACTGGCTCTCGGGGGAGCCCCGAGGCCATGGCCAGGAGGGCAAGCTCAGATAGCTCATGGGGCTATCAGGGGACATGGTGTGCCCAGCTGGGCGGAGAGCCAAGCATCTGTCTCCTGGCCCAGGGCACTGCCCTCAGCCCCACCCAAACTCCTGCAGGCTGACTCTCCACCCTGGGGCCTCTCTGGCCTGTAGCATCCCCACCCTGGCTGGAGCGGGGCCCGGGAGCGCACCAGCGCCTCCTCTGGCAGGTCCAAGTATTGCACCCATGACCTCCTAAAGCTGCTGACGGTTGTGACTCCATGGTGTGTCCCCGAGGATGGAGGGGGAGGGCAGCTGATTGGTGCCCATGGCAGGGTCGGGTGCCCCCTGCCCCCGAGCCCTCACCTTGACCAGGGAGGAGTGGAGGTAGATGTTGTGCGGCATGATGATCGCACCCACGATGCCCACGGCCTGCAGCAGCTCCTCCCGCCCGCAGCCGCGGCAGTAGGGGAAGAAGATGCCCTTCACCACCTCCGTCTGGCTGGGCCGTACCACCACGTACTGGGGACAGAGGAGGGGAGCGCGGGCTGAGGCCGGGCCCTGCACGGACACAAGGGACCCGCAGGGCTCCCCCAGAACAGCTCCGGGGAAGACGATCCTGGCTCCGGCTCCACCACCCACTCTGCCCTTGTTGGCAGTGCTCATGAACAGCTTCCGTGGGGCGGCTCCCTCCCCAGCTCCATGACACAGGTGTCCCCGCTGGGCCGGACGAGGTCACGGCAGCTCCGTCACAGTGCACGGCCACAAGAAACCCCCGAAAAAAACATGGGGGGAAAAGCACTACGACGTGCCCTAGCCAGGATGCAGGGCCGACATCCCGAAGTCCACGGTCTCTAACAGCTGATGCACCCCTGTACAAATAGCCAAGTCCCACATTAAGGGGCTGAGAGCGGCTGTGTCTGGGACCAGACCTGTGGAGAGGGTACAGGGGCTGCCAGTGCAAACTCCAGCCCGGGCGAGAGGAAAGAAATGCCTGTCGACTCTGCCCCCGAATGTCTCCCAGTGCAGTGGCGCTGCCCTTCCTGACTCCAGTGCACTGAGATTTCTCCTTGGCCGGACGGGGCTGTAAGATCAGCTAAGATCAGCTCTGTAACCGGGCAGCTTGGATCCCCAGCTCCGCATGCTCCCTGAGCTCTAGTGCAAGGAACCTAACCGGGTTTAAGAGGGAGCTTGAGAAATCTGTGAGCGGGATTAGCTGCTGGGGTCGCCCGTGACAGGAGGGGGCTGGGCTCAGTGACCCAGGAGGCGCCTCCGTCTGATGCTCCTGGTCTCCCTCGGTCACTGGTGAGCTCTGCCCATGATCGCAGCCGGAGGTCGTTCTGTGGTGTGAACTCTGGGCCGTTCCTCCCCTGCTCACACGCACGGGCTGGGCAAAGCAGCGCTAAGCACCACGGGGCCGTGAAATGTCTCTTTACCTCGTAGCCAAAGGTCACCGCCATGATAGTGATCAGGAGACCGAAAAAGGCTTCCAGCTTCCGCAGACCTGGAGGGGAAGTGGAGAACAGGGGAGCTCCAAGCTGCAGCTGGGCTCAGACAGGCGGCTCAAAGCCCCTGAGACCAGGCGGCACGTTTGGCTTGGGGACAATCTCACAGATTCGGAGAGTCTAAGGCTGGAAGGGACCATCGTGAGCAATTAGTCTGACCGGCCTCGCGCAGGGCACAGAGCCTCACCCCCCCACACACCCCTGTAACAGACGCCTGAGCTCTGGCTGGGTTCCTGAGTCCTCAGGACATGGGCTACAGACTTCGAGTGACAGAGAATCCACCCTTCGCTCTGATTCAAACCTGCAAGTGAACCGTGCCCTGTGCTGCAGGGGAAGGTGAACCACCATCCCCCGCCCCAGGGTCTCTGACAGTCCGACCCGGCGGAATTTCCTTCCCAACTCCAAATCTGAGCCTGAGGGCAAGACCCAGCAGCCAGACCCCTGGAAGAGAATTCTCTGTAGTGACTCAGTGTCCCAGCCCCGGCTGTTGGGGATAGTTGCTGGTAGCAGTTGAAGATCGGCTACATGCCATCGTAGGCGGTGTCACTGTCCCAGCCCCTCCTTACACTTATCACGCTCAGGCTCGAAGCCAGGCCCTGCTGCTCCCCTTGGGAGGTTGTTCCAGAACTTGGAACAAACCTTGGTTCCAAACCTTCCTCCAGCGTCAAGGCAAAGCTTAGTAACGGCCCGTTTACATCCACTTGTTCTTGTGTCCACTTCACCTTAAAGAACTCCTCCCCCTCCCTGGTATTTATCCCTCTGACCTATTTGTACAGCGCGCTCACCTGTCCCCTCAGCCTTCACTTGGTTCGGCTACACAAGCCGCGCTCTGAGTTTCCTCTCCTCAGGCAGGTTTCTGTTCCTTCAGTCTCCCTAACAGCCCTGCCCTGCACCTCTTCCTGTTTGACTTCATCCTTCTTGAACACGGGAGCCCAGAACTGTGCACGCTATTCCAGAGGAGGCCCCACCAGTGCCTTGTCAACTGGTAACAACCCTTCCCTGTCTCCTGGCCATACCTCGCCTGATACAGCCTAGGACTGCATTCGCCTTTCTCCTGGCTGCATCGCGTCAGCAGCTGACAGTCATCCTGGGATAGACCGATGCACCCAGGTCTTTCCAAGCGATACTGGCAATACCTCCCGACTTCATGTCATCTGCAAATCTCATTAGCCTGCTCCCACTCTTTGGGCCAAGGTCATTAATTAAAATCCAATTGATCCCAAGACTGTCCTCACGTAACCTCCCCCAAGCCTGTCAGTTCTCCCTGCAGCTTGAACCGGAATAGCCTGTGTGATACAGACCTGTAGTCCCCGACATGGGCCACACTGTGTCAGGCCCACCTCTCTCCTGGCCCCTCACTGCCAGCAGCCCCCCTGGTGCACATCTCACCACCCGTGTCTCCCTTCCATCCCGCCGAGAGGTTGCCACCCTCTGACTTGGGTCCTGGCTGGGTTGACGCTGTGGAGAAGACAAAGCCACCCCGCAGGAGCGCTGCGGGGAGCTGAGTCCTTTGTTAAGCACAGAGGGGACTTTTAAACAGTCCCAGGAGAGGCCAGGGCTGGGCTACACAGAGCTGGGCAGATTGGGAGCCAAGAGATGAGGCAGCTCCTCACTGGGACAGGGAGCATGAAACTGACTAGAAACGGAGCGTGAAACTGACCAGCCTGGGAAAAGCCTCCTAGCTCTGCAGCTTACCATCCTAACACCCTCCATGTAACCTGGGCAGGTGGCACCCGCAGACCTCCCCACCCTCAGCCGGTGGTACCAAGAACTTACCGTATTTATCCAGGAAGAGGAAGAAGAGGGTGTCGATGATGGTGATGAGGACTCCGCCCCACAGGGGGATGCTGTGGGGGGAAATTGGAGGTTACTGCTGTGTCGAAGGCGGGGGAGGCTCATTCCTGATGCCTTCTGGCGCTGGATGGGAAGGCGAGGGGAGGGGTCGGCTCAGCTGAGCTTTCGCTGGCTGAGTGACTCTCTCCGGTGGACAAGCATTCAGGGAACGCGCCACGCCGGGGTGAAGCCAAGCCCCGGAGCTCTGGCTTTTAGAGCAGGTTTGGAGGGGTCTGGCTTGAACGCAGCCTGATCTGACAGCGACTAAAATCTGTCTCTGGGTCCTGCATCTAAACCCACTCCAAAAACCACAGGAGAAGGGCCAGGTCTGCCTGAACCTAGAGCTGGTGTCCCCGAGTGCAGGCCTGGGGGTGAGGAAGGCGGCAATTAAAGCCCAGCTCTGAGATATTTGCTAATCCTGCCGATCTTAGAACCAGCTGGTCCTGCATTAGGTCCCTGGGGTTAGGAATCAGTGCTGCTAACGGGAGGATCCAGCATGCTAGAGGGATAGTGTTACACGCTGGCTTGGTTTGTACCTGTGATGTCACCCGCAGAAAGGATAAGGGACTCACTACTGCTGCAAGCCAAGGGAGCACTCTTTTAGTTTAGACTGGGAGCTGAAGGTCCCCGAGGTTCTAGGCCTGGTTCCCCAGGAGTAATTGTGGCTGCAGCACAGGGCTCGTTACCGTCCGGCTGAGAGGAGGCTGAAAGCGATGGCCGTCCCGATCACCTCCTGCATGTCGGAACCAATGATGGCGATCTCGATCATGATCCAGAGCAGCACGCGCGGGACCTGCAGTAAACAGGGCCAGTGGCACTGTCAGGAACCTGACTGGCCAGCTTGGACTCCAAGCTGGGGCCTCACAGCACTTTATCAAGCCTTCCAACATCCTTGTGACCTATGTTACAGACTGGGAAACTGAGGCACAGAGACATGCCCAGTGCCACGCCCAGAGCTGGGAGGAGAACCCAGGAGTCCTGACTCCCAGTTACAACAACATAGTGCCCCCTCCGAGTGACAATAGACCCAGAAGTCCCCAGTCCAGTCTCCCCTACTAGGCCCCTGCCCAGAGCTGTGAAAAGAACCCAGGAATCTGGGTTGCCAGTCTGCTGCTCTAGCCACAAGCCCACAGTTCTTGCAGCTGGCTGCTCCTTTGCTACAAGGAGTGACAGTAGCAGGGGTGGGGTCAGGTCTGATTTTTGGGGAGTTTGGGGATCATGATAAACCCCCTCTCCTCTGGGGTATAATATATGGCTGGATTCCTCACCCCAAATGCAGAGAGCTTGGACAGGGGAACAGCCTCCCACATCCTAAAGGGCTTGTCTGCTCCTGTTTTCATTTGAGCGACACGGGAGCATAGCGAGGTAACTATACACTCCACCGGACGCTAACCCCACGCTCCGGTCACCTCTCATCTCAGCAGGAACCCGGCAAGTGCTCACTCCGCGTCTCAGAGCCCCAGGGGTTAAGAAGGATTCTCTCTAGCCACTTGTCTTATGGGCTCAGTGTGATCTTAAAGTCTGTATAATTCTCTAGGAAACAATCCCCACCTTCACTGAATGGGCTGGGCTAGCAGGGGGCTGCAGGTCATGAGTAAGGGGCACTTCAGAGCTGTTGGGGGTCTCAGGGCTGGGCTAGCAGGGGGCTGCGGGTCGGGAGTGAGGGGCACCGCAGAGCTGTGTTTGGGGGGCTCGGGGCTGGGCTAGCAGGGGGCTGCGGGTCAGGACCGAGGGGCATCACCAGAGCTCACACAGCGTGTGTGTTTGTAAAGCACCGTCCTGCACTGGTCTGTCCAGTGCCACCAGCCCCGCCCTTTCCAGTGACCCCAAATCCACCCAAGGGTTCAAAACCCCAAGCAGGCATTTGCTGCTGCAAAGCAGGGCACGAATTGGAGTGGCAGGGCTGGCGACGGAGGCCAGAGGAATCCAGACAAACTGCTGCAGCCTCCTCCCGGTCTCGCGGGACTCCTGCCTCGCCAGCCAACGCGCCCGCTGTGCCAACCTTAGCAGCCCGGGGGCTCTACCCGCAGCCCAGCCCCGGCTCGCTGCTCTCCGGACCGCAGTGGCCAACGCTCCCCTAGATCCGCCCCTGCCAGGCGAGGTTCCTGGCGGCGCCCGTGGTGCCCGCACGGCGGCGTGGCACTCACCTTCGGGTAGTACTGATAGCAGACCTCGCCCAGGTCCAGTCCCGTGACCACGCCCAGCCTGATAGCCAGCCGCTGACACAGCAGCCCCAGGATGGTGGCCCAGAGCAGCACCCACAGCAACTAGAGCAATCAAGGGACAGGCTGTTGGCGGGGAGAGCGGGCACAGAGCCTCTCCACAGGGGTCAGCCCAGCCCCTGGAGATATCAGGAGACAGCAAAGCGCCGGCCGAGTCACCTAAACACACCAGCCCTGGTCCTGTCCCCAGGGGAGCCCCACTGACTGGGGCTGAATGACTCTGGGCCTAGCGCAGGGGTTCTCAACCAGGGGTCCGGGGCCCCCTGGGGGGCCTCGTGCAGGTTTCCGGGGGGCTGCCAGGCAGGGCCAGCGTTAGACTCGCTGGGGCCCAGGGCAGAAAGCTGCAGCCCCACTGCATGGGGCTGAAGCCGAAGCCTGAGCAATGTAGCTTTGTGGGGGGGCCCCAGGCAGCTGCCCCGTTTGCTGCCCCCTAACACCGGCCCTGGCTTTTATATGTAGAAAATCAGTTACTGGGGTCCAGGGGGGCCGTGGAGTTTTTATAGCATGGGGGGGGGCTCAGAAAGAAAAAGTTCGAGTACCCCTGGCCTAGGGGTCTGGGAAGGTCCCCTCCAGACCCCAGACAGGACTTTGAACTGACCACAGTAGAGCCAGGCCTCAAGGAATCCACCCCAGAGCAGCGGGAGTGGGGTAGAGGGCGCTGGGGTCTCTGTTGCGTGGGGCGGATGGGTGTGCTGCATACACCCCCTAGCTCGTTACCTTAATGAGCGGTGCTTGCCGGGGGGTTATTATGGTAGAGCCTAGAAACCCCAGACCTGGGATCATGGCCCTGGAGTGCAAGGCGCTGTACAGTCTAGGTGACGGTGGGATGGACGGGGTGGATGGATGGACGGACGATGGCCAGTGCCACCTACGTTTATCCTCAGTGTGGTACTTGGTGGGGAGAGAAGGACCCAGCTGGCAGCAATGGGGACTGTTCCGATTGGCTGGGGAACCTCCTGCAGGAGAGGCTGGGAGCCCCCCGCTCAGGATGCCCCCCACCCTGTGCTGTTCCAGGGCATGCACCATCTATTTGGCCCCATCCTGGCATCAGTGGGCACAGGTGTCCCCGGCGAATGTGCCCCCTGCCACTCACCTTGAACCCTGCGACGGCCCCGCACTGCAGGTCCGACTCGATGTTCCCCGGGTCCAGGAAGGCGATGCTCATGAGGAACCCCGGGCCGGTGAAAGCCCACAGCTTCCGGAAGCTGAAGCCGGGCTGCAAAGGAAAAGTTGCATTGGCGGTGAGGGTGGAGGGGAAGCAGCCTTCGTGAGCCCCCCGTCCTGGATTCCCAGCTGCTCGGCGGAGGGGACCTGTGGCTCCGAAGCACCCAGCCGGATCAACCCCTCCATGGGCCCCGATGGCAGGGCTGGAATGAGCTGGCGTGTGCCATGCTAGGTGACGGGCACTTTAACGGAGCCGAGCAGCAAAGTGTAGGCGCGCTGCTCTCCGGAGCACTGAGTGCGGAGGAACAGACCCGGAGGAGGTGGCGGGGCTGGGGAGGGGCAGGCGTGGAATTATGGGATACGCAGGAATATTGAGTGACACCCGAGGGCAGCGTCCTGCCACACCCACACCCCACTGGTCCCACAGCCCTCCCCCGGTGCCAGCAGCTGGCTATAACACCAGAGGCTAGAGATGGCATTTGGCCGAGGGAATCGCTCCCAGGGCGGTCCCTGAACGGCCCGCTGCTGGAGCTGGCCAGAAGAGGTTGCCGTGACCAGCATGAGCTCCATGCCCAGGATCAGACAAGTTCTGTTCCCAATGCACCATCCTACACCCAGCCATGTAGCCGCTCCTCTAACACGGCTGGCAGGGGCTGGCGATCAGGAGTTCGATCCCCACGGCCACTCGGTGGTGTGTGTGTGGGGGGAGGTCCCTGTTACGGCAGCTTGGCTGATGGATCCAATTTTTCATTACCTGAGCTGTGCCCGCTGCGGGGGTGAGGTTGAGCCAAGTATGTCAGGCAGGACGTGGCATTTTTCGCAGCCTGAGCAGGGTGGAGACCAGGCTGGTGTGTGGCCCCCCCATGGGTCACATCCACCCCCGCTTGCTTTCCCCAACCCGTGAGTTCCTTCCGTCCCTGCTAGTGCGGGAAGGGCCTGTCCCCTCACCCCATGTCTCCCAGTTCCTCTTTCTTAACTCTGGCAGCTCTGTCCTGGGCTGAGGTCAGCATGTCTCTGGTCTCGTGGCTCTCACTTTCTCTGGGTTACGAAATGGCGTGGCCTCCACCCCTGAGCAGAGGGTGGAGAGTGGACCGGGCTGGCCATGTCCAGGACATCAGCATTAGGGTCTACAGGGAAAGGCAGCCCCAGCTCCTGGCACCCATGGGAGATCAGCCCAGGACACATGCCCCCACCCCTGTCAGAGGGCAGGAGATGCAGCTATCCTGAGTCACTGACCATGGCAAAGCTCTCCCCAGCGCCCCCCTGGTACCTGTCTGTGGTGCTCGCTGGAGCTGAGCACTGGCCATGGGGGCACTGGCTCTCACAGAAAGACACAAGAGCCCACCCTACGGCCATGCACGGTGGGCTGTGGGGCAAAGGGACTGGGACAAGACTGAGGGGGCTGATGGGGAAACCCCAGGTCCTTCCCGCCCAGCCTCGGACCCCACTGGGCTGATAGGCTACGTCAGTGCCGTCTAGCATGGCAATGGGGCAGGCTCCCCTCCACTTTTGAGGGGGCAAACTCAGTCTTGGGGGAGGGAGAAGATCACTCCCCATGGTCCGTTTGGTCCTGGTCCTCTCTGCTGGGCCTGCCATAGGCGCTGACTCCATGGGTGCTCCAGGGCCGGACACCCATGGGAAAAAACAGATCAGCTGTTCAGCGGCAGGCAGGAGGCAGAGAGCGGAGCAGGGGCAGGAAGAGGTGGAATGAGGGTGGGGTCATGGGAGGAGAGGGCGGAGCCAGGGCAGGAAGAGATGTAGTGAGGGTGGAGCTGTGAGGGAGGGGGTGCAGCGGGGGCAGGTAGTGGTGCAATGAGGGTGGGGTCGTGGGGGAGGGGCGGAGCGGAGGCAGGGCCTCGGGGTGAAGGGCAGGGTGGAGCACCCACCCGGAAAGAAGAAAATCGGCGCCTGTGAGGAGACCGGTTAGTTCCCTCTGGGATCTGGGAACTTAGCCACTAGGAACTGGTGTGACGCCCCCTCACCCCTCATCCCAGGACAGCAGCGCCTGGTGAAGGGTGCAGTGCCCGGACCTGGGGAGAAGGCTCCGTCACCTCCCCCTGGCCTTGATTGGAGCCCTGGACCGAGAGCGCAGCTCCTCTCCAGGCCCGGAGCCAGAGGCTCCTCCCCAGAGATGGGCCAAGCCACCAAACCCAGCATCCGACCCCCACGTTGCTTCGCAGGGGTTGAAACCAAGATCTCAGTCCCCCTCCACATTGGGCCCCTTGAGCCCAGCTCCAGTCCCATGCAGAGGTTTGTAAAGGTGACGGGCAAAGGGATCAAACTGGGACAGGCCCATTTGTGATGGAGGAAAAAAGCTCGAAAGGGATTTTTTTAAATGTTTTTTTCTTTCTCCTTATGTTTTTAAGCCCAGAAAATACCAGGCCTGTCAGCTCTTGCCATTATGGCACGTTCTCTGGAAAGCCCAGAGCTCTGCACCGGGAGGCCTTACCCCAGAGAGGCTGGGCTGTTAAATCTTTCCCATGGACTGGCTTTCTCCTAACCAGCCTCAGGGCATCTGAGTTCAAGGGGTGGTCAGAAAACAGAACAGCCTGCACAAGAATCCCTTCCCCACCCCAGCGAAGCGGGTTTCACTTCTGCACGGTGAGCGATGTCCCAACCCCGCCGCTTCGCCGGGCTCCCAGGGGGGGCATAAGGCCTGAATTTGTAATGTCCTTTTAAAAACCCCAAACAAAAGCCACCCTTGTCCCAGTGACCCCACAGTTCTTGGCACTGCAGGTCACCTGCCTCTCATGGGTATGTCAGCAAAACCACAGTGCTGGTCTGTTTTCACGAGCTTGGAAGACCCAGAATGAAACTTCTTTCATTTTGCCATTGGAGAAAGACACTGCCAGCTCGGCTCCCACGGGATCACAGGCCAATATGCTGCCCTGATATCCCCTGTGCCCGGAAATCTGCACCCACTATGGAGGAGCTCTGGGGGACGTGGATGTCAGGGGGGACACAGCAGAGGGACCAAGGAAAAGCCAGCGAGGGGAGGCCGTGTGTTCTAGTGCCAAATGCTCCCTTGCAGGCAGCAGGAGACCTAGGGTCCAGTCCTGCTGTTCACTTACTGAGTGATCTTGGGCCGGTCACTGCAGAGCTCCGTGACTCAGTTTCCCCAACTGTAAAGTGAGGATAATGCCACTTGCCACTCAGCTTTGAGAGGTAAAAAAACGCTAGTGAAGAAGTGCAGACCAGGGCAGCTCTAGCTCATTGTGACAGAGCTCAGCACTTCTGCAAGGAGCCATCCACCCAGGATCTCAAAGCACTGCAGCAAAGGAAGCCAAGTACAGTAGGGGAAACTGAGGCACGGGTGGGGGTGGGGGTTGTGACTGGCCCACAATAAAATAGAACCCAGGCATCCTGACGACTAGCCTGGTGCCCTATGGACTGACCTATCTTCAAGTGCCTGTGATTCTTGTGGCGGGGGGGAGATCAGACCTTCCTGCTGAGACGCTGGTGGGACTTACCCCTCCCACATCCGGGATGGCGATCTTCTCATCCAGGTACGTCTGATCCCGGCGTGGCTGCGATTCTGGGGGTCCCATTGTGCTGTAGCTCTGGCCCCCCTGATTCCGCAGCTGGGACTCCCGGCTGCCTGGGGAAGCCAAAGTGAAGGAGAATCAACGACCGTGTACGTTTCGCTCTAGCATCCTCCTGTGAAGGCATAACCTGCCCCCACCCGCATCCCTGAAATATTGGAGGGTGCCCCCAGAAATGTGTCACCTGAGATGCACAACTGCACTCACCCTGCAGCTGTACTCCCTGCCACCTTTCCAAAGCAGGGACCCCATCCCCGGGGCTGGCAGGGAACAAATGGGGCTAAGAACCCACCCCACGGGTCCTACTGTTTATTCCTGCTGCTCACCATCGGACAGGGCCTCTTGCTGGGAAGTGGTGGAGATCTGGCAGCCCCCACCGAGCTAGAACGTGCCACCCAGCCCGTTGGGGATACCAGCGCAGCATCTGGTATTTCAAAAGGTGGCAAGTTCAAAACTGGCCAGAGGAAACAACGGTGTCCAGCAAAGGGAATTAGACTGCGGAACTCCTTGCCACAAGCAGCAATTGAGGCCAAGGACTCAGCAGGATATTTAAAAGGGACTGGATAGCTGTGTGGCTAACAAGACGATCCAGGGGGATCGTGCTAAGAAAAGCTCTGGGAGGGCTATTAAACCGCCCACTTCAGGTCCCGCGCGGGTCTCTCCCTATTATCCAGCATCTGCTACTGCAGGGTTCTGACGTTTTCCTCTGGAGCAGCTGGGGCCGGCCGCTGTCCGAGACAGGTTACTGGGCTAGAGGGGTCTGGGGTTTGGCCCAGTCTGGCAACGCCCATGTTCCGTGTCTGGGAATTCATCTGTGCACGTTTGAATTAGCCCATTCAACCTCGATCGGTATCCAGATCAGGGCCCTGCGGCATTGGGAGCTGCAGAGATGCAGCTTGAGAGCCAGTCTCTGCCCTGAGGCGCTAACAGTTGAATAGCCTGTCCTGGGGGTTGGAGCGGGGAAGGGACGGATCAAAGTGGTGGGTAGCAAACGGCGTGTGAGAGCCGCCAACAGTTGGGCTTGTTTGATTCCCTTCGGGTTTTGTACCGGTTTTGGGTGGGGTGTTGCCGGCAGGGCTCCTGGAAAGACTCCAGCGGGGTTAGGGCCAGGCCCACAGTTAACGCAGGGTCAAAGGAAGGAGAAGGGGGTAGGAAGCAGAGCATGGTGGGTAACTGGAGCCAGGCGGAGGTGAAGAGCTGGGAAGGGGAGGGGAGCAAACTGCTGCTCGGCCGTGGGGAAGGAACACCCCTGGTGTTTCCCTTGGAAGGGGAACTGAGGAGGGAAGTTGGTGGCATACCCTGCCCGTGCCAGTCCCTGCAGCTGGCACCAAGCCAGTGGGGAGGGATCGAAAGGGAACTGAGACCAGCATGCCAGGGGCCCCAGGCCGGCTGGCAGCCAGCTGGTCACACCAGCAAAGGGAGCCCCTGCGGGGGCTTCCATTCACCCCCCCCCCCCCCGTCCGACCCGGCTTCAAAAGACCATTTGGCCCTGGGCTGGTCCCTGAGCGTCCTCCCCCCGGACGCCCCGTTTCCTGGTGCCCGGGGCTCCTAGCCAGTGGGATGCTCCGTGCCAGGGGATGCAAAGAGCCTCTTGGCAGACACGGCCCATGGGTGGGAGCCCGGGACCCCTGGGGGGCCAGACTGCGGGGAAGACCCGTGGCCTGGCCCCGAGGGGAGGGGTTGCAGGGGCTTTGAGTCCCGGCTCTGGCCCCCGGGGGGCTGTGGTGGGACGAGGAAGCAGCGGAGAGCGCTGGAGAGCTGGGGGCAAAGGGAACCCCGGGCCACTCCCCCAACCTGGGGCCTCTCTAGGCTGCGCCCAGGGGCCCCACCCCAGCGGGCCGGGGGGCAGATGGGGCCCCGGGGATGGAGGGGCCCGGAGGGTCCGGCAGAAAGGACGGACGCGGGGGGGGGGGCGCTCACCTGGCTCCGGGGGCGCCATGTGGGCTGAGCTCCGACGGTCCCGATCCGGGGGAAGGAGGGAGGGGCCCGGCCCGGCGCCGCGGAGCCTCCCCGGGGAAAGCAGCCCCTGGCCGGCCGGCGGAGCGGAGGGGGAAGTGTCCCAGGCTGGGAGGGAGCCGGGTTTTGTACCCACCCGTCCCCGCCCCGGCCAGCGCTGAGCTCAGGACGCATCAGCACCGGGAAGTCTCCAAGTGCCTCCCCTTCGCGGTGGGGGGGAGCGGGGATTCCCTCCCCCCCCAGCCCCCGGACTGGCGCTCGCTACCGGGCAGTGAGTTTGTTGGGTCTCAGCTGCCCCAGGGGGTCAGGTGCCGGGTGGGTCCTAAGGCTGGGGGGGCGGGGGAGAGGCGGGGGGAGGGGGAGCGGGAGGGCAGCTGAGCTGGAATCCAGCTCCCGGCAGCAGCATTAGACACACACCGGGAGACACCCCCGGGACGTGCGCCGAAGAGCGGCCAGACCGGCTCAGACCAAAGGTCCATCCAGCCCAGTGTCCTGGCTGTCCACAGTGGCCAATGCCAGGTCAATGCCCCAGAGGGAATGAACAGACCAGGGAATCATCCAGTGATTCATCCCTTGTCGCTCATTCCCAGCTTCTGGCCAACAGAGGCTGGGGACACCATCCCTGCCCATCCTGGTTAATAGCCACTGATAGACCGATCCTCCATGAACTTAAATAGTTCTTTTTAAAACCCTGTTATACTCTTGGCCTCCACAACATCCTCTGGCGAGGAGTTCCACAGGTTGAATGTGTGCTGTGTGGAAAAAATACTTCCTCATCTCTGTTTAAAACCTGCTGCCTATTCATTTCACTTGGTCAGCCCTAGTTCTAGTGTTAGGAGAAGGATCAAATAACACTTTCTTACTTACTTTCTCCACCCCAGTCATGATTTTATAGACCTCTGTCCTACCCGTCCTTAGTTGTCTCTTTTCTAAGCTGAATGTCCCAGACTTTTAAATCTCTCCTCATACAGAAGGTGCTCCATCCTCCTAATCATTTTGGTTGCTCTTCTCTGCACCAGTTCTAATACATCTTTTTTTTTTGAGACGGGGTGACCAGAACTGCAGGCAGCATTCGGTATTCAAGGTGTGGGCATCCCATGGATTTAGATAGTGGCATTCTGATATTTTCTTATCTATCCCTTTGCTAACGGTTCCAGCAGTCCATTTGCTGTTTTGACTGCCGCTGCGCATTGAGCAGGTGTGTTCACAGATCTAGCCACGGTGACTCCAAGATCTCTGTCTTGAGTGGAAACAGCTAGTTTAGACCCCATCATTTTATATGTAGCTGGGATTATGTTTTCCAGTGTGAATTACTTTGCATTTATCAACAGTGAATTACATCTGCCATTTTCTTGCCCAGCCACCCAGTTTTCCCTTTGTAATTCTTCTCAGTCATAAGAACATAAGAAAGGCCGTACTGGGTCAGACCAAAGGTCCATCTAGCCCAGTCTCCTGTCTACCGACAGTAGCCAATGCCAGGTGCCCCGGAGTGAGTGAACCTAACAGGTAATGATCAAGTGATCTCTCTCCTGCCATCCATCACCCCCTCTGACAAACAGAGGCTAGGGACACCATTCCTTACCCACCCTGGCTAATAGCCATTAATGGACTTAACCTCCATGAATTTATCCAGTTCTCTTTTAAACCCTGCTATAGTCCTAGCCTTCACAGCCTCCTCAGGCAAGGAGTTCCACAGGTTGACTGTGCGCTGTGTGAAGAAGAACTTCCTTTTATTTGTTTTAAACCTGCTGCCCACTAATTTCAATGGGTGGCCCCTAGTTCTTCTATTATGGGAACAAGTAAATAACTTTTTCTTATTCACTTTCTTCACACCACTCATAATTTTATAGACCTCTATCATATCCCCCCTTAGTCTCCTCTTTTCCAAGCTAAAAAGTCCTAGCCTCTTTAATTTCTCCTCATATGGGACCCATTCCAATCCCCTAATCAGTTTAGTTGCCCTTCTCTGAACCTTTTCTATTGCCAGTATATCCTTTTTGAGATGAAGAGACCACATCTGTACACAGTATTCAAGATGTGGGCGCACCATGGATTTATATAAGGGCAATAAGAGATTCTCCATCTTATTCTCTATCCCTTTTTTAATGATTCCTAACATCCTGTTTGCTTTTTTGACTGCTGCTGCACACTGCGTGGACGTCTTCAGAGAACCATCCATGATGACTCCAAGATCTTTTTCCTGATTAGTTGTAGCTAAATTAGCCCCCATCGTATTGTACATAGTGTTGGGGTTATTTTTTCCAAAGTGCATTACTTTACATTTATCCACATTAAATTTCATTTGCCATTTTGTTGCCCAATCATTTAGTTTTGTGAGATCTTTTTGAAGTTCTTCACAGTCTGCTCGGGTCTTAACTATTTTGAGCAGTTTAGTATCATCTGCAAACTTTGCCACCTCACTGTTTACCCCTTCCTCCAAATCATTGATGAATAAGTTGAATAGGATTGGTCCCAGGACTGACCTTGGGGAACACCACTAGTTACCCCTCTCCATTCTGAAAATTTACCATTTATTCCTACCCTTTGTTCCCTGTCTTTTAACCAGTTCTCAATCCATGAAAGGATCTTCCCTCTTATCCCATGGCAACTTAATTTACGTAAGAGCCTTTGGTGAGGGACCTTGTCAAAGGCTTTCTGGAAATCTAAATACACTACGTCCACTGGATCCCCCTTGTCCACATGTTTGTTGACCCCTTCAAAGAACTCTAATAGATTAGTAAGACATGATTTCCCTTTACAGAAACCATGCTGACTTTTGCCCAACAATTTATGTTCTTCTATGTGCCTGAAAATTTTATTCTTTACTATTCTTTCAACTAATTTGCCCGCTACGGACGTTAGACTTACCGGTCTGTAGTTACTGGGATCAGCTCTAGAGCCCTTTTTAAATATTGGTGTTACATTAGCTATCTTCCAGTCATTGGGTACAGAAGCCGATTTAAAGGACGGGTTACAAACCCTAGTTAATAGTTCCGCAGTTTCACATTTGAGTTCTTTCAGAACTCTTGGGCGAATGCCATCTGGTCCCAGTGACTTGTTACAGTTAAGTTTATCAATTAGTTCCAAGAACTCCTCTAGTGACACTTCAATCTGTGACAATTCCTCAGATTTGTCACCTACAAAAGATGGCTCAGATTGGGGAATCTCCCTCACGTCCTCAGCCGTGAAGACTGAAGCAAAGAATTCATTTAGTTTCTCAGCTTTAAACTTATCTTGAGTAGAGAGATTATGAGTAGAGAGAGTCTGAGGAGAGATTAAAGAGGCTAGGACTTTTCATCTTGCAAAGGAGGAGACTAAGAGGGGATATGATAGAGGTCTATAAAATCATGAGTGGTGTAGAGAAAGTAAATAAGGAAAAGTTGTTCCCATAAGAATGAGGGGCCACCAAATGAAATTAATGGACATCAGGTTTGAAACAAATAAAAGGAAGTTCTTCACACAGGGCACAGTCAATCTGTGGAACTCCTTGCCTGAGGAGGTTGTGAAGGCTAGGACTAGAACAGGCTTTAAAAGAGATAAATTCTCTGGATAAATTCATGAAGGTTAAGTCCATTAATGGCTATTAGCCAGGCTGGGTAAGGAATGGTGACCCTAGCCAGAGGATGGTGACAGATATCAGGAGAAAGATCACTTGATCATTACTCCAGGGCACCTGGTATTGGCCACTGTCGGTAGACAGGATACTGGGCTGGATGGACCTTTGGTCTGACCCAGTACGGCCTTTCTTATGTTCTTACGTTGAGTAATTTTGTATCACCTGCAAACTTTATCACTATGACGTTCCACTCCATATGATTTTATGAAATTATGCTAATGTAACTGGACTATGCTTCACGCAAAAGGTCTTATGTAAGGGATCATTACAAATCTTATAATCTACTGAGGGTGATCGTCCTATCTGAATGAATGTATCACTCTTGTATCTGAAACTAGGAATATAAAATATAATTCTGAGGGCCTATTGTAATTATACAAAGTGTGGGCCATTAACAGTGGCTTAGAATCTTGATGGCTCCCATCAACAAGGACAATTGACTATAGACGGCTCTGTTTACCTGCCAGCCTTCCTGTGAGTCAGGCCCCCAAAGGCTTGGGGGGGAGGGCCTCACAGGACATGTGACCATGTCACCTGGCACTGGAATCCATCTGAAACCTGGGGCTTTTCCATTTAGAAGGAGGCGTGGGGATGTAGAGAGACAAAAGATTCCCGCCTTGTGCCAAAGGTATATAAAGGGGTGGAATAGAACAAAGCGGACTACTGTCATGAGAAGTCCCCTAGCTACCATCTGAGCTGAAACAAGGACTGTACAAGGGGAAAGAATTGGGCCCAGATTAGAAAGGAGTCTAATCTGTGAAAGAACCTTACTGGAACATCTCTGAGGGTGAGATTTACCTGCACTTAGTTTCCTACTGTATTAGGCTTAGAATTGCATGTTTTTGTTTTATTTTGCTTGATAATTTACTTTGTTCTGTCTGTTATTACTTGGAACCATTGAAATCCTACTTTTTATGTTTAATAAAATCACTTTTGCTTATGAATCAACCCAGAGTAAGTAAGTAATTCCTGGGAGAGCAAACAGCTGTGCATGTCTATCAGTGTTATGGAGGGCGAACAATTTCTGAGTTTACCCTGTATAAGCTTTATACAAAGTAAAACGGATTTATTTGGGGTTTGAACCCCTTTGGGAACTGGGTGTCTGGGGGCTGGAGACAGGAGCACTTATTAAGCTGTTTTCAGTTTAGTCTGCAGCTTTTGGGAGCCATGGCTCAGACCTGGGCCTGTGTTTGCAGCAGGCTGGTGTGTCTGGCTCAACAAGGCAGGGTTCTGGAGTCCCAAGCTGGCAGAGAAAATGGACTCAGAAGTAGTATCAGCATGTCAGGTGACAGTCCCAAGGGGATCTCTGTGATCCAGCCTGTCATAGTCACTTGCTAACCTCCTTTTCCAGATCATACAGGAATATGTTGAACAACACTGGTCCTAGTACAAATCCTTGGTGGACCCCATGCTACTTACCAATTTCCATCTTGAAAGACACACACTGAACAGGGCTTATCTGGGCAGCCGGGAGGCAGAAACACACACACGACCCTTTTCATCTGTTTCAATGACAGCTTTAAATGTGCAGAAATCAGGAGATGAGAAAGCTAAAGTTGAAGATATCACCAGACCTCTGCCCCCTCCTCCCTTGTGCATACAGATCACCAAATAGCCCTTAATCACACACTGACAGGATTCTGCCCTGGAGTTGTTAGGGGAAAGAAAGGATTATGTTATCTGAGAAATAGTGTGTGATTTCCTTAGCAAGGCCTGTACAATATTGGAACGCAGACGTGATCGGGGGCAGAATTAAGGTTATGCGCCCTTTAACGTCTTGGAAGTGTCTGGTTTAATGCATTAAACAGTAGTTACATTAACATGTTTGTAGCTTACTCCCTCCCCTCCCCTCATACACACAAAATAAATAAATAAACGGGACAGAAACCCCCAGAGCTTTTAGACTTGACCAGCTCACAGACTGCTTGAACGTGATCTTATGAACTCCACGCCATACATTCTCTCCTTCGGTGGAAGCTGCAGACTCTTCAGAAACATCGAGATTTCTGCTTTGAAATTAGGCCACGTCTACACCGTACTGGCAGGGGTACAGCGCCGGGGCTAGGCCGGCGTAACCCCATAGTGTAGACACAGCCTGCACCTCCCCGAGCGACGGAAGGTAGGTCGACAGATGCATTCTCCCATCGCCCCAGCTGCCTGAGGTGGGTGGGGGTGGATTCTGAACACCCCTGAGGCCCCACTTTAGGGAGAAAGGTTTCTGCACTGAAAACTCCTAGCCCAATGCAGGGGGCTGCTCCAGGCTGGGTGATTGTAGATGCTTCTGAGAAACAAAGAAGGAACAAGGAAAGTCTGAGTGTAACCACAGCCGGTGTGACTCGGCGCTGTGGGAGCAGGACGTCTGCTGAGTGTTTCGTTCTGAAATACAAGCACAGCCTAGACATGCTGGGGCCCACAGGCTTGTACTGACTCGATCACAATTTTTGCCGAGGAGGGAGGGGAAGCCGCTGACTCCAGCTCCTATTCTCAGAGCGGCGTCGGGGCCTTTTCGCGGTCGCTGCCTTTGAGGCAAAGGCAGGTACGGTGCC
This sequence comes from Dermatemys mawii, assembly GCA_007922305.1. Taxonomy (NCBI): domain Eukaryota; kingdom Metazoa; phylum Chordata; order Testudines; family Dermatemydidae; genus Dermatemys; species Dermatemys mawii. The sequence continues at coordinate 1,420,742 of ML677353.1, forward strand.
GATCGCTCTATTGGCGGCGAGACGACCCAGGATGATTTCAGTGGCGGGGGGAGGGGACACAGGCTCCGGCGGCCCCGTGGAGAGCCATGCTTCGTGGTTACGGAACTCGCACGCTACGTGAAACACGACCCCTGAGCTGCGTGCACGAGGCTTTGCAGACTAACCCAAACCGTCAATGACCAGCTCCGAAGGACCGATGTGAGACGCTGCACTGATGCAGGGTGGGGACAGGGGAGCGGCAGCGATGGGGTTTGGCCAGTCGGGATCGCTGGAGCAGAAAAAGCGGGAAGGTGCTGAGAGACACCAGGCTCAAGGAGGGGTTTCAAGGCCAAGCCTGAGGCCGGACTGGATCGGGGGCGGGGGGGTGGTTCCAGGCCTTGCAGATTCATGGGGAAAAGCTGCAGCGAGCAGAGCAGCAGGACAGCAAGGGACTGGGGGGGGTATTTGGAGAACGCCGCACAGGCTGCGGGGGGGTGGGCAGGAGGCTCCGAGGGAAAGAGCAGCCCACGCCGCGCCTTGGAGCGGTGACAGACTTCAGCTGTGCGGACTGCAAAGGGGAACCTTTCCCGGAGCGGCTGGGTTCAGGCCGACCCTGTGAGTTGCTCCGGGGCTCTAGTTCCCCAGGCTGCACGACCCGGTTCACCGGTGAGGCCTTGACCACACGACAGAATTGAGTCAATGTTAGAGAAGACGAGTACAGCCAATGCTGGAACCAACACAGCGGTTCCCATGCACACGCCGCTTTCTGCTGGTGGCGCGTGGCCTCCCCAGGAGCGTTTCCATCCCCGGACGTGGGGTGTTGTGATTATCCCTGAGCTACAGGTGGGGAAACTGAGGCACACGGCTGGGTCATCCGCTGTGAGCCCTACAGCGGGGCTGAGAGCTGAGGCAGGGAGTGGGGGGATGCTCCAGCTGTGAGCCCCTCACTGGGCTGACGATCAACAGGTGATGTAAGTAACGGTGTCGCCCTACCCCCATCCACCCAAGCGTGGCGCCGCTCCCGGGGGTGGAGTTAGGAAGTCGCGGGTGACTTGCAGTGGCAGGAGCGATGTTGCCGTGTAGACACCGCCAGGGCGAGGGTGACATAAGCTGCCTTAGGCCCACCTAACTTCCAGGGCAGACCTGGCCTGTGCGTCCCTGGAGCCCGGCCTGTATCAGCAGAGTGCAGCGTGGACCAAAGACAGCGTCCGGTCCACGGCCCTGCCTCGCCCAGGGCCTGGCCCTGAGACGCGCCGACCCCGGGGGGCACTCGCCCCCCTTCGGCTCAGGTCTTTACAGCCGCTGTCGTTATTGCTCACTCTGGTTCTAGCCCCCTGGGCCCCCACCTGATACCCCCTCCCCCCCGGCCAGTTTCCTGTCCGGTTGCTGGCTCGCTGGATCTGTCCCTTCCTTGTCAGGACTCTGAGCTGCTAATCACTGGCTCTATGGGCGCAGGGGTGGCGGACGGATGGCCATGCGGTAGAGGGATAGGAATGGGAGGCAGAAGACGCGGAGGCAGTTCCCAACTCTGTCACCAACTCCCTGTGTGACCTCGGGCAAGTGTCAGCCCCGCCACGTGCCTCAGTTTCCCCATTGGTAGGTTAGGGCTAATCCCTCTCACCCACCTTCCCTGGGGCTTGATTCAGCCGTGTTTGCAGAGGGGCTGGAGCCTGGCAGCCCCCCGCGCCCCAGCACGGAGCGGCACAGCCGTCCCGTGGCGCCGGCTTTCACGCCAAACGGCTCCCGGGAGCTCGTTCGCTGCTCCGCGTCCCGCCCGCGAACGCGGTGGAACGGCTGCGCCGGGTTTCCTCTTTGTGGGTGGGAGATGAACCCGGTTCTGCTTTTAGCTCTGACAGATCAGCCGCCCTCGCTTGGGGCTAGGCTGGGGCCTGCCCTTTGCGCTGACGCTCGCAAGAGGACCTGCTGACGGACCCCCGCCCCTCCCCCCCTGGCCGTGCACGGTGGGGCTCAGCTGGAAAACGCTGGTGACTGGCTCCAGCAGAAATGCACCCGCAGGCTGGATCCAGATTTGGAGGCTCTTGGCTGCCAGGGCCACTTTTGTACTGAGCCACCTTCTCCCTGCATGGCCCAGGCGCCTAATCTGGGCGAGTCGCGGAGGAGCAGGCCAGGGCCCGAAGGGTGCCAGACAATAGGGAAGGTCTGACACTGACGTGGGTTTGCTGAGGGGTAGATGCAGGTGGCACAGACTGGTCCTGGCATTAGCCAGAGCTGGGTCTCTGGGCTGCCACCTGCATTGGCACTGTTGTGGGTGGGGCTTGGCGTACGTGGCAATGGGACAGGACGGGGGGGGGGGTGGAAGGGGATGTTTAGGTCCAACCGACCTGGGTTGCTGCTGGCCCAGGACAGGCTGAAGTTTTGCATCTTGTCCCGTGCGTGGGAAGAGCCCCTGGACCCACAGCCCCTCCTCCGTCCCAGCCCCCCACCGCAGGGCTCTTTGGACCATAGCGGGAGGCTCTGAGAGTCAGACACTGGTTTCCCTGTGGAGCAGACTGCCTCGCCCAAGGCAACAGCAGCTTTGCCAGGGGAGTCCCTGGATTGCACCATTGTCCGGGCAAGGCAGCATTTCTGACCCAGGGACTTGCTGCCTCCCAGCCAGCCCTGGCTGCCTCGGGGGAGGTGGGGGCTTATGGGGGCTCTGACACACGCACTCGCCCACCTCACCCATCACCCAGGGCTAGGGCAGGGAATCCCAGCGCCAGGCTTCGGCGGAAAACGACTCCCACCCAGCCTCGTGAGAGTGTGGGGGCTGCAGTGCTGGGAGGGGAATGAGGGGGGGAAGAGGAGAGAGGTGCTGAATTTATCCCCACCCCCCACTACCCAGCCTGCAGGAGGGGTCAGTCAGGATCTGCTCTGTGGGGTGGGGGGGACTCAGGGACACAACCGGGAGGTCGGGGGAAGGGAAGTCTAGGGACCCCACTGCAGAATGCAGCGCTACACCCCTCTAAAGGGGCACCCCCCAGGCTGGCTGCCCAGTGCCAGCATGGAGAGGCCCCTCTGCAGCCAATGCCTCCAGCAGCTGCTTCTGGTGCGGAGCCCTTCCACACACCCCACCCGGCAGCATCCCCCCGAGCCCCGGGGTTTGCAGGGATCGGGGACACTGGGGCTGTGTTCATCCTGCCAGGTGGTTGTAAAGGCGCTGGGGGTGGGTGGGAGGGGAATGGGGGGGGCATCTCCTGCTGGGAATCACCAGCTCAGGGCTCCCTGCTCAACCACATGAGCGCTGTGTGGGGAAGTCTGTGATTGCAACATTTTGCAGTGCCCCACTGAGCTGAGTTCCTGTCTGGCCCTGGTGAATCACTCTCCGGGCATGGAAAGCCAAGGCCAAGCAGGGACAGGCGGCTGGACCCAGCCCATGGCTCTAGGGCTAATGGGCTCACTGCTACGTCCACCCTGTCCATAGACTGGAGGCCTGTCCCCAGGCATTGGAACAGCAGCACGGTCTAGAAGTTAGAGCAGAGGAGGGAGTCAGTTCCAAGCTCTGCGGGGGAGGGACGCGGTTCAGGGACTGGGCTAGGAGTCAGGAGACCTGGGTTCCATTTCACCCTCTGTCACAGATTTACAGGGTGACACGGGACAGGTCAGAATCGCTCTGTGCCTCAGTTTCCCCCCACCCCATGGGGAGAACACCGCTTACCTCTGGTCCAATGACTTGAGAGCGGGACTGGAAGGGGTGGGTATTACGAGACGGGTTCTTGGCCTCCCTCGGCGTATCCAGGCTGTGGTGACGGGGCGGGAGGAAGGGGGACATTTACAGGCCCCCAGCCCCCTTATCCTCACCCCGTCTCAGCCCCTGGGAAGGGAGGGGGGTTGGGGACCAAAAGGGGCCTGGCCGGGGTAGACTTCTGCAATTCTGTGCCCTGCAAAACCCTGCAGAAGTTTGAGCAGCTCAAGGTCCTGTCAAAGGCAGCAGCTCCCCCCCAGTTACGAGAGGAAAGGTCAGTTTCCTGATCCATCTGGGCTGAGTCAGCACCAGGTTCCTAACCCGCCCAGGCAGCCAGACTCAGAGACCTCTGGCTCCCACGTCCACCCGACTCCCGCAGGCTGGTGGCCGGTCAAGAGGAGGGACCCAGCTGCACTGCCCAGCCCAGCGGGCCGGCCCGTCGTGGGCCCATCTCCTTCCAGTGGACGAACACCGGGCGCACCAGCCGGGCGTTTTGTTTCATCTCTTCTTTTACACTTTACCCAAATCCCCTCCTTGACCCAACTCATGGCTGGAGACGGCCTGGGCCGCAGCACCCCTGGGGAGCACGGCACCCCCAGACCCCTGCTTTGGGGGCCTGAGGGTCGCTACCCGCGCTGCACTGAACGGATACACTCAACGGGCTTCCGCTAGCCAAGGGACCGGGGCGTAGCGGCCCTGCTGCAATTTCTCCCCATCACGGAACGTGGCAGACCATGGTGCAAGGCCGGAGGGTCTGGGGGTTAAGTGCCTCCCACGTAACTGACCGGAGGATGCCCCAGCCCCGTTGAGAGGGACGCCCCCAGCCCCACGCCCCGGGTTAAATGAACAGAGCCCAGTGCTTGGAAGCTGCTGCCTGCCGGTTTAATGCCCGTCAGACGTGGCCGCAGAAGGGGCTGGGCTGGTCGGAGGCCCGGAAGGGGCGGCCCGGCGGGCGCTGGGCAGCGAAGGGGGCGAAGAACTCGGCGGCGAAGGTGAGCACGTCGTCGGGTTTGCGCAGCAGCAGGAGTTGCAGGAAGTCGGCCAGCAGGGTGCGCAGCTCCGGGTGGCGCCGGGCGTAGGAGGCGTGGCCGGCCTGCAGCTCCTCCTACAAGCGGAAAGAGGCCCCGCCTCCATCAGCCCCACGCAGGGGAAGGAACCCGCAATCTCCAGGCAGACCGGCGGTCAGGCAGGTCTGGCGTCCCGCGCCGCACTCCAGGACTGGCAGACAGCCACCCACACAGGGAGCCGACGGTAGAGCCAGGAGAGACGCACCGTCCAGCCTCCGGCTGCCCCTCCAAAGCTCCCGGTGCTGGGGCAAACCCTCACCCCCTGCTCCCTCCCATCTCCATTGCAGGCTGGACCAGTGACGCCCCCTCGGCCGCCCTCCACATGCCAGGAGCTGCAACCTGGGGGTGGCTGGTCGGAGTCAGAATAGCCCCATGCTCCGCCAACTCACCTTCCTGTCCAGGAACTGGGAAAAAAGCTGCACGTCTTCCTCCCAGTCCAGGGGCTTCTTCTGGAAGACAGGCCGGGGCTTCGCTTCGTCTGGAGGGAGGGGGGAGCGGGCAGGTCTCACCACACGGGATTCATACAACGGGGTTTAAGGAGGGAGTCCAGCATACCCAGCAGTACCCGGGGGGAAGGCGGGGCTAACCCAGCTCTCTCCGTTGTACCAATCCCCTGGCCCCCCCCCCCAGCTTCGCCGTTATTCCGCACACCCGGCACCATCTCATGGTAGCAGCAGGGAGAGAGCCCCATTGAAATCAGTGGGAGTAAGCAGGCTATCTACCTTTGAGGGTTTGGGCCACAGAACCTCCTGCTCCCAGATGTGAGTTCAAGGAGTCCCCACTAGCTATCGGCAGTATGGGGCCTATGACACACAGCGGGGTGGATCCAATTCCACACCACAGAGGGCAGCGGGGACGCACGCTGGCCAGCTCTCTTAGTGCTGCCACAAGCCGGTCCCACCGGTGCCTGGGTTGGCGACGACAGAAGAGGGCGAGTGTCTGCGATTCCCAACACCAGGGAGACACACGTGTGTCCCACGCTCTGTGACCCCCCCCACACCCAGTCTGACAGTGCGGCCTGGGGAGGGACTAGCCGCTCCTGGAACCAGATCAGAAGTCTCATTTCAGAGAGCTCCGGCCAGACCCGGGTTCCCTTCCTATCGTGGGACCCCCTACTCCAGCCCATAATGCTACTGCCCCCACCCCCAAACCCCCTCCAAGCGCCTTACCGACATCGATGAGAACGGGCAGCTGCAGGAGCAACATGGTGGCCGGGGACCCAACCTGGACACGACGGGCCAAATGTCTGGGTGACGGAGAGGGGAAGGTGAAGGACCTGCTCATACCCCGTTACCTTCTACCTCCCCATGCCCGGCTGTGGGGCCGCCTGCCACGGGGACCTGGGAGCCCCGCCCCGGTGCTGTGGATTCGTTCTTCCCCCGTGCGGACATGGACGCGGGGCAGGCGCCACCTCTCTGGGGGCAGCTGGAATTGCGTGGCCAGACGTTTCTCTGCTGGGGGGTCTCCTCCCCGGGCAAGGGGCTGAGTGTGGCTGGCTCCTGGCTGTGCCAATGTCACCCCTTCGTGTCGCTCGACGGTGAGGCCGCGCCCGGATGCCTGGCACAGCACCAGGCGTGCTCTGGGTCAGCAGCCTGGCTCTCCCGGCGTGTCCCTTCCCGGGCACGCTGCCCTCTGCCGGGTGGGACATCAGGACAGCCCTACCGCCTACGGAGATTCCCCTCCTGCCGCAAAGCGAGAGCTAAGGAGGGGCCCTGGGAGCGCGAGAGCCGAGCCGGGCTCGGGCGGGTGATGGGCCCGTCGGGTTCTCCTACCCGTCGGAGAGGAAGTAGAACTGCCAGCTCATGGGGATGCCCTCGTCCGGGCACACGGCCCTCTCAATCGCAAACACCTCCACCTCCGTCACGCCCACCGCCTGCTTCTGGAAGCCCATGGCAGTCTGCAGAGGAAGAGACGGGTTAGAGGAGCAGGACAAGCCCTCAGGCTGGGCAGTGCCCCCGCCCCCAGCCGCTACAGGCCAGGAGATATTGGGGGGGGACATGGAGGGAGATCACAGCTAGATTCCAAGGCCAGCTCCTCCAGCCACAGGGGGCACAGAAAGGGCCTCTCCAAAAGGGGCCAAATCTCTGTTCCTGTGCAGTCCCCTCTTGATTCAGAAAGTGTCGGTGATGGAGAATCCACCACGACGGCTGGGACATTGCTCCAGCGGCGAATCCCTCTCACTGCTACAAATGGACGCCCGACGGCCTGTCTGAACGTGTCTGGCATCAACTTCCAGCCACTAGATTGGGTCTCTGCCAGCCCGAAGTGCCCGGGATAAGATATGAGCTCCCCACGTACATACTTACACCCCTTAGCTAACCAGCTGGCGCTCCTTCAGTCTGTCACCACTAGGTGGGGTCTCTAATCCATCCATCATTCTCCTGGCTCTTCTCTGAGCCCCCGGCTAGTTTATCATCATCAACCCCCTTCCTGAACGGACGGTCCCAGAATGGGACACGGGATTCCAGCAGTGGCCGCACCGGGGCCCAATACAGGGGGAGAGAACGTCTCTGCTCCCCCCCAGGATCGCTTTAGCCCTTCGGCCACAGCATCATCCTGGGAGTTTGTGTTCAGCCGATTACCCACCACGACCCCCAGCTCTCCTCCCACACGCAGACCCCTCCTCAGTGGACCCCCTAAAATGCCCCCTGCGCCCCTTCCCCACCCAGATCCCACTGCCAGGGTCCAGGATCCCCTAGTCCCTGCCCTCAGGGCGGGGCGACCACCCACCCCGGAGCAGACCCCTTTGGACGTGGCTGTGCCCAGTGGAGGTCAGCTCCGGCAGCACTCACGTAGGTGGAGGTGCAGACGCGGGCCTCGGTGTCAAAGGCCAGGAAGACGGTGCCCTGGGGCACGGCCCTTCGCCGGGCCAGCACCCGCAGCACCAGCAAGTTGGCAGCTTCCGAGATGAGGCCGTGCAGGGAGGCGCAGTTGTAGGAGAAGCTCTGGGTCTGGACCTCTTGCTGCAGAGAGATGGGGGGAAAAGAGGGCTGACGGGGGATCCTCTGGATCCAGCCTGGCACGGGGGATCCTCCAGATCCAGCCTCCCAGGCCGGCCCTGCACATGACCCAGGCTGAGCCACTGCTGGAAGATGGGCCCCCCTGCCTGCTATGGGACCCCAGGCAGGGAGCCCTAGGCTGATCGGGGCCCTGTGCTTTGCGGTTTGCCCCCATCTCTGCCCCCACAAACCTGTGCCCCTGGTGAGACTTGCCATCCCCACCCCGAGGCTGGAGGCCACGAACCCTCCGCAGGCTGCTGACCCAGGGCACCCCCCGCAAACCCCGGTGGCTGCCCTGTTAGTGCAACCAGACCCCACCCCATCCTCCCATCTCCGGCAGCACCAGCAATGGGAGTCAGGGACCGGCACAAGCAGTGGCGCCCCCTGCTGCTTGGCTGTGGGACAGCCACAGCCCATGGAACAGGCCTAGCAGGGCGGAGAGCGTCTCAGGACAAAGGGGTGCGTGGGGTGGGGAGGGAAGCCCCATAGGGAGCTCCCTACCCCAGTGCTCTGCAGACGGGGGCAAGGGGCCAGCCAGGCTTGTCGATCCCTGCAGGTGTGACCCCCACCCTCCTCACCTCTCCTTCCTCAATGATTTTCGTGACAACCAGCCTGCCTCCGCGCTTCACTATGTGGGTTTTTCTGTCCAGGGGGTGCGCTCTGAACTGCAAGAGGGAGAAAATACTGCAAAGTGAGGCCCACAGGCAGGGGTGCAGGACCTGGCAGTGCCTAGGCTGCTATGGCCAGGGGTTTTGGGGGCATATCTCCTCTGGGAACAAACCAGCCTCCTGGGGTCTCCTCATTTGCTCTCAGTAAAGTCTGGATCCAGAGCAGCTCATCTGCTTGTTCCCCACTCAGACGCCCAGAGAGAGGGGGACCAACTCTCATGCTTCAGTGCCGCAGGGATCAGGAAGGATGCTTCCATGGGCAGCACTGTAGGACTGGGCCAGTGCATCATGGGAGGTTCCATCTTTTGAAGACACAGGTACTGGCCATGGCCCGAGGCCATCAATGGTTTGATCCAGGACGGGTGTTGGCAGAGAAGCCGCGATGGCCAGATCCAGGGTGTCTGGGGGCAGGAGGGACCGGCGATCTGACCCAGAACAGCAGGGGACGGGCTTGCTGGGCCAAGCAGCCCAACTGTCTCTCCTGCCAATCATCTGCAGCGCAGGAACCACTGCAAACAGGGCGATTCTGCACTGAGACAGGACGTGTGCAGCAGGGGCCGGTGACACCTGGAGGGGCATGGAGCCAGCTACCCACAAAGAACAGGGAGAGAGAAACACCCCATGCCGGCAGCGCTGCCTCAAAACACCGAGGGGGATGTGCCGTGTAGTGGTTGGAGCACAGGGGCTAGGAGCAGGCTGGATCCAGGTTCTAATCCCAGCCGAACCCCGACTGGCTGGGTAAGTCCCAGGACAGCTCCTTCCAACCCAGCAGGAGGCCAGGGAACTGTCTGGAGATCCACCTCGGGGAAGGAGCCGGACAGCAGCAGGTTTATCTTGCCCTCTGGCAGCGGGCACTTACCTTCACGTATTCATGCTGATGCTGCTCCAGGGTTTCCAGCCGCTTTGATATATAAGCTGATGGAGAGGAAACAGAAACCACACTCAGTCAAAGGCTCAGCCCAGACCAGCTTCATTCACTAGTTCCCTGCCATCCCGCCCGCTGGCCCGGCCTGGCCCCTCCGGCCTTAGCTTCAGGCGCCGTGGTGATGTTCCGGGAGCCCAGGGCTTCCCCAGTATTCCAGCGAGTCCCGGTGCCCCGTCTGCGTCGCTGCCCAGCCCCTGCACGTGGGAGCTCCAGGGCAGATCCCAGCGGAGATCCATCCCTGCTAGAATACCAGGACCGCCAGGAAGGGACTATTTGTCCACATGCTCCAGCTGGCGGTGGAAGCACTCGTGAGCCGTTCGCACCGTTGCCTCTCAGCACCCTCAGTGGCACTGGTGGGAGCGATTTACACTCAGGCCCAGAACTGTGTATCGGGGTCTCCATGCCACAGACCAGCCCACTTTCGCTTCTGGGCATGGTGGAAATATCGTTGGAGTCCTTCTCGGCGGTAAATGCAGGGAGTTCCCTGCGATGTCCTAATGGTTGCTTGCTCCGGGCTGGAAGGGGCAAGGGTGTGGTCCCCCAGCCCCGCCCCGGCCACAGGCGGGCAGGGACTGGGAGCTCTGACAGAGGCAAGGCCTCATCTCGCTCTTGGGAGACGCCCGTCGCCCGGTGATCTGAGGGGCACCGGTGAAGGCCCGCTGGTGCAGGGCCCCAGGCCGCACTGCTGGAAGGAGCTGTGGGCCAGCTGGCGAGGGTCAGGCCTGGAGATGCTGAGGCTGACAGCGACCCCCAGGAGCAATCTCCTGTCCCACCACAGGCACTTACGGCCACTCCTGCCTCAGCCAGATCGGAGGCACCGATGGGCCAAGGCCGGGCAGCATTTGCACCTCTTCTCAGCATGAGACGCTCAGAGGATCGGGACGAGGGTCCTCACCAGAGCAAGGGGGGCTCGGGCGCGGGTGTGGGGAGAAATAGGGGCCCGTCTGGCATCTCATGAGCGGGTGTCTCTCTGCCCCAGCCCACTCCCCCGGGCAGACACCAGCTCGGCCCACCCGTGATGGAGGAGCCGCAGGGCACTTGGTTGATGGTGCCCTGGCCGGCGGCGCGGACCAGGTAGCAGTCCTCTTCCTGCCCGCCCTGCTCCTCGTAGCAGGCCGGCTGCACCGAGACTGAGAAGTGCCCGGTCGGCTGGCCGCTCTCCGAGACCATGACCAGCGACTCCGCGAAGAGGCAGGGTCTCAGCTCCTCCGTGCCTGGGAGACAGGAGATGTCAACAGCCTGGATCACCAAATCACTGCGACCCTAAACCTACAGGGGCTCCATCCATTCCCCCAAGAATGGCCAGAGGCCCCCCCGCAAGACAAATAAGTCAACGATACTCCTCACTCCTGCTGCCTGTCCAAGGGTCTCAAACATCCATTAGTAAAACCTCAGAAACCCACAAGGCAGGGTCAGTGTTACGGTGCCATGTAACACATGGGGAAACTGAGGCACAGCAGGAGGCAGGGACTTGCCCTAAAATTACACAGGAAGCCTGAGATAGAGCAGAGGGTCTGAATCCCAATGCCTGCTCCGACCATTAGACACTGATTCCCTCAAGAACCACAGAGAGAACCCAGGAGTCCTGACTCTCAGTCCTGTCCAATAGCTACAAGACCATCCGTCTCCTAATTAACACCATGGAGATGGAAGTCTTTCTGGTGCATCCACATCGACAACAGTGTGTTTGTTGTGGGCTCCTCAGTAAAGACGGGAAAGGGAGTTCAGAGAAGAGTGAGAGCAGCTAATCAGCAGGCTGGAGGGATCAAGCCAGGAGGGGAGACTTAAAAAGCTAAATCTGTCTCGCTGGGCCAAGGGCTTGTGGGGAAGGGTCGGCTAACATCTCAAGGATGTAAATGCCAAGGGGCGAGGTGGATTCTCTGACACGCTCCAGGGGAAAGGCAGTACTGCAGTCAAAATGATCATAGAGATGTAGGCCTGGAAAGGACCATGAGAGGTCTAGTCCAGTCCCCTGCTCTCATGGCAGGACCATCCTGACAGGTGTTTGTCTAACCTGATCTTAAAATCCTCCAACGATGGAGATTCTACAGCCTCTCTAGGCAATTTGTTCAGTGCCTAACGAGCCTGACAGTTGGGAAGTTCTTCCTTATTTCCAACCTAAACCGCCCTTGCTGCAATTGAAGCCCATTGCTTCTTGTCCTGTCCTCAGAGGTTAAGGAGAACAATTTTTCTCTCTCATTCTAACAACCTTTTATGTTCTTGAAAACTGTCCTCATGTCCCCGCTCAGTCTTCTCTTCTCCAGAATAAACAAATCCAATTTTTTCAATCTTCCCTCCTAGCTCATGTTTTCTAAACCTTGAATCATTTTGGTTGCTCTTCTCTGGACTTTCTCCAATTTGTCCACATCTTTCCTGAACTGCGGCACCCAGAACTGGACACAATACTCCAGATGAGGCTAATCAGCATAGAGTAGAGTGGAAGAATGACTTCTCGTGTCTTGCTTACAATGCTCCTGTTAATACAGCCCAGAATGATGTTTGCTTATTTTGCAACAGTCTGACACCGTTGACCCCTTTAGCTTGTGATCCACTCTGACCCCCAGATCCCTTTCCGCAGTTCTCCTTCCTAGGCAGACATTTCCCATTGTGTGTGTGTGCAACTGATTGTTCCTTCCTAAGTGGAATATTTTGCATTTGTCCTTCTTGAATTTCATCCTATTCGCTTCAGCCCATTTCTGCAGTTTGATCAGTTTGAATTTTAATCCTGTCCTCCAGAGCACTTGCAACCCATCCCAGCTTGGTATCGTCCTCAAACTATACAAGTGTCCTCTCTGTGCCATCGATGAAGATGTTGAACAGAACCAGACCTAGAACCGATCCCTGTGGGACCCCATTCGTTATGCCCTTCCAGCCTGACTATGACCCACTGATAACTACTCTCCAGGAACAGTTTTCCAACTAGTTATGCACCCACCTTACAGTAGATCCATCTAGCTTGTATTTCCCTAGTTTGTTTATGAGACGGTCAGGTGAGACAGTCCCAGAAGCCTTACTGAAGTCCCGATATACCATGTGTAAAGTTCGCCCCCCTCCTCCTACAAAGCTTTCGTTGACAGGCTAACAAGCCATTAGGGTGGTTTCAGGGATTTGTTCCAGGCTATTACTTATCACCTTATTTCTTCACGGTGACAGGTAGGCTAGAAGGAAACAGTTGTGAACACTGAGATTCCTGTGAAGGACAATCCTGCCCTGACCCCTGGAGATCATCCCAGCCCAGCCTCCCCCTGTCTTTGATGTCTAGGAAACATACAGGCGCGAGTGGGCCTCCCTCGCTGCCACCGGAGGGAAGCTGGCATTTAGCGCAAGCCACAACAAATGCGCCACTGAAATCGAAACCACAGCGACCTCAAGGGATGTCTGCCACCGCAGCACCTCCAGCAGAAGCGAAACCAGAACACGCTGTGGGATGCTGAACAAAGTGATCAACTCCAGCACCCGTGGCAGCTAGAGGAGGGGTTGGGAGTCACGACTCCTGGGTTCTATTCCCGACTCTGGACGGGGAGTGTGATGAGGTGAGAGGGGGGCTCTGAGAGCTAAGAGTCCTGGGATCTGTTCTTAGTTCTATCACTGTCTTGCCATCTGACCTCTCTCCCTGCCTCAGTTTACCCCACCATAAAATGGGATGACAGTATTTCTCTAACAGAATAGCAATAAAATAATAATCTGAGTTTACACAGCAACATCTACCCAGGGGTCTCAGACTGGAAACAGCTGAGCCTCACAACCAGGGCAAGTTGAAAAATTTTCATGGAAACTGAAAATTCAGTGTTTGACTTTTCACAGAAAGTGCCTGCTCTTCTCCTTTTGATTCACCAAAAACACCCTGAATTCCTGAAAACAACTAGTTCCTTTCCTGAGGTGCCTCCTGGGAGTTGTAGTTTGAGAGACTCATGTCCCTATTCTCCTTGATGCACCCCTTCCTGAGAGAGGAGACCATGGTGCATCATGGGAGATGTAGTTTGACCTGAAAGCCCAAACAACAGAGAACAGAAACAGGACACATCCAAACTACAACACCCAAGAGACACTGCTGCAGCAGTTTAGATTCCAATTTTTCACCAACAACTTGACAGATATTTTCCATGGCGGGGCCGGTCAGGGAGAGGGAACATTTTGTGATTAAATCTCTCCACCATCCCTCGGTGCCAGGGAGCAGTCTCATTACTCCCATTTCACAGATGGGGAAAACAGAGGCACAGCGGGAGGATGTGATTTGCCCAAGATCTCCAAGTGAGTCTGTGGGGCTGGGAACAGAATCCCAGTCTCCTGCCTCCCAGACCTCACTCATAGGGCCATTGAGGGTTTTTTATTGCTGTGAAGGGCTTTGCGATCCTCTGCCATAAGTATTGTTATTATTCTGCAGAGCACAACGGGAGGAGCAGTAGTGACTTGGGGAAATCAAGGCAGGCTGGGACCCAGTAAAGGTGGGAGGCCAGATAGGAGACTGACTCTTCAATGCATCATCTACTGACCTGTTAAAGGAAGGCAGTAATGGTTTAGTTTGTTAGACAGTGACACTCTGGGATGGTCGGCACCATAGACAGGCCTCTACCATGTGTGCCAGGGAGTAGCTGCGTCAGCTGCAAATCACCGGCTGTTATAGTCCCTAGCCCACCCCTAGAGAACGACCCGGCCTCACACACACGCTAAACTCACTGCATGCGCCAGACTCCCACGTCCTCCCAGAATCATCGACACGGGTGCCAGTAAACACGCCAGGGTCTGGGACCCCTGGTGCACCGGCGCTGGGCAGGTTCTGCCGTCGGACGCTCACGGCCAGACACGTAGCCATGCCCAGCCCTGAGGACCAGCTCCTGAGGACAGGGGGCCAGGGGAGCGGCTGGAAACGTGTCGCGTCCGCTACCGTTCACAGGCTCCCCTCCATCATCGGGGGCGACCGTGGCTGAGCAGCAACTCCCCCCGCCCCCCGCCAGATAACGGAACCCCCCCATGGCACCCACCGATGAGCGAGAGGAATTCCACGGCCCCCTCGCTGGCTGCTAGGACCCTCTGCACCGGCGACTCGGCGTCCTCCATCCCCTGGCGAAAGGCCGGGCGACACTTTCAAAATCAGATCAAACCTCCACCGCTGGAGGCCCTGTGCAGGATAATTAGTGACCCCCAGTCCAGGCCTCCACCCCCTCACCCCTCCATGGAGGCCCCCTCCCAATCATCCAGACCCCCCCACATGGAGCAGCCCCCCCTTGTGCACGCCCCTGGGGGGGAACACCCCCATCCAGGCCTCCACCCCCTCATCCCTCCATGGAGCCCCCCTCCCAATCATCCAGACCCCCCCACATGGAGCAGCCCCCCCCCTTGTGCACACCCCTGGGGTGGAACACCCCCATCCAGGCCTCCACCCCTTCAGCCCTCCATGCAAGCCCCAGATGGAGCCCTCCCTCCAATCATCCCCATCCCCCCAACCACCCAGCCCCCCGAGGGAGCACCCCCCGCCCTATGTGAATGCCCCCGGGGGACCCCCCTTTTTCATGCAAGCCCCAGATCGGGCCCTTCCCCCAGCCCCACCCCAGAGAGCGCCGCTAACCCTCCATTCCGGGCTCACAAGGAGCCCGCCCCCCAGGGCCGCACGCAGCGCCCGGAGGGACCCCGAAACCCCTGGCCAGGGGGAAACCCCACGTGGCTTCAGGAGCCTCCCCCCCGCCCCACGCGGAGCTCGCCTGCAATTGTATCCAACGGTCTCCGCGGCAACCGGGACCGCCCCGCCTCTTAAAGGGACAGGACAGCCGGGAGCGGGCCGGGGTTTGGAGGGGGACCCCGCAGTGGGGGGTAGTGCTGCGGTTCGCAGGGCAGGGGGGCTGGGTATGGGCTGCCCCCCCCCGTTCCCTGGCGAGGGGGCTGCGAGTGGGGCTGAGGCTGCGGTGAGGGGCGCTGCAGAGAGCCCTGGAATAGACAGCTCCGCCCAACCCCCTCTGTGCCTCGCTGGGGACCCTCGGGGGTGTGCAGCGGGGCAGGGTATGCACCATCGATCCGGCCACCCCCGTCCCCGGCATCTCACCTCAGGGGAGTCCCGCAGGTCAGACAAAGCACAAAACACCGCTCCACGACCTCCCGGTTTTCGCTGAGCACCCCCCCTTTGTTCACCGTGGGGTGGGGGGGAGGAATCTGGCTGGATTCCAGCCCGCCTGCAACCTCCGGCCTGGCTTGTGGTTGACACAGTCCTCCCTGAGAGACTTGGACTGCTTTGCATAAAGGAATGGGTGTGTTTCCTACCCTGTGGTCAGCTGTGTGTCATGTGCCCCCTACTGCTGGCAGCTAGGGGAGATTCTTTTTCAGCTCAGCTGGCAGGAGTCTCCTGTGCCTTTAGGGTGGGAGTTCTGTCCACGTGGACACCCACAAAGATCTGACTATTTTTTAAACTTTTCCTGAAGGATTTAACTCCAGGAAGATCTTTTTGCCAGCACCAAGGGCTCTTGAAATGATACTGTGCTTTTCATTAAGTGCTGTGGCTAAAAAGATTTTTCTAAATGACTCAGTTGTAAAATATATTTTTACAATGCTGGGGAAAAAAAAAGAAAAACCCTCCTTGCCAGAGCATGTTGTGAAGGCCTCGACTGTAACAGGGATCCAACCCCCCCCCCCCCCCAAAAAAAACCAACCCTAGGTAAGGTCATGGAGGGACAGCAATGGCTATTAGCCAGGATGGAATAGTGTTCCTAGCCTCTGTTTGCCAGAAGCTGGGAATGGGCGACAGGGGATGGATCATGTGATGATTCCCTGTTCTGCTCATTCCCTCCGGAGCACCTGGCATCGGCCACCGTCGGCAGACAGGATACTGGGCTGGATGGACCTTTGATCTGACCCAGTCTGGAAGTTCTTATGCTCTTAGGCCCAGTTATTTGTGGTTCCCAATTCCTTATTCAAAGGCCAAAATCATTTTTTTAAAAAAATTCCAATAAGGCTCTGGGCTTTGACTGGCTCGGAGTGAGGAAGCCCTTCCAGACACACTCTGCCATTATCC
Source organism: Dermatemys mawii (assembly GCA_007922305.1). Classification (NCBI taxonomy): domain Eukaryota; kingdom Metazoa; phylum Chordata; order Testudines; family Dermatemydidae; genus Dermatemys; species Dermatemys mawii. Next base: position 1,437,062 of record ML677353.1, read on the forward strand.
AGAGATGAGGGCATGCCCCTCCCAAGGCTGTAGCTTCATTTCTGGCCCAAACTCTGCCCCTTTCTACTGGGCATTTTTTTTGCTAGTAACCCTACAATAGACACTTAACAAGCATCAGGGGACCAATCTTCTCCCTTGCCATGTCCCAGCTACCTCAGAACAGCCTAATGGTCACAGGGATGTCATGGGGGAGGGGGTACCTGAAAAATTTGTTGCCACATAATCTAGCTTCTTATTTAGCTAATTACCAAATAATTACTAATTTGATTGAATTTTAGAACAATCATGTTCATTTTGGCGAAATTACTAAAAATGTAATCTTACCTGGAGGACATTTAAAAACAAAAGATTGTTGGCCTTTGATTAAAACACTGGGACCAGCTTTATCCTGTGGGGGACACCAGGGAGCGGAGACAGGGCCTCACTCCACACTGCTGTCATCCTAGCAGAACCGGTGCTAAAGAGGCTGCAGGGAGCGGGTAGCATCACAAGGGGGAAGCCGCTTCCCATGAGTGGTAGGGAGGGACCCACATAACAGATTCAGAGACTCCAAGGGCAGCAGGAACCGCTGTGATCCTCTAATCTGATCTCTTCTACAGCACAGGCCAGAGACCTGTCCCCAGATCATTCCTTGGGAACTAGAACATCTGTCTGAAAAAACATCCCAGGCCGTGATGGAGAATCCGCCGGGCCCCGCAGTGAATTGTTCCAATGGTGAATTACGCTCGCTGTTAAAAATCTCCACCTTATTTTCCGTCTGAATTTCTCTAGCTTCAACATCCAGCCGTTGGATCATGTTCGACCTTCCCCTGCTAGATCCCCGGCCAAAGATTTGTTCCCCCTACAGGTACTTTTAGGCTGTGATCACGACACCCCTTAACCTTCCCTCTGTTCAGCTACACAGACTGGCCCCTTGGACTCTCTCACTCTAAGGCAGGTTTTTCCAGCCCTTTAAGTGATTCTCGTGGCTCTTCTCTGACCCCTCTCGTATTTATCTACGTCCCTCTTGACCTGCCGCCCCCAGAACTGGAGATGGGATTCCAGCAGCTATCGCCCCAGTGCCAGATCCAGAGGGAAAATGATCCTCTCTCCCACTCGCGCTTCCCGGTTATCCATCCCAGGCCTGTGTTACACCCCTTGGCACCGGCACTGCACAGGGGTCTCGTGTTCGGCTGATGATCCACCATGGACACCGCTCCCTCCAAGTCCTTTCCAGTCTCCGCTTCCCAGGACGGAGCCCTCCATCCCCTAGGTCTGGCTGCATCCTTTGTCCCTCGCTGGATACATCACATCAATCCTGCCCGCCCGCTGCCTTTGCTCCACTGCACCATGCTCTAGAGCCTTTTGATCCCCTTCTGCCGTGTCAGGACCTGACCCTTAGGGAGAAGCCCTGGGAGACTTCCCTTCCCAGCTCGCAAGGCAACGACTTCCCTCTGCAAGAGAGAGCCCTTCATCTGGGGAGCTTAAGCCAGAGGAGTTGCTTCTTCAGCACCATTAAAGCCCAAACCACATTTCCATGATTCTGCAATTACCCAGTAAACAACCGACAAGAGACGGGAGGGCGACGCTAGACGGGGTCTGGGCTGATCGACTCCCGGGGAATACCCAGGGTACGGGGCAGCGAATGAGACCTGGGCGTCAGCAGAGGGCGCTCTCCTCTGTGCCGATTCTAATACCCCAGCCTGGTCCCCTACCACACCCATCAGCTACATTATCCTCCCGCCTCTGCTCTGCCAACCATGCCAGCCTCCAGCGCCCCCTTGTCCTCTTCTCCCATGAGCTTTCCCTAAGCCCCCTCCTAAGCTGCCCCTTGTGTGCGGCACAAACTCCATTCCCCAAGGCAGACAGCAGCAGCCTGCTCCACCAACCCCCCCGAGCCTCACCCCCGCCCCGATGCCCCCAGAGCCTTGGCCACTGGGCATGGTGGGGCAGGGGGTGACCTGCGTTCTCCAGTCTACACACCCCTAGTGTGGGCAGGTCTCCACCTGCTGGCATTTAAACAATCACACAACGAAGGTTGTGCCAAAGGCTGGATCCCGCCCACCCGGTTAACTGGGAGAGGCAGCCTCTGTGGGGCCAGGGCTTCCGGTTTGGGTGGGATGGGGCCCCCAGACACACCTGGGATTGAAGATACAGGCTCTGTGCAGGCAGCTACAGACACAGGGCAGAAGCCCAGAGCGTGACCCCTGGCAGTGGAGGCAGGGACAGCTAACCCCATGTCTCTAGCCCCACTGGAGTCTGGCAGGGAGTCGTCTGGCCAGGATCCAGGGGTTGTTAACCCCGGTTAAAGGGGCTGGATATTAAGCAGCCCCGGAAGGTGGAGGTCGCGGGCCCATAGTACAGATCCAGCGAGGGCGGCAGTGGGTGAATGTCCCTCAGCTCCTGGGGCATGGGGGAGGCTGGTCTGCCTGGCTCATTCGTGGCCTTGGCTCTCTCCACTGAGCAGAGCACTAGCCCTCCCCTCAACCCTCGAACGCAGCAGGCCAAAGTGACCAGCCGGAGCCCCCTCCCCCTCCCAGCCTGGGGGACCAAGGAGCACTAGATGCCACCAAGAATCACCAGCCCCCCACAACCATCTTCCCGTCCCCCGGCTCTGCCCCCATCTCCCACCCCACCGCCGGCTTCCCCGTGGCTTGTGTGGCTTCCTCACCATCCTGCACACATCTTGCCTGACCTGTGGCTCCTCCGCTCTGCCCCCCGCTGTGCTCTGCCAGCTGGAGATCCCTCCCAGCTCTCTTCTCCTCCCCCCTTGCATTCTCCCCCCTCTTGGGGTCTGTCCCCCTTACACTGGGACCCCGCCCAGCCCTGCACCAGAGGGAGGGAGAATGCTGAAGAGCCCCTCCATTGCCCCAGCCAGCTGAGAGAGGACAGGCACCGGGCAGGAGTCTCCCCCCGCACCCCGCCCCGGGCATTGGCAGGGGCGAAGGATCCCCTTCCCCTGGAAATCGGCTCCCTGTAGAGACGGCCCCTCTCCCCACCTTGCAGAGAATGGGCCTGGGGTCTCCAGTCAAGGCTGGCCAAGTTGCATGAAGGTTGGGTAGAGCGAGCAGGCCGCTGTAATACCCAGCCCAAGCTGGGTCACTGGTTACAGGACCGGAGGGGCAGGGAGCTGCGTTAAAGGGCCCTGGACCATGGGCTTTGCCTGTGTTTCTACTATTTCCCATTCAACCAACTAATGCGGGTTCTGGGGCAGAGGGAGGGAATGGGGGAGCGGAGTGTAAAGGGTTAAACTCACCCTTTCTCTCTGCAGCCCAGCGATCAGCCCCGGCTGTAGGTCACCAGTGAAGCGAATGTGCTGGCCTCAGCCTGGGCATACGGGAGAACCGGACGAGATTCAGTGGCGTTTCCTCTATTCAGCTTGATGGGATCATCCCACCGAGGAGTCTGTCCATAGGAACCGCCCCCCACCACTAGCAGCTTCACGTAGAGTAACGGGGATGTCCCAGGTCAGGATCAAGGGGCATCAGCAGAGAATCTGCAACACTAATAGCTGGCACTGGGTGGGGGCTGGCACTTGGCTGCAGTGGCACGGCTGTGCTGGGAGGTTTCCCAGTCCGGGCCTGCTTTAGGCCCGTGCTATTCCTCCCTCGCTGTCATGAGCAGAATGTTCTCTGCGCCGTGACAGGCTCATCGCACGAGAAAACAGTGAAACCAAAAGGCGGATTTATTGGCATTTTCACAATCCACAGCGAACACAGAACACTGAATACGCCAGGCTTCATGCTCGGAGCGCGGGGAGCAAACGCGGCCGACTGAAACCTGCCTCCTGCCCTACTCCACACTCACTGCCTCCAGCGCTCCCTGGCTCAGCTAAAGCCTCACACCTTGGAATCGTTAGTGGCGATCTAGTTCCAAGGGTAAGAGAAAGGGGTGGGGGGGAAAAAACAGACAGGGAATAAATCCTGACCTAGGTATCATCTCGAACACTGTGCTTCTGCGGCACTGCCCAGCCGGCAGCCTCTGGGCGCTGTACTGACAACAGGGAGCCCCACAACCACTGCCAGGCAGGTATTTGCCCTATTTCACAGATGAGGAAACTGAGGCACAAAGTAGTGGTGCCATCTGCCCAAGAGCTGAGAATGGAACCCTGCTGTCCTGGGCTCTGGCCACTAGACCACGTTTCCCACCCCAACGTGGCTGCATTTTCATCCAGGGAATTTTGGTAACAATATAAATTCTAAAAGCAAACGCAGAATCACGGGAATTGTACGGAGAAACCCACATCTTGACCCAGCTCCACTTAGTGCTTACAGAGCGTGAGGCTTTTGTGTTTCCAAAACCCTTCCCACGGAGTCCAGAACATCGCGGGTTAGATTCCCTGGGTTCTTTTCTGGGTCTTCCCCTCTGAAGAGGTTCGGTTTACTAGATGGATCCCTTTTTGGGGTCCATCACAAACAAGGGGACCAAAGAGGCCTGACCCCACTGAAGCCAAGGGCAATAGACGCCAATGGGCCCACAATTTCACCCCAACAGTGCGTCCACCCTAGTTTCTGCTCCGGGTACCTTTGTACCTGACCCCGTGTAATTGTGGCTGTTCTCAGCCCTAGGAAGGGGCTGACCCTTGGCCATCCATCCTGCTAAGCTCTTGGTTTTGTGGCGATCTCCCGGCAGCAAATTTCACAAGTTAAAGGTTTCACATTTGCTGCCTTTCCAGTGGGGCGGGACTCCCCTGCGTTCTCGTCTGCCGAGAGGGGCAAATGGGCACAGTGGAGCGGGGGGGAGCTGGCTGGCTTGCATGGCCTTACATGGATTCACCATAAAACACTCAATCAAAATGCAAACCCCTCAACAGACAAGGTTTCTCCAGGAACGTTCCACACCTGGCCCCGGTTTAAAGCCACTCGGGCCCCACTCAGCCTATGCCCCTCTCTGCCAGCCGGGCTCAAATGCCAGGCAGGTCTCTTGCTCTCTGCGCTGGGGCCACTATGGAGCAGGCTGCTCCGCTCCAGGGGTCTGGCGTGGCTCTAAGGAGCCCCTGTGGGCACTGAAGGGAGGGGTGTGTGTCTCCCAGCCCGCAACAACCTCCAGGGCAAAGGGAGCCAGTGTAGAACCATCACCAGGCTGGCGACCTGTGCGATAAACTCACAGGATCCTTGTGCTTTGGACTGGGGACCTGCAAATCCTTTAGGACGTAACCCCCAAAACCCAGATACACACACACCCCTCTACACACACACACCCTCCACACACACACACCCCTCCTCCACACACACACACCCCCTCCCCGCACCCCAGTTGCATGGAGCAGGTCTTGCTTCAATTGGGGAACAATCACCACCACTGAAGTTAACACCGAGACCTGACGGGAAGCCATCAGCCGACCGGGGAGATCCTTGATCCCCACCCGTCCCTGGGCCGTGGGAGGAGGCGGCTGCCAGGCACGTTCAACGCGGGAGGCGGGGGTTTCTCCATCCACTCTCGGAGCTGGTCTTTGGTCGTGGCCCGTCCTGGTCTCTCCCAGCCAGCGGAGGAGGGGTCAGTGGTCCCCCCACAAATGGACTCAGAGGAAAAAACCGACGGACCAGTCGCAGTGCTGTGCCCAATGCCACTGTGGGCAGCGCCGCTCCCCATACGCTGCGGGGCCCGGCTTGGCTCAGGCCCGGGCCTTGCGTAATGGGATCTGTAAGAACGCGCGGGGCATGGGCTAGCCCCCGCAGCCACACTGGGCCTGCGCTTCCCCCAGCCAAAGTCCAGTCCCCCAGAGAGACAGTCACAGCCCCACTCCCTGCCCCCTCACTATCCAGGGGGCGGGGCGGGGCGGTAATTCACCCCCAGCAGCAATTGGTCAGCAGCATGCTGGCACCATGTGGAGTCAGACGCCTCCTGCGGGGAGGGTTTGGGGGGCGTCATCCTGGATTTTAACCCCCTCATTCTTCTTTCCACCGGCAAGGATCCGCTTTGTCTGGAGACGACCCCTCTTGAGACAGCAGGGCGGGGAGGGGTTTGGGAGGCAAGCCACCAGCTGAACCCCTCTTTACCCACAGGGCTGAGGCAGGGGCATTTATGGCTCCCTAATCTTCCCCGTCGCCATGAGGGGCTGAGACCCCTTCCTGGCCAGACGCTCCCCCCCCGACCGGGGAAGGTCACCCTCCCTCGGGAGGCTGCTCCTGGGGCAGAGCCCTCCCGCTGCCCCACCAGGGGGCTAGTTGGCCTTGTAGAGGTCCTTGCGGTGCCGCACCTCCTTCAGCACCCGCGCCCGGAAGCTGTCCCAGTCCTCGTCACTCAGCCGCTGCAGCCCCAGGGCCCGGTGCAGCTCCCGGCAGTGGGTCCGCAGGAACGGGTTGTATTCCTTCTCCTCGCCGATGGTGGAGGGGCACTGGGGCGGGAGAGAGGGGACCAGGTCAGCAGGTGCAGAGCTGCAGCCCGGGGAGACGACGGATCCCAGCAGGGAAGAGGCAACGCGCATGGCGTGTTCTGAGCCCTGCGCTGAGCCCAGCCCGTTTGCATCCAAAATCCACTTCTCCAGCCCCGTTCACCTCGAGACCGGCTCCTAGGAACCGGGTTCAAAGCGATTTTCCTTTACGGTCTGGATGGTGGTAACCCCTAGCACACAAGAAATTACCGACATGCAGCTGCCTCTGGGGTGGGACATGGCAGCCGTATATAGCAGCAGGATGTGCCAGCAGGGTTAGGATGGGAAGCCAAGATAGACCCCAAGTCCAGGTGAAACCGTGCGAGGGGAATTTAGGAAGGTGAAATGGAATTACTCAGGTACCCAGTGCAGAGACTATCTGCCCCAAACAGTGGCCCTAATAGGGCAGGGTCAAGACACATGAATGGGGCGCAGGGAGAGTGTTTAGGGGTGCAGAGGGAATGGACGCTGATGATGGGGAGCAGCTTGCGGGTGGGGCCTTCGGGGAATGAGGCAGGGACCCAGACTGGGGGCAAAGGGACCTGCCCCAGTTTGCCAAGTGTAACCCTTCGCTTGCCAGACTGTCCAGGCTGCCGGTCGCACGGCGACAGATCCATGAACTGCAGCATCCAGCTGACCCCAGCCAGCCAGTCTCCTGTGCCCGTTGGGTTCCTGTGAGGCGGGTGTGAATTCAAACCAGCCTCTGCCCCGGCCCCCGCTGCCAGGCTAGGAAGCAGCTGGATCCAAGCAGCAGGGGAAGTGGCACCAGCTTCCGGCCAGGTGTTTCCCAGCCCCGGCGTGTGAGGGGGAAGAGCCAGGAAGGAGGAACTGGGGCCGGTCTGAGTGGCACCTGCACCGGATGCCAAGGTCCGGGAGTATCCCCTCCCCCCCACGCCGATACCCACCGTGCTCCTCTTCTCCAGTCTCTGCAGGTTCACCCATTGCAGCTTCTGCTCCAGCGCGGGGTTCTCCAGCTCCAGCAGGCTGGCGAACGTCAGGCAGTCCAGGGCGTACTCGTGTCCTTGGGGCGCAGAGAGGGCCGTGAGTAGGGCAGACGGGGCTGGCACGGGCCGGGGCTCCAGTTAAGAGCACGGGCTGGTGAGCCAAAGGCCCGGGCGGGAGCCAGGCTGCCTGGGTTCTCTTCCCATCTGTGCTGGCCCCATAGTCTGAGTTTCCGCTAAGCTGCGGAGCTGCCTATTAACCCTGCGCAAGGGCTCAGGGCTGTGGCGTGGAGAGAAGCCCCGTCCCCGCCGGCCCCGGTATGGACTTACCCCGGATTTGCCGCGGCCAGGGGAGAGGAGCCCCACTCTTGGCTTGGCCCAGTCCCGCCGCAGCTGCCCTGCCCAGGGAGGGGTGCCTCTCCCCACACCCCGAGCTGCTGCGGCGAGAGAGAGGAGTCCTCACTCCCCGGGGCAGCCTGCAACCCAAACCCCTCATCCCTGCCCCCACCAGAGCGCCCCCCCCCCTGCACCCCAGCCTTGAGCCCCCTCCCGCACCCCAAACCTCTCACCCCCAGCGCCTTCACCCCTAGCTGGAGCCCTCACCCCCCTGCACCTCAACCCTCTGCCCCAGCCCTAAGCCCCCGCCCACACCCCAAACCCCTCATCCCCAGTCCCACCCCAGAGCCTATGTCCCGCCCACACCCCAACCCTCTGCCCCAACCCCCGCCCACACCCCAAACCCCTCATCCCCAGTCCCACCCCAGAGC
>ML677353.1:1450121-1478133 GCA_007922305.1 Dermatemys mawii
CCAGAACAGGGTGCTCCATACTTTGGGGGCAGGGGACGACACCTCCCCACCGCCAGACAGAATCCCTGCGCGCTCCAAGCTGTCTGGCGTACACGTGGGGGTATGTGTAAGCGGGCCACTGGCGGGGGGTATTTGTGTGTACGTGGGCCGCTGGCGGGGGGGTGTACACGCGGGCCTATTGGGGCCCATCCCGCCCCCTCCGCCGGGGCAGGCTCATTCCCTGCAGGGCACCGTCCCGGGTTCCCCTGCGCCCACCTGTAACCACCCCAAACTTGGGGGCTCCCTGCCCCAGCCCCTGGGCGATCCCGCTCTCCTCCGCGCACACATGCTTTGTCCGGCCTGCTCTGGCTTGTGGCCACCCCCTTGTATCTCCCGCCCACATTCCCCATCCCCCCCCCCAACATTCCCGGCCCCCGCCCCCTATCCGGCCCAGCCACATGTGCGGGGAGAGATAAGCCAGGGCACAGCCCGGTAAACCGCTGCCTTTCAGGAAGCGAACGTGACTTTTGCTACAACTCCCCCCCCAACCCCCCCTCGAGCTCATGAGATCAAAGCCCCCGAGGTCCCTGGGGGCAGCGCTGGGGGCGGGGGCTGGGTCAGGGCAGCCCCATGCCAACCCGGAACAGAACCGAGTTCACGGAGATGACCGGGGAGGGGGGCTTGTGCTGGCTGGGACAAGGGGAGCAGGTGGTTGAAAAGAACCGGCTGGAAGTGGGGAGGGGAGTTCCAGGGTCCCCGGCCTAAGCTGGGTTAACCCACCTGCACTGGTCGCCCGCCTGGGGGAGGCTGGAAGGGGGCAGGGAAAGGGGCAAAAAGAAGGGAAGCAGCAGCTGGTGAGAGGGGCAAGATCAGCCAGGCCAGAACCGATAGTGCAGCCAAGGGATGCGGCTCCGGGGACCGCGCCAGCTCCTGCCCACGGGCCACAGACCCACCGGGGCGAGCGGGGAGCCCCGGCCTTGGCCTCTTGAGTGTGGTTAACGAGGGGGCTGGTTGTGGGGTTCGGAGATGGACCATTGTCCGCTGGGAACTGACCTGAGACCTACCAAACCCACGGTCCAGGGAGGCCCCCCAGCAGCAGCCAGGATCGGGGTGGGTGGGAGCAGATTTTAAGGGCCCTGCCAGCCCCAGGAGCCCCTTCCCCAGCTGTAGGCAGTAGACCAAGGCCCGGAGGCCAGAGCAAGCCCCAGATTCCCTCCTCACCCTAATAAGGGACTTTCATGGTAGGCTCCCCTCAGCTCCACTGACCCTCCCCCTCCAGACCCTCCCTCTGTTCCGGCACCGCCCTGCCCATCACTTCCACATGGCAGCCGGACACGCCAGGGCAGGGCCCTTCCCCGCCCCTCAGTCCCACCCGCAGCCTCAGCCCTGGGCTCCCCACATGCTCTGCCTCCCTCCCTGCACAGCCCCACCCCCGAAGGGCAGGAAGTTGGCCCCCACTCCCGTCCCCCAGAGCAGCCCCCTTACCAGTGTTTGTGGGTGCACAGGATGGCCTCCAGCGTCACCCCCTCCTGCTCGATGGCCGCCTGGAAGAAGAGCGCGCGTAAGCAGCACCCCCAGCCTGACCACAGAGGGGCAAACCCAGCCTACCCCAGGGAGCTCCCTGGTGGGGTGGGCTGCACCAATCAACTGGGGGACAGACGGGAGAGGAGGTGACCAGCCAGCCAGCGCCTCCCACAATCCGGCAGCCATTTGATTCAGGCCCAGGGAAGCTGTTGATATTGGGGGTCCCTGTGCTCCCCGCTGCTGCACCCTCCAGTTGCTCTAACCTACCCTCCCCCGCACTGCTGCCCCATGCTCTGTGCAAAGGAACTACCCCCACACCCCACAGCTGCCCCCAGGAAGGATGGGTGAGACTCGAACCCAGGACTGCCATAGGGCTAAGTAGCCCATGCCCGGCCAGTTTGGCAGGCAGGGGGCGGGCTGCCAACCCAGGGCTCCTCCTGGCAGCACAGACCCTTCCCTGCCCCTGGCAGGGGTCAGGAGTCCAATTCTCCAGCACACACAGCTGGCTCCACCTCATTGCTACAGTAATCCCCAGTGAAGCACAGAGCAATCGTCCATCTAACCCAGGATCCTGCCTCTCACCACTGCCGGTGCCAGGTGCTTCAGAGTAAGTGAACAGAAGAGGGCAACTAGCAAGTGACCCATTCCCTGTTGCCCACTCCCAGCTTTTGACAGTCAGAAGCTTAGGGACACCCAGAGCAGAGGGTTGCATCCTTAACCATCTTGGCTAATAGCCACTGATGGACCTGTCCTCCAGGAACTTCTCTAGTTCTTTTTTGAACCCAGTTAGTTTTAGCCTCACAACATCCCCTGGCAAGGAGTTCCACAGGTTAATGGGGCGTTGGGTGAAAGAACTTCCTTATGTTTGTTTTAAGCCCGCTGCTGGTTAATTTCATTGGATGACCTGTATGTGAAGGGGAAAATAACCCTTCCCTCGTCACTTTCTCTGCACCCGTCATGATTTTATAGACCTCCCCCATATCCCCCATTAATTGTCTTTTTCCTAAATTGAACAGTGCCAGCCATTTCCCTCTCTCCTCAGACAGACGCTGTTTCACCCCCCTACTTGTTTCTCTTGCCCTTCTCTGACCTATTCCCAATTCCAATGCATCTTTTTTGAGATAAGGCGACCAGAACTGCATGCAATAACCAACTGGATTTATATAGTGGCACTATGATATTTTCTGTTTTATTCTCTATCCCTTTCCTAAGGCTTCCTAACATTGTTCGCTTTTTTGACAGCCGCTGCACATGGAGCAGATGTTTTCAGAGAACTATCCACAGTGACTCCAAGATCTCTGTCTTGGGTGATAACAGCAAATTTACCCCCCATCATTTTCCACACAGAGTTGGTATTGTACTTTCCAATGGGCTTTGCTTTGCCGTTTTCAGCACTGAATTTCCTCTGCCGTTGCGCTGGAGATCCCCTTGTAACTTCTCGCTCGCAGTCCGCTCTGGGCTTAACGATCTTGAATACATTTGTATGGTCTGTAAATTTTGCCACCTGGCTTCCATCTTTAGCTCAGCCGAGCCATTTCCTGCCCCGGGAGCTTTTCACGATGCACTGTTTAACCAGCAGTGCGGCGCTTGGGAGCCTGCCAGACAACCTCTGGGTCAGGCACCCTTTGTATTGGGGCGGGGAGGGGGTGTTTTCTGGGAAGCGGAGCAGTCCCTGCACTGGCCCGTTCAGGTGGAGAGGGCTCTTTAGAGTCAGTCCTGGCCTGCTGGTGGCCCATTCGCAGCTGGGGAATTCTCCCCCATGCCCACGCTGGGAGAAGCAGTCATTTCCATGTAGCAGCTGCTCTTCCTCTGTTGCTCTCTTGTTTCCCCTCCTCCCCCTACTGCTTCCTGCCAGCCCCCAGGGCAGGTCCCCCTCCCGCCTCCCCGTTCATTCCGCCATCGCTCTGGGCACTAAGTGAGCTCCAGGCGGCAAGGGGTTAAAAAGAACCCAGGCCAATGTAGTAGCAATCTGCAGGCATGGGGCTGATCTCAGAAGCCAACCCCTCCCCCGGGACGCCCCCGAGTGACTCAGCACCGCTCCTTTCCATAACATGTTTGGAGCCTAGTGTGTGTGGCGTGGGGGTGCGGAGCAGCTGCTCTCGGGGAGGGCGAAGCAGGCCCCACTTGTGGGCACAGATCCAGCAGGCCGGGCGCACCGGAGTGGAGCCAACAGCTGGTTCGTATTGACCACCTTGGGCGCCGCCTCGGTGCCCATCGGGCAAAGCATCCCCTATGTCAGAGACAGGGCCACCGAGGGGCTGACACACCGTCTGCTGCAGTCTTCCGTCACTAGGACTGGTCATGACGGGGTTAAAAGGGGCAGCCAAGTTCTCCGTAAAGCAGGCTGTAATGAGACCGTGCATGCACCGCTGCCCTCTGCTGGCTGAATTCAAAACTGCTCACCTGTGTCACGGGCCCTATAGCGCTACCATCTTAAGGGGATTCTCCTTCGCTCTGTGCAGCGAGGGGAGCTCTGCGAAGCTCTGAGTGGCCGCAGCGTGGGGCTTGGAGACAGGCATGGAGCCTTGTTCCTACTCCAGCCCCATGCTTCCTGCCTCCCCACTGCAAACTTGGGAGGAGGGGCCAACGCCCGAGCACAGGGGAGTAACGGGGCGTGGCCGGGGGCGCGCACAGTCACTGAGGGCAGTTCCATTGTGGGGAGGGGTATTTTAGGAGCCAGGATTCCCCCTCCCCTGCAGAAGGGACTCCGCATTTCCTTTCTGTGACCTCCCTGACCCCGTGCTGCGTATCTCACTCTCCTCCCCCCTCTACCAGCCACACACAGGCAGCGTGCGCACGCGCTCTCTCTCTCTCTCTCTCAGGGGTTTAGCCTTTCACCCGTCACCATGGTATCTGGGCAACTTCCCTGCAAAATCAACAGCAACCGCCAAGTCCCGAGCGGGCTCTGTGGAGTCCCTGGCACCCCCCCCCCCCCCCCCCCCGGGACCAAAAAGCGGGCCCCCACCCCCCCCCCCCCCCCCGGCGGCAGGAAGTTGGGGGCTGGGCCGGCAGCTGCAGGGGCCTTTGAAGAGCAGGGCAGCGAGGGGGCCAGGGCTGGTTCGCTGAGGCTGGGTGCCTGATCTTTGTATGATGCCCTCCTGCCCCCCACGCCAGGTGGGGTGGGACAGGCAGCCCAGCAAAATCCAGCAGATCCTCAGGATGCAGGAAGACAGTTGGGAGTGGGGGGTGGGCAGGAAGAGGGGGCGCAGACAGAGGGTCAGGCACTAGCCCCCCTCCCACCCCCGTGGCCACTAGTCCCCTTTCCCTGCCCCTCAGCCTCAGGGACCCCCATGCGTCTCAGTGGATTGAGAAGGGTCAATTTCATGCGCCGGTCCCAGTGGGGCGGGAGAGTGCCCCCACCGGGGCACCGGAGGAGTTCTCACCTGCACGGCCAGCGGGTCTGAGGGGTCGATGGCGGCAGCCGAGTTGGAGCAGGTGTCGATGACCAGGTAGCTGTAGTTGTTGGATAAGACAGGGATCGGCAGGATCTTCACCCCTGGGGTAACAGGGCAGACAGACAAGCAGCTGAGAAAGGGGCTCCAAGCCAGAGCTTCAAACCCCCAGGGAACCCCGAGGGGCCGGGAATCAACCAGCTCAGACCCTGACCCCTCAGCATTTGTCCCGATCCGGACACGGGCCAAGGCAGCGGAACTGGAGAGTTTGATCAGTTATTGCTAGAGCGGCTGACGAGATTCAGCGCCTCGTGCCCGGTTAGACCCCCAGACCCTGGCCCAACCCGAACCTGGATTCACCTGTTAGCGTAACCACCCCTCAGCCTCCCGCACTGGAACCCGGCACCTTCAGCACTAAAGGCACGAGGCTCTGTCGCCTGAAGGAGGAACTCCACTAGCTGACGGCGGTAGTAGACTGTTACCCTCTCATGCACCAGCTGCTAGAGGGGGCTAGAGATCCACTCTCTCACAAGGTGCGCTACCTCGGCACCATGGCTTGTGGGATGAGTGAGAACAGTTTCCAGAAGCTGGGGGAGGTGGGGAGCAGCCCCAGAAGCTGCGAGGACTCACCGCTGAACATCACGGGCTGGGGGATCGAGTGGCCATGTGGGTACCGCTCCCGGGCTTTCTTCATCTGCCGCCGGTAGAACAGGTAGCCAAGCCTGGTGCGGGCGTACAGGCTGTACCTGGGGAGAGGACAGGGAGAGGGCCAAAGTGAGATGCAGAGACGGGTCACCCACCCAACCCCGTAGGGGCCCCAGCAACTCAGCTGCTCTCCCTGCCCTCTTTAGGGTGGGGGGCAGACGTGCTGCAGAGCAGCCTAGGGTGCCATTAGGTAGCATCCCAGCCTCTCCCCTCCTCCCCCACCCCGAGAAAGCGAGAAGAGACAGGGAAGCACGAGGGTCTGGATTTCCCCCCCTTCCCAAGAGGCAGCAGCAAAAGCTTTGAGGCCAAACCCTTTCTACTCCCTCTGGGGAGGTGGCCAGGCCAGCGGCTGCCGGACAACAGAGATGGGGATGGGAGGCCAGGGTCCGGGACCATGAGTCACATCACAGCTCTGACGCAGGCCAGGTCAGACGCTAGGAACTCCGGCCAGCAGCTCAACGTCAGTTGGGGAGGGGATTTTAAGACCTTTCTAGCCCAGTGAGAGCCCCGGCGATCCTGCCCTACCGTGCTTCAGCCGGCAGAGCTTGGTTCATTCACCGAACCAGCCCGAGATACATCAGCAAAACCAGCACTGGGGCCAGCAGGAGTCTCGTTCCCTGCTACGGCGATCCTGCAGCACAGGCTTGTGTAGCGGTCCCGGTCTATCCCCCTGGGGAGACCCTCTTCTGGCATACACTGGCCCACCAATTCCCTCCGCAGCCCGGGGCCAGACTCCCTACAGCCAGACCACAAATAGCAGCTGTGGGCGCCTTGAGAATCAGGGGGTCAGCTTCTGAGAGGGCGTAAATCAGCATAATTCCCTTGACATCAATGGAGCTCCGACCATTTGCGCCAGCTGGGAATCCTGTCTGCAGGCTGTTAACCTCAGTTTTCCCCTCTGCAAAATGGGGCTAATATGCTTTCACACACACACTCTGCCTCTCTGCCCACTCCCGGTAAGCACGGCTTTGACCACCGGTGCTACCAGTGCCCCGGGATCGGCACGGCTCCCACGATCACACCAGCTCTGCATGTCGGTTGGGGGAAAGGGGGATCACACCAGGTCTGCGTGCGGGTCAGGGGAAGGGGGAAGCAAGCCCTCCTTCTATCCCCCTCCCGAAGCCAAATTAGCCAGAGCCCTTCGTCTGTCTCAGCCGGGGCCCAAGTGCGGGCAGATGGTCCTGTTACTGGGGGACAGTTCGGGGGTGGGCGCTGACTCTCCGTGAATTTAGCTGGAGAGGCGCACGGCAGGGCTGATGGGACAGTGGGCAGCTGGTGGTTAACGGGCCTGGAGAAGGAATGGGGTCGGGGGGAGTGGCGGGGGGCCTCACCCTGCTGCTCTTGGACTCACCCAAGCAGGCATCTCTACTGGTTTCTCTCCAAAGATAGAAGAGTAAGAAATATCCTGGCACCGTGGGGGGAAGGAGTTGGGTGCAGTGGGTCATAACAGGGACTATTCTATTCCGGGGGTGGGCGGATGGGAAATCGGGACTCCTGGGTTCTATTCCCAGCTCTGGGCGGGGGAGTGGGGTTTAAGGGGTGGGGGGCTGGGGGTCAGGACTCCTGGGCTCTATTTCAGGTGGGGTGACCAGACAGCACGTGTGAAAAATCGGGAAGGGGATGGGGGGGTAATAGGAACCTATACAAGAAAAAGACCCCAAAATTGGGACTGTCCCTATAAAATCGGGACATCTGGTCACCCTAATTTCAGGTCCAGGAGGGGAGGGGAGTTTGGGTGGAGTGGGATCTGGGAGGGGAGGGGAAGGGAAGGGAGTGGGGTCTAGTGAGTGGGCAGGGGGCAGGGAGTCAGGACTCCTGGGTTCTATTCCCAGGTCCAGGAAGGGAGTGGGATCTAATGGGTTAGAACGAGGTGGGGAGGGGGGTCAGGGAGCCAGGACTCCTGGGTTCTATCCCTCGTTCTCCTACTCTTTGTTCATTAGCAAGCCCTTGTTCTTCACCCCGCAAGCTGTCTGTAGATAAATCTCTGTATTTTGTGTAATTTTTATATGACTTTTGTGTTAACTTTTCATATAGCCTTGTGTTAGAAACTGTTAAACTTTGGTAATATGTTCTAGCCCCTAAGGTAGGATAATTAAGGTAAAAGAAAAATGTCTCTTTGCTAGGAGTAGAATAAGATTTTCCCCCCACTTTGTAATCAATCGCCCTGTTGAATGAATGAGGTGTGAATGAGCGAGGTGTGGAAGGCGGCACCTCCAGAGAGCTGCAAGGATTGAAGAGAGGATGGGAGCCACAGGCAAGGACAATCAAAGGTATCAAGTGGGCCGACTAAGGAAAATCGGACATATTGACGGCCTGGAAGGGGGGGGGGGTAGTTAGCAGCCAGCACCTTCTTTTGGGACCCCCCTCTCTGCAGCATTGGGACAACCCCCAGAGAAAAAGCAGCCCAAAGGACCAATGGACACAGAGCCCCAGATTTTGAATCGGGGACAGGTTTGCAGGACAGGGAAGCTGCTGTATAAGTGAGGTGCCTGGCAGAGGACCCCGGGTCTCGTCTTGTCAACATCGGAGCATCGATCCGGATCAGCAGAAGCCCAGCTCCACCCCTCCCCCATCTAACTCACCTGGCCAGTGAAGTTAAGGGGAGCAACCAGTTGGTAACAGCAGCAAGACTGTGTGTGTGTGTATGTGAGTGCATGAGTGTGCTATAGATCATATGCATATGATAGTACTGATTATTAAATGTATTACTAATAAATGCGGCGTTTTGCCTTATTCCCCCTGAAAAGATCCTGTGCAGGACTTTAAGTACAACAGTCCCCGACGTCACTTATTTCATAGGGGGAGGCTGCAGTCAGCCGGCAACGCATTGTGCGTACATCCACCGACCCACCCCTCCCTGGGGTAGATGTGGCCTCAGGGTCCCATCTCTACAACGGGGACCCCTTCAAGCCGCATCACAGGGCAGATGTGGGTCGCTCGCAGGCACAGAGCGCTCTGAGACTCACCAGCAGAAGGCGCTGGTGCGTCCGTCATTTGAGTAGCCCCCTGCCTGGGCCATGGCATTGAGCGTGGCTCGGCCCAACCCCGGCACACCTCTGGCAGAGAGTCAATGCCTGCAGGCGGGGGAAGCAGGCCCGGGCCCCCTCACCCCGCTGCTGACAGTGCCAACCCCTGAAACCGGGCTACTGCAGTGGGCAGGAACCGCCACGGGGTGGGGTACCAGAGCAGGGGAGGGAGATCAGCGGGCCAGGGGCTTTGAGATCTTTAGCAGGAGCACGTTCCGGTGCAGGCAAAGAGCCCTCCCACCCCAGAGCTGTTGGGGTGGGGGAAAGGAGGAAACTGTCAGAGCATTTACTGGGGCTGCCCGTCATTTTCCAGCGTCCCCCTCCACCCCCCCGTCAGGCTTCTGCGCTGGTTTCTCTCCACCCACTGCACCAGCCCTCCCAGTGATCATGCAAACTCCAGTTCCCTCTGCCAGGCCCCCAGGCCCGTGGTTGTAGAAGAGGGAAGTAGGCTGGAGTAGCATTAACCCCTTCACGCACACAAGCAAGAACTGGGGGCTTATTTCTTTTGGCTTTAACTTGTATGTTTGCCTTGCTATACTGCGGGGGGGTGGTAGTGGGGAAGGGTGACATGTATGTGATGCAGGGGAGGTGCTTTGACAACTTGCCAGGAGCCCAGAGGCAGCACCTGTGCCCACATTACAACAAGAGTTTTCATTCCTCTAGTACCCCCCAGCTGCGGTTCTGGAGGCATTTGGGGAAACTGAGGCTCAGGGCAGGGAAGCGACACTCGGGGTTGCATATGGAATACCTGGCAGGGGCTGGTAGCTGGGCGGTCCTGACTCAGGTCCCTCTGCTGTAACCACTAGTCACCCCCACCCTCCCTGAAGGAGACACAGGGCTGCAACTTAGACTTCCCTGTCTCCACATCCCTGAGCTGCCTGGTCTCCACATCAGCTCCCAGCAAGAAGCTCAAAGGAGCCCCACCGTAGTGTTGGTAACTGCGGGGGAAGAACGGGAGGTGACAAAGCAGAGTCTTCCCCCGCACACACACACTTAGCACACTGCTCCTCAGGCGGTTCCCAGCTCAGCCAGGGTCACACGGAACGAGACCTTGCAGCTGTGGCAGAGGAGTCAGGACTCCTGGGTTCCATCACTTTGCTCCGGGAAGGAGAGTCTGGGAGAGCAGGGACCAGAATCAGGACTCCTGGGTTCCATCCCCAGCACTACCACTGGACTTTGGGCAAATCTCTCGCGCTGATTCCCTGGGGCCCCCTCTGGCCAGGGTGGGCGAGGGGCTTCTGGGAAGTGCTGGAGATGGGACCCTATAGGGCCTCAGGGTGGGATCACATGAGGCCAGACAGACGAGAAACCCCAGAAGACACAGGGCCTGGGGAGAGCAGAGCATAGGGAACCCGACTGGCCAAACCCCCCACTTTCAAAGTGGACAATGAAACCCCCCCAGACACCTTTCAATTAAAACTGGGCCCAGGCCAGGCCCCTGCTCCCTCCCCCCATAGGTGTGTGTGTATGGGGGGGGCGCGCGAGCAGTACCTCTCATGTTTGGGGGGGGGGGC
This sequence comes from Dermatemys mawii, assembly GCA_007922305.1. Classification (NCBI taxonomy): domain Eukaryota; kingdom Metazoa; phylum Chordata; order Testudines; family Dermatemydidae; genus Dermatemys; species Dermatemys mawii. The sequence continues at coordinate 1,460,262 of ML677353.1, forward strand.
GAACAGCCACAGTGAAACAAACAGCAGCTGTTCTCCCCAGCCGACCCCCATGACTGTGGTGCGGGCCGACCGAGACCGCCCCCGCTAATGAGCACACGGCTGTCATGTGGGGCAAGCATGTGGGGTGTGTGCGTGTGGGGACAGTTACAACATCTCTGCCAGCAGCGACCAGCTCAGAGCCCAGGCCCCTGCCACGAGCCGGTGCAAAAACGTTCCATAGGAAGCAGCTAAAATCACCGCCCTGGACAATCGTGGAATAACCTTATTGGAAGCATATGCTGAGCTCTGGGGCAGGTACTGGCGGAGATTTCATCCCACCTAAGAGCGGATGTTCTGATTATCCAGAGAAAGGGCAATTCCAAAAAGGACTGGACTTAGGCCCTTGATCTCCACAGCAGTTATGCGGATTCTCTACGCAGCGTGTAAAAAACTCCCCAGCTTTTGTTAGGTTGAAATTTCCCCCAGTGTGGGTATTTTTCCAGCAACAGCAAACAGCTGCCACAGCAGGAAAAAAAAGCTGCAGAACAAAAACAAATAAGAACTTACTTTGAGGTTCAAAACTAGCCCCGAAGCTTACAAGCCCCCTCCCCCCACGCCGGCTAGAGGCAGATACTAGAGGGAACAGCTGCTTTTCAAACAAACAAAGATGCTTCCAAAAGCTAAATACTGTGGCACTGAGAACAAGGAAATGAAAGAGACTTCACGGTTCCCACTGGCCAAGCCGGCAATCAGCGGGGAAGAGAAACTGGATTAAAAACAAACAGCCTTTAGCTCTAATGACTTATGGTGTTGATAACGTAAGCCAGGAGGTTGGTTTCCAATATAGTTGCATTCATAGCGATCCACTACAACAGCGCCTCACTGCAAGATCTGCTTGGGGAAAGCATTGAAATTGAGAACGGCTGGGTTATGGGTAAATGGGACAGTCAAAGTTTCATGCACTTACCCAAATCCCCATGCCAATGTTAGTGGTTGCAGAACGTTTTCCTGTTTTTTTTAAAAACCACTTCTCCCTCCCTTCCCCAACCCACTCGCTGTCTGAAAACCAGTCAGAAAATTAACAGATTATCCAGCCAGACACGCATACACAAAGTAAACAAACTGCCAGGGCAGGGCAATTAAAGACTTGACCTTAGGATTATCCGTCTAGCCCAGCCTCTCCCAGTAGCCAGCACAGAAGTGTCGGAGGAAGCAGGACAAAGACAATTACGAAATATTTGCTAGACAAAGTCAGAGTAGAAATGAGATATTTTTAGCAGGGAGGGTCATTAACCGTTGGAACAATTTACCAAGGGTCATGGTGCATTCACCATCACTGGAAACATTTTGATCAGGGCTGTCGATTAGATTGCAGTTAACTCACGCAATCAGCTCAAAAAAATTAATTGCAATGAATCGCACTGTTAAACAATAGAATCCCAATTTAAATGCATTATTTTTGGATATTTTTCTACATTTTCAAATATATTGATTTCTATTGCAACACAGAATACAAAGTGCACAAGGCTCACAATATTATTTTTATTTTTATCATTTTTGCAGTGCAAAAATGATAAAAAGTAGCATTTTTCAATTCACCTCATACAAGTACTGTAGTGTGATCTTTGTTGTGAAAGTGTAACTTATAAATGTAGGATTTATTTTACATAAAACTTTAGAGCCTACAAGTCCACTCTGTCCTACTTCTTGTTCAGCCAGTTGCTCAGACAAAAGTTTATTTACATTTGTAGGAGATAAAGGTGTCTGCTTCTTATTTACATTGTTCTCACTTTCACATGACAGGCGTTCACCTGGCACTTTTGTAGCCAGCATTGCAAGATATTTACATGCCAGATACGAATCTTTAGCATATGCCCCTTCATGCTTCGGCCACCATTCCAGAGGACATGCTTCCAGACTGATGGCGCCAGTTAAAAAAAAAAAGCGTTAATTAGATTTGTGACTGAAATCCTTGGGGGAGAATGGCGTCTCCTGTTTGGTTTTACCCGCAATTCTACCACGTATTTCCTGTTATAGCAGTCTTGGATGATGACGCAGCACACGTTCCTTTTAAGAACACTTTCACTGCAGATTTGACAAAACACAATGAAGGTACCAATGTGAGATTTCTAAAAATAGCTCCAGCACTTGACCCGAGGTTTAAGAATCTGAAGAGCCTCCCAAAATGAGAGAGAGAAGAGGAGTGGAGTGTGCTTTTGGAAGTCTTAAAAGAGCAACATGCAGATGCAGGAACTACAGAACCACCAAAAAAGAAAATCAACCTTCTGCTGGTGGCAAATGACTCAGATGATGAAAACGAACACGCGCCTATCTGCACTGCTTTGGATCGTTATCGAGCAGAACCCGTCATCAGCATGGACGCATGTCCCCTGGAACGGTGGTTGAAGCATAAAGGGACATGAGACTCTTTAGTTCATGTGGCATGTAAATATCTTGCAATGCAGGCTACAATAAAGCCATGAGAACACCTATTCTCACTTTCAGGTGCCAGTGTAAATAAGAAGCAGGCAGCTTTATCTCCTGAAAACGGAAACAAACTTCTTTGTCTGAGCGACTGGCTGAAGCAGGACTTGTAGGCTCTTCAGCTGTACAATGTTTTATTTTTGAATGCAGGGGGGTTTTGTGCATAATTCTATATTTGTAAGTTCAACTTTCACGATAAAGCAATTGCACTACGGTACTTGTACGAGGTGAACTGAAGAATATATCTTTTGTTTTTTACAGTGCAAATATTTGCAATAAAAAAATCTATATAAAGTGAGCACTGTACACTTTGTATTCTGTGTTGTAACTGAAATCAGTATATTTGAAAATGTAGAAAACACTCAAAGCCATTTAAATAAATGGTATTCTATTATTAACAGCACAATTAATCACGATGAACTTTTTTAATTGCTTGACAGCCCTAGTTTTAATCAAGTCTGGGCATTTCTCTAAAAGGCCTCCTCTAGGTCAGACAGGAGCTAATTGAGGGACATCTGACAGCCAGTGTTCTACAGGTCAGGCTGGACGATCACGGTGGTCCCTTCTGGCTTTACCTGTGAATTTGATCCAAGGAGAAAATTTCTGCCTTTCTCTTGCCTATTTGTGGTTGGCTTCTGGGCTGCAGCCCGAGAGTAAATATCCCTTAGAAAGGATGCTCCAGCCTATCGACTGGAACTCGGGATGGCCTCATCCATACACAAGTCCTTTTCCGAAACCGATTCTTCTTCTACTCCAATGCCTTGTGGGAGAGAGTTCCACAGCCCCCTTAAGTTACAGCTATTGCAGAACAACAGTCAAGTCTTTTCAGACAGAAGTGTGATTTCGGCCGACGCTGTCTTACAGCCTGATCCCTCTTACAGGCAGCAGAAATGATATTAAGTCGTCTTCCCCAATTAGCTTCTGTGAAAGCGCTTTGCCTTTCAGCCACGCCTCCCTGAGAACCGCACCGCATTACATGAGAGAGAGACACTGCACAGCCATGCACCATGAGCGTGCAGAAGTAGTGAGCGACGGGTACTGCAGGAGCAGGGTTCAGACTGCCCACTCTGAACACACTTCAATTCTCAGGAGTTAGTGCTGCACTTACCCACTGGGTCAGGCACCTGGGAAAAAACTAAGGGCATCTCCTCTTCCGTAAAGGGTCCACTGTGGGGCAAGGATTGTGTGTAAACCTGGGCAGTGGGGGGCTGCCACAGCTGTGCCGGGAACCAGGCACGGGGTGCGTGTGTGTGTGTGGGGGGGCTATTAAGGGAAAGCAGCCAGGTTGTACCAACTCCAGAGATGTACCAGCCCCCTGGGGAGGTTTGCACATGCTGGTTCAAATGCGATCGATCAACTAAGAAGCGGCTGCATAAAAACACTGCATTTAATCTGCCTTGGGGCCCAGCAAATGGACGGGCCTTTCTGTCCAAGGGCCCCAAATCTCGTGGAAGGGACCCATGAGACTGTGGGGGATCTGGGGTCAGCTGTTAGCACATGTCGAAGAACTTCCCCTTTGTTTCTCTATGTTGTCCCGGTGACGCTTTTACCTTAAGAGTAAAAGGTGGCGACTTAGCAAGAGCGGTGCGGTGCCTCGTGACTGCTGGCCACACGCTGCCAGTGGCCCTCAGAGACCAGGCAAAGCCCTGGGGCAGGCAGGCAGGCTGGCAGGCTGGCTTGCAGGGGATATCACCGTGGACTGCAGGGGCTATGCAGCCTTCAAACCCCAGTCAGGAGGGGGAGAGACATGCATCTCTGCCCAGGAGAGGTGACTGCCTGAGACCTGACGTGGGTGCCCCCGAAGGGCCACAGGGGAGGGGGATGCAGGTGCAGTTACCCTGAAACAGGGATATCTGGCTTATGCTGCCTGCCAAAGCCCAACAATTAACTGCTGGTGAGTGACACAGAGCAGCACAAGAGATCAGAGATAACGCTGCTCACAACCTCCAGCCTGAAGAGCTGGGCTCAGGGCATTATTACAGGTTAATTATTACATCCGCATGGTGCGTTAGTAAAGGGAAGAGTCTGAAGTCTCCTTCCCCTTCGGAGCTGGTAAAGTCTCCAAATACTTCTACAACCAGCCCGTCAAGTTCACAGCACCGAGCTGCTAATGGAAGACTTGATGCCTTCTCCAGGTGAGGGGATCAAAGGGAATAAAGCAATCCCCTCTGTTGATCCCAGACTCCGCAAGCCACACAGAATTCTTCCATGCTAGTGATTTGTGCAGCTGCTGGAGCCCTGATCATTTGCAGTGATACAAGAAGGAACAAAATCAGAGGTATCACAGGCTTGGCGCTGACAGACTGACCTGGAAATCTGTCAATTCCCCGCTGTGCCAGGGATACTTTCTGCGTATGGTTAACTCACTTCATCTCTCTGCACCACATTTCCCTCTCTGAGAAATGCAGACAATGGTGCTTCCCTTTATCTTGGATATTTAGACTGTAAACTCCTTACTATGAGCCACACAGAATGGGCCCCCAACTGAACTCGATGCTACTCTGACAACTAAGAAGGCAAACAGTTAAAAGAACCACCGCTTTTTGCAAGTTGTCCTCCGCCTGTGTGCGCGGACTGCAGACTTTGACGTTCTCTTTGTTTTTAATAATCTACGACCAGCTCAGCAGACAGATCTAGACAAAAGACAGAGGAAGATTTGCTGCTGTTTTACTATTTGCACCTCTCTGAGCTCAGCCAAAGAAAACAGTTTCACTATTTATTTCTAGTCGGTTTCCCCCTTTCCTGCACTAGACACTGATGTGACTGCTGATTTGGGGTTTAACAGAAAGACCTGTTCAAACATTTCTGATTGGTGGGTTTTATAAAACGCCTTTTGAAGCCAAAGTTAAGGCTTGACTCTAAAACTAGTTGATAACAGCTCTTTAAATTGCTGAGTAACAACTCACACCGCCTAGGTGACCCATATTTCCAAAAGTGGATTCCTGAGACAACACAACACCACACCACAACCAGGTCATTCTCCTTTTTCAAGGTGTCTCAGCCTCTGATGGCTGACGCCTTGCCTCTCAGAGCATTAGAGCTCTGCAAAGATGAAAGAAAATCCAGCTTAATACACACAGGCCACGTCTACACTAGTGAAAGGTAAAGAAGTGTGCAAGCTAACATGTTAACTAACATGTTTGAATCCTGGCTCAGACAGGACACGTGTAGTTTTAGCATGCATTAGCTGGGTCAGGCAAACCCACAGCTCCTCTGTAACATTCACCTGCCACAGCTAACACGAGTTAGAACGACAACTTGCCCTGTCTACACTCAGATTAAACACATTGGTAACACACACCCCGACCTTTTTTCTAGCGAAGGCAAGGTCACAGGGCTAGACAATCCACACAGCTAATAGGGCTCTTTCTCAATATGTTCTGCCCATTGTCCAAACACATCGAGGCCCCAGCTGAGACAGATGCTCCTACAACACAAGCGCCCTGGCAACGAATCCCATCAGCATTTCTGGAATCAAAGCCGCCCATTTGTTAAGTCAACCTGACAGCCCTGCTGAAAATGGTCCTGAATGTAAACTGGTGCAATCTCATCTTGTGGAGCCGGCTGGCCACCCCAACCAACCCCGCCCAACCCTTCCCCAGCTGCTCCAGAATGATTGCACTGAATGAGCAAGGCCAGTTTTAAAGACGCTGTTCAGAATGCCGAGAGCTGCAGTGAAATGTTATGTCAATTTCATGCTGCCAGGCCAAGCTCCTGGAAGCAGACGCCGGTGTCATGCACTAGGCAGGGACAGAGGCTAGGGGAGAAGAAAAGCAGACACCCCGGTCCCCAGCGCCCAGATCGCAGGCAGGGGGCTCAGGAGGGATCACATGTGACAGTAGCTGGGAGAGGCTGGAACTTGGGATTTGGCTGACGGGAAAGAGAAACCCAGCCCAGCACAGCTCCCCAGCAGGGCCAGGAGCAGCCGCCCAGGCACACCAGGCATGTCACAGAACCTGTCGCACGTGCCCCGAGGCAGTTTCAGACGTGACAGCGAGGGAGGGAAAGATCAAAGCTGGACAAGACCAGGCAGCTGTTCGGCTCAAGCCCACGCTTCCCTGGACGGCCCACGGGACTCTCACAGTTCTTGACTGGCTTGCAGCAGGCCTCCCGGGACAGTGGCAGGAGCAGAGGAAGCTGGGCCTGTTATCAGGGTCTGCCCTAGTCCTTGCGGGCAGATGCCCCTTCCCTTCATTGCTACCAAGCGACCTTCTAGCTACAAGGTACCCAGCAAGGGTTTCAAGCCCCGAATCCACAGTGCATCACACACAGCAGCCACGCAGGCTGGGCTGGGCTGCGCTGGGCCCCTTCGCTCTGCAGATCACACTAAGAGAGGAGTCAAGGGGGGGGAATTTACGCTCTGCCTCAGCCTCCTCCTGCACAGCTCTGAGCCACCCGCCTGCCTCTCTGCAGCATCGCCACCGCCTCTCCTCCCTCCTCTCCCGGCTCCACCATGGACCGATTTTGGTCCATTCTCCGTAGCGCAAACCCCGCGCCGCTGCTTCTGGGAACAGATGCCTGCCCTCTACTACCCCGCGCTCTAAAGGCTGGCGGGAGGCAGCGTGCGTGGAAGACACGCCGCAGGCTCCTGACGGGCAATCAGCCACCGAGTCCGAGCGTTCAACCGGGCCCCAGGGAATGCTGAATGGAAGCTGTGGCACCCCTGGGTCTGGGGGTCTGATCACGTGGGCAAATCCTGGCCGGGATGGAGAACGCCAGGCTTTGTGTGGGATCCGAGAGCAGCGTTTTCTCCCTCTGACCCGACACACAGGGTAACCCAGGCAGCTGGAGCTTTCCAGAGAAGCCTGCGTATGTGTTAGCACAGGGCTGCACCAAGCCCAGGGCAGCAAAGGACCCATGGCTTTCCAGTGCATCAGAGCCGGCCGAGACCTTCTGTGGCTGCTGTGCAGGGGAGCCCCAGTGTACAACACCTACCCCACGGGGGGCACAAGCATCCCCCCACCCAAAGTGGTTCAGACACCAATCAGTGCAGTGCAAGCCCTCTGGGGTCCCCAGGAGCACCCCACGGGGGAGAGGAGGGCAGTGTGTGGGACTCCCAGCGCAGCCAGGAAAGAGCCCTCCTTCAAACCCAGGCGGGGTAGCCCCCCAGCCCTCCAGCGAGACTCCCTCTCAACCCAGCAAGCCTTCCTGGATGCATGCAGACCTCCCGCCACAGATCCCCATAACCCCTACAGCCTCCCTGCACCCCCCCAGCCCAATTCTCCAGCTCTCCAGCAGCCCCCACAAGCCCTGCACAGCCCTGCCCCAGCCAACCCCCACTAGCCTCAACCTAATCACCCCAGCCCCCCCTCGCCCCAGCCTAATTCTCCCCCCCAGCCCCCCCTCGCCCCAGCCTAATTCTCCCCCCCAGCCTCATTCCCCCAGCTTCCCCCTAATTCCCGCCCCAGCTTAACTCCCCCCCCAGCTCACACCCCCAGTTCCCTTGCAGGCCCCCCTATAAGCCCTCTGTGGTCCAGCCCAAACCCCGCAGCTCCCCTGCAGATCCAGCCCACCTCCCCAGTCCGCCTGGAGGCCCCTCCTCTGCATGCCCCCCCCCCAGCGCCAACGTACCCCCCGCATCTCCAACCCCCGCTCCCCGCGGCGGGAGAGAGCCAGGAGCGGGATCCCCCGCCGCACTCACCCGATGCGGAACACCAGGGGCCCGGCCAGGGCCATGAGCACCTTGGCGAGGCGGCGCGCCGGCCGGCACCGGGCGAGGGAGGCGGCCCCCAGCCCACAGCAGGCGGCCAAGGCGGCCGCCAGCACCCGGAGCCGGGACAAGCAGCCCGACCACGCCATGCTCCGGGGCGGCCCCGCCCCTCGAGCCGGCCCCGCCTCCGCCGCCCGGGAGACCAGCGAACGCCGCCGGACTCAGCGTTCGAGCCACGCCCACATCGAATACAATGTATCCAGCGCCCGGCCCCGCCCATGGAACGCGGAGACACTGCACTCGCGGGGAGGGCTGCAGCGCCACCTGGCGGGCGTTGGTGGTCATCGCCCGAGGGAAAGGGGGCCCTCGACTCCCCCAGCTAGGGACCACTGCTGGGCTGAGCCCGGCCTGCTCCGAATTAATTGTAGATTGGTGACACGTTGCCATTGCAAAGGATTGTCACCATTCCTCCACCTTCCTCTTCCTCCCGGCCCCTTCGGCCTTCTTCCAAAACCCATGAGCCTTGGCCTCCTGGGATCCGCTGGCTTGAGTCTCCCCCTTGGCCTTCTTCAATCCACGGTCCCTGCAGATCCATCCTACCAGCAGGACTTTCCTGTCCTTGCTGGATATCAACACAGCCCAGCCTCCAGGGACTGGTCTTTAATTGGAGCACCCTGCTGAGCTATCATCCTTTATTAATTAGCAATGTCACGGCCGTGGTTAATGAATGCAGACCATGTATTTTGAATTAGCACTGTGACAAATCATAATTAATTAAGAAGTATTATTGATATCATTTCTGGTGCCTTGGAGTGCTGCAACTCCCAGTGCAGCCAGGAAAGAGGCCTACCTCAAACCCAGGCAAGGTAGCCACCCTGCCCAGCTCACTCAGCTCAGCCCCCAGCCCTCTAATTATCTCCCCATGTTTCCCACAACTATCTGTGCTTTCTTCTCCATCACCCTGTACGCATGGACCTTCTTCCTTACCTGGGATCAGAGCCTGCAAACACCTAGGCACATTAGTAAAGTCAATGGGGACACTATGTGGGCACCAAGGCTCTGCTTGCCTGGCTCTGATTACAGGATTGGGGCCTTAGCTTGTGGACTTTGCATTTTCAGCTAGCTTTGAACGTGGACTAGCGTGCCCGGCCCGGTCGCTCTAACAGAATCATCTTTAACCGAGGGCTGTAATTCACTCCTCTTACATTGGCCTTGTAAGTGTCATAAGACAGAAACACTGAGGTTGTAGAGTGTGTGAGCCTCATCACGAGAATGCAGCTCCTTAACCAAAGCATTAAAATAGAGTTTCTGAAACCATGCCAACCCCTTAGGCTTGGCTTGGCTCTCTACACAGGGCAAATTTCACCCCTTGTTCACCAAAACGGACATCCCAGAGCAAGTTGTCGTTATAACGAACGGTTCCTAGTTTTACTCGATCAGCATTTGACGAAGGCACGTTGTGAATTGGAATTGCTCACCTCACTAGAGCCCCACCCTGCACTGGTGGGGTGAATGATATGTCCAGGGGTTAGAAAAAGGGCTTCAGTCCACAAAGACAGAACACTCTTCCACACTCGGAAACCATTTTTATTTTAAAGGACTGTCCCTCAATTCAATTATTTGTTCCTTGGGGTGACCATCTGCCCCTTATTTTAGGGGCTGTCCCTGGACCATTTTAAACATCACAATATAACTTGTGCTAATTGCACTGTATATATAACACCGAGCCAGCAAAGAATTAACAATCAGCAAGTTAGGTGACCTGTAAACAATCCTTAAGGACATATGAAAAGGGTATTGCAATAGTGAACAGGGTTATTCCTTGTAGATAAAACAAGGAGTCCCTGTGGCACCTTAGAGACTAACACATTGATTTTTGGCATAAGCTTTCCTGGGCTAGAACCCACGTCATCAGATCAAAGCCACATTAGTAGACTAAAATCTATACCTGTTTGCCTGCATTGTTAGAGAATCAAGAATAGTTGCTAAGTGTATTTATCTGTGTTTACCTATATCTTGTTAGAAGTTTAACAATGTAACCAGATTATCTTCAGAGTAGTAGCCGTGTTAGTCTGTATTGGCAAAAAGAATGAGGAGTCCTTGTGGCACCTTAGAGACTAACAAATTTATTTGGGCATAAGCTTTCCTGGGCTAGAACCCACTTCATCAGATGCATAGAGTGGAAAATACAGTAGGAAGATTTTATATATATATATATATATATACACACACACACACACACATATATATATATATATATACACACAGAGACAGAACATGAAGAGATGGGAGTTGCCATAGTAACTCTAACGAGACAAAACAATTAAGGTGGGCTATTATCAGCAGGAGAAAAAAAATGTTTGCAGTGACAATCAGGATGGCCAATTTCAAACAGTTGACAAGAAGGTGTGAGTAACAATAAGGGGAAAAATTAGCAGGGGGAAATAGTTTTTAGTTTGTGTAATGACCCATCCACTCCCAGTCTTTATTCAGGCCTAATTTCATGGTGTCCAGTTTGCAAATTAATTCTAGTTCTGCAGTTTCTCATTGGAGTCTGTTTTTGACAGTTTTTTGTTGAAGAATTGCCACGAGTGTCCTGGGAGGTTGAAGTGTTCTCCTACTGATTTTTAAATGTTATGATTCCTAATGTCAGATTTGTGTCCATTTATTCTTTTGCATAGAGACTGTCTGGTTTGGCTGATGTACATGGCAGTGGGACATTGCTGGCACATGACGGCATATATCACATTGGAAGATGTGCAGGTGAATGAGCCCCTGATGGCATGGCTGATGTGATTAGGTCCTATGATGGTGTCCCTTGAATAGACACGTGGACACTGCTGGCAACGGGGTTTATTGCGAGGACAGGTTCCTGTGGTGTGGTGTGTGGTTGCTGGTGAGTATTTGCTTCAGTTTGGGGGCTGTCTGTAAGTGAGGACTGGCCTGTCTCCCAAGATCTATGACAGTGAGGAATCATCCTTCAGGATAGGTTGTAGATCCTTGGTGATGCACTGGAGAGATTTTAGTTGGGGGCTGAAGGTGACAGCTAGTGGTGTTCTGTTATTTTCTTTGTTGGGCCTGTCCTGGAAGATCTTCACCATCCTGGTCACTATGGATGTAGAAGCCCTCTACACCAACATTCCACACACAGGTGAGCTACAAGCCGTCAAGAACAGCATCTCTGATAATGTCACTGCAAACCTGGTGGCTGAACTTTGTGACTTTGTCCTCACCCACAACTATTTCTCATTTGGGGCCCCATCCGGGCATTGGGACACATCCTGTATGTTTGACGGCAGTAGCAATGCGCTACAGAGAAAAATCCATGAGAGGTGCAGGGAAATGGTGTTTCCCTGAAATGTCCCTTCTCATAAAGCCACGTCCCTTATTTTTCGTGCGGTTTTCACTTGTTTCCATCCAACAGAGGTGGAAGTCTGAAGATGGGACAGGCTGAGTTAAGGGGAAGGGTGTTAATCGAGGAGTGAGCTGGGGGTGTACAAATACAGAATGGAATGTCACCAACTGCCACTGCTTAGGACTGTTCTAGGTTTCTCGTTAGGGAGGAGGCAGGAGTGTGTTTCTTTTTCTTTAAATGTACAATTGGTAGGAGTGAGGGTGAGGGAGTTTCTGGAGGAGGACTCCGGCATATTGAGATTAAAACAAAATATGCTCGATGGACTATTGCCCAAGATAATTAATCAAAACAACGTCCATAGTCAAAGACCAGCTCCTGGAGAGGGTGGTGATCACAGACAGACACAGAGCTGGGGTGGGACAGGGAATGTGATAAATATTTCCTCCACTGATCAGGAGTCATGGATCAAACAGCAATGGGAAAAAACCCAGCGTGACCCTGGGGGAAAGGAGAGAGACAGGATCGTACCCCAGCCATGGGCATTGCTGACAAATGGCCATTGGAACTCAACCCCCCCAACACAGTGCGGACGCCATCTGGGGTGGATCTCACCTAGCTCACATAGAGAGACAAGGGGTCTGTCTCTTGGCAGCGTGGGTGTCACTTCTCATGCCCATAAAGTCCCATTGAATTACTCAGCCCCCCATGGCACTTCCCTGCAGCCTTAGCTGACGTGGCAGAGGCCTGAGCCCATGATGTGCCAGGACTCAGGTCCCAGGTTCAATCTGGTGATGACAGCCAGAGTTTCTACCGACGTGACGATCTGCCAGAATGTTGTGGGCAGGGTTAAACCTTCTTGCTAGGAGCTGTGTGTGACCACCACCTTTTATTCAGGAGGATGGTAAAGTGGTAACTAAACTCAGAGCCAAAAACCCAAACCCCAGGCATGTCTCCAACCCGCACCCAGGACCCCCCAAAAAAGCAAATGCCAGGGGTGAGTGTGTAAATAAACAAGATTGTCTCCATGCAATACCTGAGTATCATCAATTTCACCTCCTTATTGGAACAACTCACAGCACCTCAAATTTGGCTAGCCCCTCGGGGCAAAAGAAGTAACAGCAGCAAAGCACACTGGAGTTATTGGTAACTCGCCGTTTGTTCTATCCACAAACTAATCCACAAGCCCAAGCAATAGAAACACAGTAGGTTCATCTCCAACTCCGGAAGGAACAGGTCTTCCTACAGCCGTACACAGAGATTCCTTCACTGAATAACTTACAGTCAAAATAATGGGGCTAAGGTGATTTACAAAAACAAGGAGTCCGGTGGCACCTTAAAGACCAACCAGTTTATTTGGGCATAAGTCATTTAGCCCCTCTGGCCAAGTCCAGTGAAGTTAGTGTTCAAACTGGAACATAAACTCGTCCTTCTACCCAGACTCCTTTCTCCGCCCTTCCTCTGCAGGTCTGTAGCCCTCCTCTGGGGTTTGGCTTCCTGTCCTTTCTTCCTCGTATGGACAGGGGTTGCTGTACCAAAGGTGGCAGCATACGAAAAACCACCCTTTGCCCTCTCCATGTCCCCAGTCCTGGGTCTCTAAATCACTGGACTGTGTCTCAGAATGCGAGCGGCATTCTCATCTGCTTGGGACCCCTCCCAGGAGCCTGGCTGGGACCTCCTCACTGGCCCTTTCCTGGCTGTTCTTCACTGAAACAGGTGGCCCTTAGATCTCCCAGCAGGCCTAGTTCTTAGTCACGTGCTCCCCCATCACCTGGCCCTGGACTCCACCTGGGGTGGGAGGCGGAGGCTCAGCTCTATCAAAGGGCCAGCTCACCTGGGGACACGGTCCTTTGTGCGACTCAGAGACCATGCCCCAACCTGGGGAGATTTATGACCTTCAGTGGTGAGCCCACAGTCTCCTTTAGCGCAGGCCGTGGCCCCATTTCCATTCGGCCCCCTCACCATTTCCTCGCGGGTTCTGAGCCACTGTCATTCTTTTGTTTAAAATAAAAGACTCGCTCTGCCATTCCCCATTCGTTACTATGGAAATGATGTCACGGGCCCGGGAACGTTGAGGCAGCCCCATGTGGGGTAGGGAGAAACAAACCCGCACGTTATGCAGTGGGTTGAACCAGGTTGGGTGTGTGAAACCCCGACGTTTCTGTGCGGTTTTCCCAGGGATGTAGAGGGTTCAGATAGCACGGTGATGGGCATGGAACAGACAGACAGAACTGTCCGTTTTGGGACCCAAACAGACTAGCAGTGTCCCTATAACATAGGATTAGGAACAATCCATTCATGGACCCCTCACCTCTAGGGCGCCCCCTCATACTGGGACAGGACATTGCAGAGGATTTCGCTTCTCATAGCCCGACAGCCCCCTCCCCTCTGCCCCCTTGGGCCTCTTCCTAGGCCCTGCTGACCAACCCCAGCTGGTGTCTTCTGACCCCTGCTCTTGAGTTTTCTGTAGCTTAGCCCTCTGGCCAAGCCACATTACAGTTCATCCCCCGCTTCCGGGGTAGCAAAGTCCAAGCTGACATACAAAAGGTCCTTCACCCCTCCTGGCTTCTCTGCTTTCCTCATCCTTCTCAGAGTCCTGATTCCCCAGGCTTTTCCCTGCTGGGAGTCCAAAAACCACACACGCTGGGCTTCCAGCCCCTCCTGGGTCTCCAGCCGTTTACCTCTGGGAGGAAACCCTCTTGCTCCCTGCACGCTCTGGTTCAGAGATCCTCTGCAGGACTCAGTCAGGCTTCCTTTAGCTCGACCCAGAGGACAACTCCCCTTGTTTTCCTCTCCAAAGTCTTCCCTCCATTCCTGAGGTCCCAGCTCCGCTCCCATAACCCTCTTCTTGCTTCACCACCACAGCTGGGGGCTGTCCTTCTAATTAAGCTTCATTACACCCAGCTGGGATCACTAATTAGCCCTTTTGTTGCCAGCTTTTCAGGGAGGCTGAGGGATGGCTGCTAAGTTAGGGGAAGGTTGAACTCAGCTTGCCTTCAAGCGCTGGCCAGCCAGCCTGGGACATTCCCTTTGTTGTTTCTACTGGGAACTCTCCTTCTCCAATCCCCGTGGCAGGAAGTCACCTGTGTTCAGAGTATAGACACACTGGTCTAGACATACTAAGCTACCCGGGCTCTCAGGCTGAGCTCCAGCAGTTACTTTGACTAGGAGAAAACGTCTACGGAAAACTCAAGACCTCAGGGAAAAAATCCACGGCTGGCAGAGCTGAGGACAATCAAAGGGAGTTTTTTTTTTAGAGTCTGAGCAAAAGACATCCGAGCAACAACACGGTCCCATTACTTAACAGAGATGGTAAAACCATTACTAATGATGCAGAAAAGGCAGAAGTGTTCACGAAATATTTCTTCTCTGTATTTGGAAAAAATCAGGATTATGTGCTCATATCAGGAGGAGTATAAAGTATTTTACAGTCCTTTTGTAACTAAAGAGGATGTTAAACAGCCTTTACTAGAGATAAGCATTTTTAAATGAGCAGGCCCAGGTAACTTGCACCCAAGAGTCCTAAAAGAGCTGGCCAAGGAGAACTGTGGCTCATTGATGTTAATTTTTAATAAATCTTGGAATACTGGGGAAATTCCAGAGGACTAGAATGAGTGCTAATGTTGTGCCAATATTAAAAAAGGGCAAGAAGGATGACCCAAGCAATTATAGGCTCATTAGCCTGCTATCAGTCTTGGGCAAAATTTTATAATTATACGGTAAGCATTAGAAAGTAAGCAATTTATGAGTGATAGTGTGCGGTGACACTTTTGTATTTGTATGTCTGATTTTGTAAGCAAGTAATTTTTAAGTGAGGTGAAGCTTGGGGTACGTAAGATAGATCAGAGTCCTGAAAGGGGGACAGTCATCTGGAAAGATTGAGAGTCACTGCGCTAGCTCCTTTGTAACAAGCCTCATTCAAAAGTAGCATTTTTTTCACTTTGCCTGTAAATTTCAATTATTATTAATGGAAATCTTTCGTGTCAGTTTGTGTGGCTGGTGAAACTGACCATTATACCTTGACATTTATCAAGGTATAATGATAAAAATACAATCCTCTGCAGCCTACCTGTAATCAGGTCACCCCTCGATCATCTTCATGTTAAACAAAACCCATTCAGCTCTGGAAGTTTAAGTGTAAGGCATTTTTTCCAACCATTGAATGATTTTTTTTGTCTCTTTCCTACACCCACTCATTTTCCAACATCTTTTTAAAAATCTGGGTGTGACGGGTTCCCCACCCCGGCGTGTCACCTGGATCTGGAGCACCACTGAGTCCCCCTGACCCACCAGCATGGGCTCCCTTTACTCTGTACTCCTCAGACAGGTAGGGATACACCCAGCTGCAGCTACATACAGATGCTGAGATCAGCTAAGAACTGTCCCGTTACTCAAGTGCACATCCCCCTTTGAAGGGTAAACCCCAAATTATACCATCTTGTGCTGCACAGAGAACTGTACCCTGTAAGCTCATGAAATGTGCCCCCTCCCTCAGTCTGGAGGGGAATACACACGGCTTTCTACCCCCAGAATGACTCCTGCACATACTGATTTTAGAGAAAACAAAAATAAATTTATTAACTACAAAAGATAGATGTTAAGTGATTGCTATCCCTTAGAAACAGATCAAAGCAGATTACCCAGCAAATAAACAAAAACCCGATCTAAGCTTAATGCACTAAAGAAATTGAATCCAAGTAGTAAATTCTCACCCTAATTGTTGGTTTAGGAGTTTGCAGAGGTTCTTGAGGGCAAGCTGCACTTGTTTGCAGTTTAAAACCCCAGATATTCCTTTTGCAGGCTAGAAACCCCTTTAGCCTGGGTTCAGTCCTCCCCTCTCCTGCCCCCATTCAGTCCTTGTTTCCAGGCGTCTCCTTTGGGCAAGAAGTCAGCGAAGAACCACGGTGATGTCACTCCCCTGCCTTGTATAGCTTTTGCATATGATGGGAATCCTTTGTCTCCAACTTCAGTTCCCATGCCTTTCAAGGGAAAAGCTCTGGTATTTTATGATGCCTTTGTAGGACCATAGTAGCCATGAGACAGAGGGTGTTCGTAATGTCCCCAGGGAAGGCTCCCCAGTGGGAGATTAGCATCTTCTAAGACAGATAGTTTTCTCTAATGGACCTTCCCAGCCAGCTGTCTAGACTGATTGCATTCTGCCTCATGGGCGTTCCCCAGATGTAAACGCATTTGTAATAGATGCATAAACCCTGCTCCTAATTTCAGATATCAAAATGATACATGTGTACAACTAGGATAATCATATCCAGTAAATCGTAACCTATTCAGTGATATCTCACATGCCATATCTTGCCCACAATACCTCAGAGTTGTGCCATAATCAGATAATAATACTGAGAAGAATATGGGGTGTAATGCCACCATGGGCACCAGAACCATGTGCAATATTCCAGTACCTGTCTCGCCAGTATTGCATGTAGATCCTCTACACTCACCTTTTGGATCCTATTCACCACTCCCCTCTCCGTACAGCCAAAGATCACATTAGCTCTTTATGCCACAGCATCGCTTTGTTGAGTGCTGGGAGCCAACTAGGGTGACCAAATGTCCTGATTTTACAGGAACAGTCCCGATTTGTGGGTCTTTTTCTTAAATAGGCTCCTATTAACCCTACCCCCGTCCCAATTTTTCCCATTTGCTGTCTGGTCACCCTAGAGCCGACCGCGCTGCTCCCACTGGATACAGCATTAGAAGATAATACAGCGTCTGCTCTACAGCCATCCCCTCCCAGCCCCTGGTGCACACAGTGGGGACCACTCTGAACGCGGCGGGCGGAGCGCTCCCAAGGAAGGGGCTCCAGGTCTGTCCTCAAGGGGGGCCGGTGAGCCAATCCACGAACTTCTGCAGCGCACCCGGCAGCCCTTTGCGTAGCAAAGCTCACCCCAGCTGGCTGACGCCCCCGCCCTCAGCCAGGACAGAACGGGGCTCTGCTCACCAGCAGCTCTGCCTCCAAGGCCGGCACCCAGAACAGGCGGGTCTCCCTTCCTAGGCCTGCCGAGGGCTGCCCGTGAAAGGGGCGACTCCCTGCCCTGTGCTGTGCTGACCTCAGATCATCTCCCAGGAACATCGGGAGTTAAGGCACTGAGTGAACAAGGCTGGCCCAAGCTGCTAGCATGGTGGAAGGAGCACAAAGGGTTAACGCTGGCTGCACCGCCAGTTCCCCTGCCCCCACCCTGCCCTTTAGGCCGGTCGCCTGGGGATTCTGATCCAGCCGCCCGGCTCTGATCCTGCTCTCACCAGAGCCGGAGCCTGGCTCCTCATGGGTTCAGCTGCTGCCCCCCCCTTCACCAGCCCTGCCCGGGGGGAACCAGAGCATCCACTGCAGCCTTTTGCCCCATCCCACCCCCCTTAAAGCACCTGCTCCAGCCTCTAGAATTAGGGGTGGG
>ML677353.1:1478533-1489572 GCA_007922305.1 Dermatemys mawii
AGGCACCGCAGCAGGAACAAGAAGATGTAGACGAGGTCCACGTAGATCTCCAGGGCGCCGAAGACGTACTCCTCGGGGCTGAGGGCGTACTGCTTGTTCCATACCAGCTGCTGGGTGTCGTAGGCTAGGAACTGGGGAGACCAGAGACAGGGCGATGGATCAGCCACACTGCCCCACGTGCCTGAGCCAGGAGCTGCCTCCATCCTTCCCGCACCCGCCCCAGCAGCCCACGTACGAGGCTCCCAACTCAGTCAGGACCCGGCGAGCGAGGTTACTCACCAGGGTGAAGATGATCGCCACTATAGCTGCAAATACCATGTGGACCCACTGAATCTGCAGAAAGAGGGGAGGAGCGGATCATGTTGCTCTGAGCAGGTGTTCGGAGCCCAGGGGCGGCTGCAGGGTGCAAGGCGACCCACCCCTCCGGGGCTGGAGAAAAACTATCCAGAACCCAAAGTATATTCCCTAGCAATCCCTTCACCGACCCGCGAAATGCAGCCACCTCTGGGGAAGAGCATGACAGCTATTTGCTAACGTCCTTCCTATTGCAAAACCTACCAGGAGATATTTTTTAGTGCCTACAGGATGTCAGGACTCTTGCATATCACCTGAAGGAGCAACTCCAGCAACACAGCGCCCCCTTGCCCAACTCAGGGGCTCTAGGGTCACTACCAACACGGAGGGGAGAGCCCCCTCTACTGATCACCCACACTTTCAGTCAGATGCATCTGGGGTTTTCTGAGCAGTCTCCCATTCAAGCATCAACCAGGCATAATCCTGCTTAGCACATGAAGTGTGGCAAGTTGTTAGACACGTCTCTCTTGTTGGAGCTCAAGGAGGTACAGCTGCAGGGTGGAGTGAAGAACAATGATCTGAGTTTAGCCACCCACCCCTCCTAAATACCATGTCTGCACCACAGCTGCCTTTTCAGGTTGACCAAGTCTCCCAGGCAATACTTCCACTAACTAACGGAAAATACTAATCCAAAAAAACACCTGCTGAAATCCCAGGCTGAGCACGAGCTGTTGCTGAGTGCAGTTGGCTCAGGGACAGAGATTTGCTTTTGGGTACGATGCTGAAGTGGGATCCGTTGAGAGACAAAGTTTTGGTAACTTCCTTCGCCCCCTGCCCAGAACCTGATGTAATCAAGGATGAAATCTCACTGCTGATGACATTCTGATGTGCTACAATTAGGTTTCAGAATTAACATCTCCCTGGTGTAAATGAGACAGGTCACCCATCTGTCATGGCTATTGCTTCAGGCTCTCTGCATACTCAGGCAGGTCACATGTGCCATGCTGGAAACATTGTGCTTAAGTTCTTCAGATATGGATGGGACCTGCAGATGGCAGGTATCATGTCCTAGCCTGTCCCTGAATAGGTCTCCCCAAGTCCCCATGTTACAAGCAGTGGCCACTACTCACATATTTGTAGTAGAGGACGATGGCAGTGACTACTGAGGTCAGAAGGACGACAATCCCCAACACACAGAACAGCCCGGTACACGATGTGAAATCCACCTGCCAGCGGGAGGGAGATAAGTCACCACGAGACCCCCAGAGCACAGCAGAACACAGCCATCCCCCTGCACCAGGATGGACTGACTTAAATCAAAGCCATGTCCATGATTTTAACCATGATTTAAATCAGCACATGGAAAATCTTGATTTAAATCATTGATTGTAATCGTGATTCGCATTTGTATGTTGTAGTTACTGTTCTAAAGACAATAGCTCATTGATTGGCAACCATCAAAACAGGTAGACTTGCAACTAAATAGAGCCTTTACACTAAATTTGGTGCTTCTCTTTGCTAGATCTATGTGCATCTATTTAAGCAGTTACATAGCTTAACTTTTTACCAGATGATGATTAAGTTGTGATTTGCGTCAAGCTCTGTTTGGATTGGAAATTCAAACAATAAAAATATAGAAAAACAGCGATTTTTTTGGTCATTAAATAAAAGTACCGTAAAGATGCTGGATACTTTAAAAAAAGTTGATCAAAACATGTTTTACATTCAAAACTAACTGATTTATTAAACAAAGGAAGTACTGTCTGTAGTTAGTGAACTGAACTGATTGTTTTTAGTCAGTGTCCTTCAAGATTTTAGAACTAGATCTCGTCCTCTCCTACCTGGTTTTTATTCAGAAATTGGAAGAGGAAAAATGAGCTTTCCTGCTTTTTCACTGTCCCCCCACATTGGTTTCTTAACTTTGAATGAACCAAATTAGCTGAATAAACTGAAATGGAGAAAATGATCTGTCTACACCTGCAGAGGAGGCTACTTCTGTCAAAAACTGGGTTAGCCCTTCAACAAACTAGTTCCAGGTGCTTAGCCAGCGACTTCCACCAGCTCAGTGGTGTGACGCTCTTTAAAACTTGGCAGTAAACGGGGGCCTGCCTAATATTACTTTTTTGCATTTAATTTAAATGGTTTTAATAGATTAGAATAAGTTTAGGTCTTAAATTGCCAATTTCAAATTTAATTTTAAATACGTTTATTTTTAAAAATAAACTCACATTTAATTTTTTTAAAAAAAGTTTTTTTTAATCAAAACCCCCCCACACCATAGATTTTTTTAAAATCTTCCCTGCACTGCACTGGGCTTCCCCTGCAGGAGGTGCCATAACTTGGAGCAGCCTGAGGCATGTCTGTTCCCCATGCCAGCATGGATTGGCTGCATCGGGTCTTCTCCCAGGGTGGGTTGCAGGGGACAGATGTCGGGTGGCAGCCTGGAGAGCGAGGATCAGCAGCACGCAGGGCAATGCACTGCCCAGCTGAGATGCAGCCAGTGGGAGCCATGCTGGGAAGAGACACCCCAAAGATCTGTCCCCAGAGTTCATGGATCCAGTTCTCTCTGGGCCATCACATGAGATTTTGATTCGATTCCTGCTCTGTCAGTCTCAGAGCTGGGCACAGGCAGCGTGGACCCCCCAGGGGAAGGGGCTCTCTGCTCCAGCACCCCACTGGATGATGCAGTGGCTGCCTCGTACCCTGCCCCAGCCTATGCTGGGAAATCCTTCGATTCCCTCCATCCCCGCTGCCCCAGATGGGCAGGGAGCCCCTGGAGTCTTACCTTAGTCTGGAAGCAGAAGATGGTGACAATTATGGCCACTTTGGCAGTGATCACCATGGCGATCAGGACAGCTATGGTGTCATACATGCTGCACATAAAGGGTTGAAGGGGGGGGTAGGTTTAAAAGCCATTCATTTATTTCCCACTTCACTCTACACATACAAATGGGAACTAAGAACCGGACTCGCTCCCCGGCAGGGCGATCCCATGGGCTCGGGGGCCGGCGCTCGGCAGGTGTTCCCACACGGCACCCATGGGCCCTATGGAAAACCCATCGCAGGCAGCCTGCAGTTCTGCAACTCGCCCCCAGGAGGTGCCTGTTTGAGTCCCGGCTCCAGGGCGACTCCTTCAACCAGAGCTAAGCCAGGAGGATCCCTGAAGTTAGAACCGGGGTGGGGCTGGTTTTCCCCTCTGCCCGAACCCCCTTCCTCCCCTGGGCCCCACCACGACAGGGCTGGGCCGGTGCGTGGAGACCTGCAGCCTACACCGGATGTCTCTATTCTCTCTGTCTGCACTGAAAAGGACATGACCAAATACACCCACCCAGTCTCTCTAATTACTGGTCAGTAGAATGGGGAGAGGCCCGCAGACATATTCAGTTTGCCCCAGTTTCAGCAGCCCTAGGCGTTGGCAATGACACGGCCAAGTGGATTGGTGCTGATGGCTCAGCCCGGCCGTGCCCCGTTATGGGGACAGAACCTCCCACTATTCTAGGGACCTGCCCAAGATCCGAGACGACCAGAGTGAGCTGCTGATTGTCAAAGGGGAATTACAAAGCTTCCCCCCCGCCACGCCTTTAAAACGATTCCAAATCCAAACTTGGCTCCATGTGCAAAGGCGTCGCATGAAATCTTTCCCCGTTATCTGCCAAGCCCTGCATAAGAGGAGTCAGCGACGTAGCTCGGGGGACGTTTGGTGGCAGGGAAGGCAGGAAGCACTGCTGCTTCCGTTAGTCAGAGACGCACCGGTCTGGAAGGGACTTTAAGAGGTCATCTAGTCCACCCCTGCACTGAGGCAGGACCAAGTAAATCCAGACCATCCCTGACAGGTGTTAATCCGACCTGTTCTTAAAAATCTCCAGTGAAGGGGATCTCACTGCCTCCTTAGGTCACCTGTCCCAGGGCTTACCTAGCCTCCAAGGCTAATATCTCACCTAAATCTCCCTTGCTGCAGATTAAGTAGATTCCTTCTTGTCCTGCTCTCAGTGGATGCGAAGAATTGATCACTGATCTCTTTAGAACAGCCCTTAACATAGGTGAAGACTTACTATGCCCTGCCTCAGCCTTCTCTTCTCCAGAGTAAACATGCCCAATTCTTTCAACTTTTCCTCAGAGGTCAGGTTTTCTAAGGTCAGCCCTCTACTCCAGGGTCCAGCCCAGGGATCCTAAGAGTAGCTGCTATGGTAGCTGACTTTTTGGAAATAGGACGTGTACAATTCCCTGGGCCACTTCCCTATAGCAGCCCCCACTTAGAATCCCAGAAGATCAGGGTTGGAAGGGACCTCAGGAGGGATCTAGTCCAACCCCCTGCTCAAAGCAGGACCAACCCCAACTAAATCATCCCAGCCAGGGCTTAGTCAAGCCTGACCTTAAAAACCTCCAAGGAAGGACATTCCACCACCTCCCTGGGTAACCCATTCCAGTGCTTCTTCAATATCTACTTCACTGTTACCTCAGGGCCTCCTTCCTTGTGTCTGATGTGGTTTGTACAGCTTAGCTCCTCCAGCAGCATGGCTTCCTCTTACAGCTCCTGACACCTACCCCCACATGACTAACTGGGAGGCTTTTAACTAGTTTCAGCCAGCTCCGAATTGGCTTCAGGTGTCCCAATCAATCTAGCTGTCCTCCCTGCCTTCTGGAAAGATCTTAATTGGCCCCAAGTGTCTTAATTGATCTGGAGCAGCAGCCATTTACTTATCCTGGTAACAGAGATTTGTTTTGCCTGGGGCTAATGTATCTGTCTCCCACCACTTTTCTATAGACATCTGGCCTTGCTCCATCACATTACCAGTTCTCCGAGTCTGCTGAAGGCTGCTTTTTTGAAGTCCATTGCCCTTATTCTGCTTTTCTGGCTCCTCCCTTCCCTTAGACCCGTGAAATCGATCGTTTCTCAATCACTGTCACCCAGTTCGCCTCCCACCTTCCGATTCTCAACCTATTCCTCCCTGTTAGGGGGGCTGACATCAAAAATAGCGGCCCCCTAGAGATCTCCTCCACCATCTGAAAAAAAAGTTGCTCCCAGCCTATTCTAAGAACCTCTTGGACAGTCAGTGTTGTTCCAACAGACGTCTGGATAGGTAACATCCCGTTATCGCCATGGCCTGGGCTGGGGATATGTCTTTGTTGTTAAAATGTTTCATCCACCTCCTCCTCCTGATTTGGGGGCCTGTAGTTGACTCCATCCTCTGAGGTCACCTTGTTTTTCCCCTGGCACCTTCCCCCAGAGACTTTCAACGGGAATGCCTCTCACCTCCTCTTTCTGGACCTCAGAACTAGTGTCTACATTCTCCTCCCTTTTTCCCCTGCTGCTCTTCCTGAACAAGAAGGCTTCTCTACCACTATCCCCACCGTATGATTTATCCCACCAATGCCAATTCAGTCATGATTCTGCTTGTGTGCACAGACTTTCAGGTCTGCCTCTTGACTCGCCATACCCTTTGCGTTAGCGTACGGACAGCTGTGGGACACTGTTTTCCCTCTTGCGTCTCCAAGGACCTCTGCAACTTCCCATATCCACCCCCTGGCTTCCAGCCTTTTATCCAGGTCACCCGGCAGGGAGGTAAGTCAGGGGTTTTCGAGGGGAGACAGTGAGCTGGCGTGTTGGCAGGTAACAGAGGAAAAACCTGATTTGATCTGGACCTTTGTGATTAATTTCAAGTCTCCAGATGGGGCTGTTCTGGGATTGGAATCCAAGGGCCTTCCTGAGACTAATTTACTACCAAAAACGTCTCTGTTCATTTTTAAGCGAGGGGGGTTGTCTCTATTCACAGTGATGTTAGTTGCCTCCTGGGCGTGTGCTTCACACCTCCCCGCTGTAGGTGACGGGTGAACCGGGGGAAGGGACGGAGTGAGGGGCTCAGAGTCAGTACCTGGCGATGGTTCCTGCCATGAAGGCCATGGCCAGCGTCTGCAGAAACCGAAAGGAAAGGGGACGGTTAGCTGTGGAGCCAGCCCCAGTGAGGGTTCAAAGCATCGTATCAGCTTCCCGAGTCCCTGCCAAAACATGGGGATTCACAGCAGAAGGCACTGAGGGGCACGTGGCCTGAGGGATGTGTTTTAGGCACAGGTGTGCCCCTGAGGTAGGAGACGGCCCATGAAAAACAAAGACCCCCCCATTTCTACCCCCCAACACGTGACCCAGTGTTCAGCCATCAAAGCTTGTTCCATCCCACTCCTCCCCACAGGGCCCCCTCCCACCTCGGGGGTGCCCTCCCCAGATCACTGCCCCCCTCCCCTTCTGGTACAACCTGGTCCCACAGCCCCACTTACGAAGATGCTCAGCAGGATGAGGTTCCAGGGGAAGTATCTCCTGGGGGAGGTCAGTGAACACACAGGTCAGAGTGCAGGCAAAGCCCAAGGAGCTGCACCGCAGGTTGGGGGAAGCTTGGGGGGGCGGGGGTCGGGTTTTTGGGTGAGCTCAGCGTGATGCTCAGATAAAAATCAGGGCACAGGGGGGTCCCCGTGAAAACCGACCCCCGAGTCAGGGCAGGCGTCGGCCCAGGATGGATGGAAATCAACCCTGGGGGCAGCCTAGTCTCATCGCCCCTTGGGGATGGAGCCGGAGCCCGTTCTGGCCTCGGCCCCCTGCCTCAGTCACTCCCCCTCCCCCCAATTCCTAGTGCCGGGGACACTGAGTCAGGGCGCGGGGTCAGAGGGAGGGGCCGCGCTCTCTGATCCCAGTGAAGGAGACACTCACCTGGGACCCGAGCAGCAGGCCAGCACCAGGTAAGTGATGAAGAACACAGCGCTGGGGAGGGAGAGAGAGAGAGATTGGGACCCTTCCCGGCCCTGCTGCCCGCCCGGAGCCACTGACTGGTCAGAGCCTCGTGCAGGCAGCAGAAGGGCCGAGGTTTCACACCCACAGAGCCAGGCCTTTCCAATTCCCGGCGCCTCCACTAGCTCTGCCCTGTTGGCCTTGTGCCGGGTGTTGCCCTTCGCCTCCACCTGAGGATCTCAAAGTACCCAACAAACATTCCTCATGTTTCCCATCGCGCCTTGGGAGTAGGGACACTTTATCCCTATGGCACATAGGGGAAACCGAGGCACAGAGCAGCGGCTGAGCTCACACGGTGGGTCAGTGGCAGAGCAGACAACTCCTCACCAGCAGGCTCATGCTCCAACCACTAGATCTCACTCCTCTGCATGTCTTAACCCAAGATCAGACAACTAGAAGGGACCTCCTCAGCCATTCAGTCCTGTCTCTGCTATTGCAGGCAGCCCTGTCACATCTTCCCTGCCCTGATGCCTTCCCCCCACAATGTATTCACAGACAGCAATCAGCTCCCCTATCAGCCCTCGTTTTGCTGGGCTAAACGAGCCAAGCTTTTCAACACCCATCCCATCACACAGACCCACCATCCCCCTGATCATCCTGACAGTTCTCCTCTGCACCTGCTCCGGTCTCAATTCATCCTTCCTGACAATGGGTGACCACAGCTGTACGCAGTATCCAGATGAGGCCTTAACAGTGCCTTTGATCAGGACGTTAATACTTCTCTCTCTGTTTGGAAAGTCCTCGCCCGATACATCCTAGCATCACACTTGCCTGTTGTCATGGCTGCATCCCATTGGCAGCTCATAGTCATTCCACAGTCAACGAATACCCCAGGTCTTTCTCCTCCTCCGCTGATCCCAACTGATGAGCCCCCAGTTTATAGCAAAAATTCTTATTATTCTCTAAACACATTTCTACACCTCCAGTCTGTTGGCCATCCAATCCTTCCTGGATGATATTCAGATCCTCCTCTGTACTGACGATGCCTCCCAACGTTATATCACCAGCACGTTTCATGAGCACACTCCTACTTTTTCTGCTAAAGCCGCCAATGAAATATTAAGTTAGACTGATTCCGAAACCTATCACTGAGGAATACCACTAGTCACCTCTCCGGCCTTCAGCATAACCCATCGTCAGCTACTATGTAGCCAATTCCTCAGCTGCCTTCCAATTCCTGTACTAGTCCTCACGGTCTCACCTTCAATGATGTTTTCCCACATGGTTCTGTATCGAACGCTTCACTGAAATCAGGATAGACAGATCTACCACGTTTCCCCAGCCAGAGAATCAGTTAAGAAAGAGACCAGGTTCACCTGGCACAATCTCTCTGTGATGAGCCTGCTGGTCTTTATCCTCTCAGAAGTCTTTCCTTCAAAATTTGTTCTCAAGCCTTGTCTGCAATTGAGCTCAGACTCACGGGTCCATGGCTGTCGGAATCCCTTTTTCACTCTCTTATTCCCCAGTCAGATGGTCACTCCCAGGTTGACATATTAATTAAAAATCTTTGCTCGTAGACCTGCAATTTCAGAACCTTCCTTGATTCAGTGACGTGACCAAGTTCTATTGCTCTAAGAACCAGGACGGGCCGTGGGTGACGTTCTCAGCAGTGACGCTGCATTAGCAGAGATTTTTGCATTTGATTTTCTTGTTTATTTTCTTAGAGAAAGTGATTAACTGCCCCTCTCCCTGCCCATGTGGCGCCCACACAGCACCCTGTGCCTCTGGCATGGGGTACCAGCGCCTTGTGGCACTCAGCAAGGAGGGCACAGACCGCGTGGAGGTGACTCTGCCAGGTCTCACACGGCAGCCCAGGGCCCAGCCAAAGGGCAGGGGGCCCGGGAGGAGCAGGGAGGGGAGTTGGCGTGGGCGGCTTCGCCCGAGGGCAGAGAGATACTTACTAAGAGCAGTAATACACAGCAATGTTCCTCCTCACAAAGGTGCGGACGGGGGAGCTGCGAAGAGGGAGAAGAGCGTGAGAACGGTTCCTGGCTACACCCGTCATCACGTGGCCCCTTCTCTGCTCCCCTGGGGTCTCCACCCCGCAGTGTTCACACCACGGGCACTAGCGAGCAGGGAAGGCTGGGAAGCGAGATGCTCCCCACTCGTCATCACCCCCAAGCTGTTGCCCGCACCCCCCCCCCACAGCTGTGGGGTCCCCAGCCCGGGAGCCAGGACTCTGCCCCGCTCTGTGCCCAGCTCCCCAGACAGATCCACCAGGATCCACCCAGACTCCTGACAGGACAGGGCAGAATCACCCCCACAGCCCCTCCAACAGAGCTGCACCCAGCCTGGCTTTAAACAGCCCCGGGGCGGTTGTGGGCTCCCCGTCCCTTGTGACACGGGGCCTGTCTCCTCCATCCCCTGGCGAGGCTCAGGCCCCTGGGATGTCCCAGCTCCCGGGGCTCCACGGAGCAGGGACCAGCCCACGGACAGCCGCCGGGGGCTGGTGGCGAGGGCAGGGCTCAGGCCAAGGGGAGACTCACACGAAGGTGAACACGGCGATGATGCCCACGGTCACCAGCAGCTGGACTGAGATGATGGTGTAGACCTGAAAGAGACGAGCATGGAGGGGTCACCCGCAGGGCACAGACAGGCACAGAGAGGCACCCACGGGCACCGACCCTGCTCCCCCGCAGGGCACAGAAAGCCACAGAGGGTCACCCACAGGCACCGACCTTGCTCCCCCGCAGGGCACAGACAGGCAGGAGGGGTCACCCGTGGGCACTGGCCCTGCCCCCCAAGGGCACAGGCAGCAAGGGTCTCCCGGGGGGCATCAGCCCAGCCTCCTACCAGGACACACCAAGGTGGCCCCGCGGCATCACTGCCCCCAGCACCCACTCACTGGCTCTCACTCCTGCTCCTGATGAACTTGGTGCCAGTGCCTGCCAGGCCCCGTGCCAGGGACTGGCTGGGCTGTGGAGATCCCCAGGGTGGGAAGCTCCTACCAAGGCTCCCATCCAATGGGCTCTGGGTGTCCTGTTAGCCCAGACAGCGGGGGAGGGGCTCTGTAGCCCAGGCCACTCCAGTCCCAGCCCAGGGCCATGCCCCCAGCCCCCGCCAGCACTGGGGGTCCCTGCAGCCAGGGGAGCCCAACGCCGCCTCAGCCACTGGCCTCGCCACACAGACACACCAGCCACAGGCCCCCGGCCCCGCACTGGTACCCAGGCGCCAGGCTCACCCCGCCGGCTGCAGCCTCTTCCTGGGGGCCGATACCCCCTCCCCACCCACCTCCCATCTCCCCCACCCTGCACCCCCGGGGGGCTGGGCAGCCCGGCTCCCTCCGGAGTCACCTTGCGGATGAAGGCGTGTCGCACTTTCTTGTCATCCCAGTCCACAGTCCTGACGACGGCGTCCCCCAAGCTCGTGACCACGTAGCTGTCCCCTGTGGGGAGCCCGCTGGTCCCTGGGAGAACGGAAGGGGAGCCCTGAGCCTTCAGCACCGGAACACCGGCACGGCTGGGGGGCATCGGCTCTCCTGGGCCTCTGCTGACCTGCCACGTGTCCGGGGGCTGCCCTCCCCAACTCCCTCTCCCCACAATCTGGGGGGGCTGCGCCGTGGGACGTCCCCGCCCAATGGCCCCTCAGCCCCAGCTGGGGTCTCCCTAACACCATGGCCGAGAGGTCCAGGCCCAGACAGGAGACGCCAGCCTGGTACCCGGCAGGGTGAGGCCAGGGGTGCGTCTGGAACGAGGCGTAGGGAAGTGACCGTCCCCCCTCTCTCGCGGCACTGTCTCCTTTCTCCATCCACCCCTGGGCTCGGCCCATCAGTCAAGTGTCTTGGGGTGTCCGCCCCTTCCCCATCAGACCCCCCCAGGCTATGGCTGCCCCTGTCACAACAGGGCAGTGCCCCACAGGACCGACTCTCGGGGGCGGGGGATGGAACAGCCCAGCCAAGCTCAGCCCAGCTTTGACACCACACGACTGGAGATTTCTCCTCTCGATCGGACCTGGGGGAGCGAGAAAT
>ML677353.1:1493680-1518799 GCA_007922305.1 Dermatemys mawii
GCTCAAACCTGAGAACAACACGAGGCTAATGGGTACCGGGCAGCCTGACCCAGGCGCCCACATGTGGATCGCACGAAGAGGCACATCAGAGAAGACACCAGCAGGGTCGAGGGTGACACAGATGAGGGGCAGACAGCTCTTCTGTAGCAGCAGGGCATGTGCTCCCCACCCCAGCCCCCAGGCCTTGGTCCACAGCTTCTCCCTTCTCTCTATCCGCTGCCATTGCCTCTGGGTTCCTGGGTGGAATGAAGTGTTCAGAGCAGCCTGGCTGGACTGGTCAGTTATTGGGGAGGGGGGTTGTCTTCTGGTTCTGCGGTTCCAGACGCCCTCCAGGGCTCATCCCACCGGAACATCAAAAGAGTGACGCATTTGTAGACTAATCTTCTGCACGGGGAAGCCGTGCTCGCGGTCATTGCCAGCAGTGCCAGGTTCTTCCTCGGGTGTAGCTGGGGTGAGCTGTACCAGGGCATGGCACTGGCGGCTGTGAGGCTTTCCCGCCTTTCTTCCTGCTCTGAGAGACAGGAGATCTTGGGAGAGGGGCTGTTACCACAGCTGTAGTGCCAGGGACAAGCTGTCCAACAGGCAACCGCTGGTGTCGGTGGAGAACCTTGCTAGGCCCTCCCCAGGCTGAACTTTGTAGGCTGGAAGGCCTGGCAACATCTCTGATGTAGGGTTTAGCTTTCCGAGGGTCTGCAATCTTATGCTTACCCTGGAGTCCAATGTTCTGTATCAAGATTCGGTCTCTGAGCTGTGGGGTTGGATCTCTCATGCAAGTATCATATCAGGCTTGGTTAGACTCTGCTTTTCCTTGCAGCTGCTGTTGCTTCTCTCAAGCGCGCTCTCAGCCGGGTGACACACTGGAGGTCGGTTTCAGGGCAAGCGCCATCTGCAGATGCTCCAAAGCGCACACCTCCAGCCTGTCTAGACTCTCTCCCAAGCATCACGTCGCAAGGGGACTACCCCGTGGATTCGTTCCTTGTGCAGGTGTAGGCATTACTACGAATCGGACATGCTAGCTCCATTTGGATGTTTTAACAAGGCCTGGTTACACCTCTCTGTTTGTAGTTCTCCAGAGGGGCAATAGGAAGTGGTTCAAGATTTCCTCTCCACTGGCCATCTGCAGCAGCTCCTTGGCGAGGTGGCTCTTGAAATCTCTCCCTGGAGCTGGGTGGATGCTACGGAGCAGGCCATAGTGAACAAAGTCCCTTTGCAAGTCCCTTTGCAATGGTGGTTGCTCTCCGGTCCTTGGTGGGGAAGGTCTGAGATCTGTCGCCATTAGTATGTGTCCAGGATTGTCACATCATTCACCAAGCTCAGAATGTCCATACAGACAAGATCCAGTGGTTCCACAGCTGATAAAGTTGACCAAAGGGCCTTTTCCTCTGTATGAGGAAACTTGAGTCTTCAGGTGAACCTATATCGTAACCAATCACTATACTAAAATGTTACTAATCAATCCTACCATAGCATAATAAAAGTTGTTAACCAATCCTATCCCACCACCTTAATTAATTTACACCTAGCAAAATTAATTATGTAACAGACAGAAACAATTAGAGAATCAGACAGAGACCACACAGACAAACCATAGGGAAGTGAGGACCAGAATGATAAAACAATAAAGAAATGGGGGGTTCACAACCACAACTATTGATAAGTGGTTTCTTGCCAGACAGAATGCTATTGAACTAAGATTTCTTTAACCATCTTAAGATCTATCACCATCTGGTGATAGTGGGGGCCATTAGGACGGGGGCTCCTTCTTAACAGTCTGTTATTACAGTATTTTAATGTAATTTAGATGGAAAGTGAGGATGTGACTTCCTGCTACTCAGCTAATGGCTGCTGCTCGGCTGCTGTTCTTTTAACCTGGCTGCAGACAAAGGCCTTAGGCTTTAGACCTTGCAGTATGGCTACATACAAAGGCCTTATCCTTACACTCCACCACAATCTTCCTGTGTCCCTGGGCAAGTCACTTAACCCTGGTGAGTATGTCTACACTGCACACTAATCCCGGGCTCTGATTCAGGTTTAAGCCCTCTCCCCACCTTCTGTCCACACACCAGTCAGCCTGATTTGGACCAGGGAGCGCTCAGAACCTGGATCCTAGGGTCCTGCTAGGGATGTAGAGCAGAGCCTGAGTCTTGCTGCGACTTGGGTCTAAGCCCTGTCCTGTTGCAGTGTGGACAGAGCTCAAGCCTCAGCCCCGAACCGGAAGGCCTGCGTAGTGCAGTATGGACGTGTTAGCACGACTGTGAGGTCCGGGGCCAGCAAGCACAAGCCCAGGTTTACAATGCTCAAGCACAGCAGTGGAAACACAGACCACAAGCCCGGTCCCCCAGGCCCAGCTTTACGATGCAGCGTAGACAGCCTCCGTCTCTCACTTTCCCATCTGTACAATGGGGATGAGCGCCCTGCCGCCCAGGAAGCTGTGAGGGTAAACACATTAAAGACTGTGGGATGCACAGACACCTCAGGATGGATCTACACAAGTACCTAAAACAGGATTACACAACTCGGCCTTCAACGTCCTTTTGCTGCATCATTAGATTAGATGAGCTACTTTTGCAGGATTTTGCCCCCAAATTTCCCTGGCTTCAGCTGTCAAGCTATTCCCCGGCTGAAAGATACAAAGAATACCCCTCAGTGCTGGCCTGGGGGGCTGGAACGTGGTCTGCCATGATCAGCAAATGTAGGAAGTCCCGTTCTCCTTGGGGACTCCGCTGTGAGTAACCGGCCCGCCCAGTAACCGGCCCAGGCATGCAGCAGTTTTGCATAGTTGTTCGGTTGACGATTTTGCTTTATCAAGGGTCAAGTGTGATCACCAAGGCTGCTGCTCAGAGCGGTGTGACACCCCTATGCCACTGTGAATAGCTGGTAACCCAATCTGGCAGGAGTCTCAGATTCATGAGGTTTAAGGCTGAAGAGACCCTTAAATAATCTCATCCGACCTGCCGTGTACTACCTGTCACCCAGTTACCCCCGCATAGAGACCAACAACAAACTGCCCACCCCCCCACTTAGACTTTTCTGTTTAAAGGACGATTCCTCTCAGTGCTCTAAAATCTGCGTGGGTAGCCGGACTATCTTGACATATGCTTAGCCTCATGGGAGAGTGGGGTAGGTTTCGTGGTCAAAATTTGGGGTCATTTGAGCAAGAGGTTCCTGAGATACAGTCCCCAAAGCCCACAACTTTTCGTCAAGTTCACAGACTGTACCCATGGGGGGTTTCTGTACACACCTGGCTTCTAAAATGTGAATGGGTTAATGGGAGGGGGAGCTAAAAATAGTGGTCAGGAAGTGGGGACGAGAGAGGCACACCAGTCTTTTCTCACATGCATAAAGTTGCTGTGATCACCAGGTCAGAAAACTGTCAATTTCTTGGAACATGGCCAATGCCTGAGATTCCTGTCTCGGAGGCAGGGTGTCACGTTACTGAAATTATCTGGGATCATATAGATCACTGGTGTAACCAATGTCCTGTAGGGGCACCAAATCTTATGTAAAGGATATAAAGGGGGTCATATAAGGTGTCTAAGACCAGTTTGCTGATTATGATTATGCTATTTGTATGTGTGTATCATTTTTGTAGTTAAAGTTATGAATGTTGGCTATACAATGTCTGTATCTCAAACTTATGCTCTGCTTCTGGGTGAAATCCCAGACAAAAGCTATGGCTGGTTTGATGGCCCGTTAAGAACCATCAGCTACACAACCAACCCATTAAGGGAAGACAGACACATCCTGTGTCTTAGCAAGGGGGGCAGGAATTGCCCAAATGACTCAAACTCCATTTTGCTGTAAGTTTCCACAGCGAAGGACAAAGAAAATTCCTGCACCTGGGAAGGATATAAAGGGGTGGTACCCCACCTCCATTTTGTCTTCAGTCTCCAGTCTCCAGCCTTGCGCCTACCTCTGGATGGGACTTTGCTACAAATGGAAGCTCTGGCCAAAGGATTGAAGACCCATCCCTGCAGAGGATGCATTCCAGAGACTCTGATTTGAACCTGCAGTTTATTCTACCATTGATGCAAGCCTGAACCAAGGAATTTGCCATTACTGCATGTAATTGATTTCTTTTAACCATTCCTAACCCTCACCTAGATCTTTTTCCTTTTATGAATAAACCTTTAGATTTTAGATTCTAAAGGATTGGCAACAGCGTGATTTGTGGGTAAGATCTGATTTGTATATTGACCTGGGTCTGGGGCCTGATTCTTTGGAATTGGGGAGACCCATGTTCTTTATTTGGGGTATTGGTTTTCATAACCATTTGTCCCCAGGACAGGTGGCTGCTGGTGGTGATACTGGGAAGCTGGAGTGTCTAAGGGAATTGCTTGTGTGACTTGTGGCTAGCCAGGGACGAAACCAAAGTCTTTTCTGTTTGGCTGGTTTGGTGCCTTAATGGTGAAGAAACCCCAGCTTTGGGCTGTAACTGCCCTGTTTGGAGCAATTTGTCCTGATTTGGCACTATCAGTTGGATCCCACCAGGAACAGCACCGTCACAGAGGGATAGCTCACTGGTTTGAGCACTGGCCCGCTAAACCTAGGGTTGTGAGCTCAGCCCTTGAGGGGGTCATCTAGGATTATAGGGCAAAAATTTGTTGAATGATTTAACTGGGAATGGGTCCTGCTTTGAGCAGGGGGTTGGACTAGATACCTCCTGAGGTCCCTTCCAACTCTGATATTCTATGATGCCAGCCCTGTTAGCAACTAGTGCAACCCTTTGCTAGCATGACCATTATCCTCAAGCATCACTGGGGCAGGAGGGAGCATCTAGGACTCACATAGTAACCATGTGGCCTAGTGATAAGAACAATTGCCAGAGTCTCAGAAAACCTGGGTTCTAACCCCTGGCTGGCCAGCTGGCTAACCTTGGCTAAGTGATGTCATCTCTGTTCCAACAGGTTTCCCCATCTGTACAAGAGGAATCATTGTGTTTCCTTCCTTGAGCTCTGCTGAGCTAGGAATTATCACCACCTATCCATCTGAGCACCTGACCTGCACACCTACCCGATAAGGCACCTTTGGTTCCCAGCTGCCAACTCAGCAGCTTTGATGGGGTGGACTGAGGTCTTTCCATCACTTCCTGTCTTGTCAAGAATCAGAGGGGTAGCCGTGTTAGTCTGGGATTGCAGAAGTGATAAAGAGTCCTGTGGCACCTTAAAGACTAACAAGGTGCCACAGGACTCTTTGTCATTCCTGTCTTGTACCAGCTTTGTGGCATCATTCATCTTTAAACATTTTTGTTTGGTGTCATTCTCCGTCGTGTCTATCCAACGCATCTTGGCCTTCCTCTAGTTCCTTGCACTCTGGTATGTGTCACCAGGTGAGGTATCCTTTCTGGCTCCATTCTGAACACCTGTCCAAACCACTGCAGTTGTCTTTCTTGAATCTTCTTAAACAGGGTCATTTCTCGCCCCAGCGGCTATGCCCACACTCCAGCTGTCTCACATAGGTTGATTTCCATTGTTATCTGTCTTTAGCCTTCCAGATCTGGCAGTTTTCCAAATACAGTAGCTGCTAAGCTGATTCTTTTTGTGTCATGACCTGATAGAATCGTAGAATATCAGGTCGGAAGGGACCTCAGAAGGTATCTAGTCCAACCCCCTGCTCAAAGCAGGACCAATCCCCAACTAAATCATCCCAGCCAGGGCTTTGTCAAGCCTGACCTTAAAAACCTTTAAGGAAGGAGATTCCACCACCTCCCCAGGGAACCCATTCCAGTGCTTCACCATGATATGTCAAGACGCATGATAATTAGAAGTGCCTAAATGACCACAAACTCCTACCACGTTTCTCTTTCCGTTCAAAAAGCTAGGAAATTCACAGGCAAAAAACATCGTTAGACTTAAGGTTGCCTAACGATATGTTATGCCTTTCCAGGACACCAGGTTCAATAAAACAAACTTCTGAAACTGGGAAAGGCAGAGTTAAAGGATTTCAAAACAGCAGCTTCAAGCTGTAATTCACCAGGGCAAAGTACATTTCCATTTTAACTCTGCCTGGGTTTAATACTGGTTTGAAAAACCCTGTCTCTAAAGTATCAGAGGAGTAGCCGTGTTAGTCTGGATCTGTAAAAGCAACAGACTCCTGTGCCACTTTATAGACCAGGGGTGGGCAAACTACAGCCCGCGGGCCCTATGCGCCCTGATGGCCATTTTTATCTGGCCCGCAAGCTCGGGCTGGGGGAACGGTGCCAGTGGTCCTGCGCTCCTGGCTCGGGGTGCCGGGCTGAGCGCAGCAAGCCGCAGGGCCCCGCGCCCGGCTGAGCATGGCAAGCAAGGGCAGGGATCTTAGGTGGTAGGATTCCAGGGAGTGGTGGTTAGGGTGGTTGGGAGTCTCGGGAGGGGGCAGTCAGGGAACAAAGAGCAGGGGGGCTTAGATGGGGTGGGGTCCTGGGGGGGCAGTTAGAGTGGGGGGTCTCTGGAGAGGATGGTCAGGGGATAAGGAATTGTGGGTAGGTTGGATGGGTCAGGGATTCTGAGGGGGGTTGTCAGGGGGGTGGGGCCAGGCTGTTTGGGGAGGCACAGTCTTCCCTACCCAGCCCTCCACACAATTTTGAACCTCAGTGTGGCCCTCGGGCCAAAAAGTTTCCCCACCCCCGTTATAGACTAACAGACGTATTGGAGCATAAGCTTTCGTGGGTGAATACCCACTTCATCAGATGCACAAAAGCTTATGCTCCAATACGTCTGTTAGTCTATAAGGTGCCACAGGACTTTCTGTTGCCTGTCTTTAAACAGTCTGTATTTGTGTAAACATAATCAAGGAAGCAGTTAAGGAATTGCTAACTACAATGTGGCTTACTCACTTAGCCCAAGACCCCAATAATAGTGGCAGGAAAACAGAAGAAAGAGGTACCAGCGTGTCTTTATCATGTGGTGGAAGGTAAGTTTTTAAAAGCAAGATTTCCCAGGGTGTGTCTGTGTGTGTTTAAAGCTAATTTAAGAAGTGGGTTGATTGCCTAGCTTCATATTTTAGGGGTAGGTGTTGTGTCCTTGGTCTTGCAGGGAGACATTGCAGGACTAAAGTGCTCTTTAACCTAGCAGAGAAAGGCAGGACAAGAATCAGCGGGTGGAAGCTGAAACCAGACAACTTCCCATGAAAAACATGGCACAAATTGTTAACCGTGGGGCAGATTAACCCCTGGAACAAACTCGGCAATGAAATGGTGCATTCTCTCGATGTCTCCAAAGCCAGCCGGGCTGCCTTTCTGGGAGATGCTTTAGCCAAACATGAGTTACTGGGCTCTGCACAGGGGTGACGGGGTGAAATGTAACAGCTTGTGATAAACAGGAGTCAGACCAGATGATCTGATGGTGCCTTCTGACCTTGGAGTCTATGAAAACCACTGGCATCTGACACTTGATTGGAAGGGAGTCTCCTACCGATAGCGGTACTAGGTCTCTTATCCTATGAGCTGAGCCACTAGAGGGCAACACTTCTCTCTCTCCCTCCCTCCCTCCCACTCACACACACTTTCAGTGTCACACTGCTGTCCCTCCCATCTCAGACCGATCTGTCTCCGTGGGGCTGGGCCAGCTGATTCTACAGCAGGCAGCGTAACTTTGCTGGCACTTTCCAGCCACCCCAGGGCATCTCCCATCACCTCGGGCTGTAAATCTGCCAGCCCGGGCCCCTAGAGGAAGGCCAGTCCAAAGTGATTCTTTGCCTTCTTGTGCCCGCTGCTCCGGCATTGTCCGCTCCAGACACCCTGCTCTGCCCCCCAGCTCTGCCCTGAGCTGGGGGGCAGAGCAGGAGGAAAAAGCAATTGCACCACCATCTGTGTTAGAATAGGCCTCTTTCTGGGCAGCAAGGAAGGGCCAGAGCCTGTGGGCAGAGAAACCCATATAGGGTTTCAAATCCTCCTCAGGGTCCCCTGGCTATTCCAGAGGAATGGGGTGGGTGGGGAAGGGGTGGGTTTGGTCCTGTCATGGGGGGACCCCCAAACACACTGATCTTGGGAGCCACTGGCCTCCCTGTCATCTTGGGACCCCATGGGGTTGGACTGAACCCTGCTAACCCAACACCATACCCAGACCACATTGTCAGCAGCAGGGATTGAACCTGCAGCCTCGGGATGGCCTGGCATAAGCCTAGCTGCTGAAGCCACCCGCACCCCCATCCCCACCCCCCCCCTCCCTCCCTGCTCGGGTATCTCCTGTCA
Source organism: Dermatemys mawii (assembly GCA_007922305.1). NCBI lineage: Eukaryota > Metazoa > Chordata > Testudines > Dermatemydidae > Dermatemys > Dermatemys mawii. The sequence goes on from ML677353.1 coordinate 1,501,851, forward strand.
CCCCCTGGAGCGGCCCTTTAGACAGCAGGGATCTGCCCCCTACCCCCCAGCCGTGTCTGACCAACCCAGGGCGATTCAGGGCACGACCCTCTCTGGGGGCAAAGGCGGGTTGGCTGCAGGGAGGGGGTTTGGGGAAGTGGGGGGCTCATGCAGCCAGGGCTTGGTACCAATCAGCGCCACCCCCCAAAGGAACCTTCCTCGAGGGTCTTCTCTGGCGCCGCCTCCCTCCCTGGTACTGATTGGGGACCCCTAGCTCTGCCTCGGGGCCCCCCAGTCCTGCCTCGGGGACCCTCCAGCCTGGCCTCTGTCCCTGGCACCACCTCAGGGACCCCCAGCCCTGCCTCGGGCCCCCCTCCCAGCTCAGCCGCTCTGTTTACCAGCCCCGCGGAGCGGGTGCAGTACCAGCTGCCCACCTCCTGGCTTCGCCCCTCCGGAGAGCGGCGGGTTACGCGGCCCGCTGCGGGAGGAGTTGCCGGCCCGGGCTGGCTCCTCCCTTCTCGGGTTGCACCCGGGGCCCGGAGCTCCCGAGCGCCCAGGGAAGAGCTCAGCCGACAAACAGCCTCGCTGCTAGGAAGCCGGAGGAGAGAGCGCCCCGCCGGAGAGGCCCCGAGCCCAGGTAAGGGGTTGGCGCTGCCCGCCTGCGCCCAAGGGCTGGGGCTGGAGCGGGCCGGACAGGCGAGGGCTGGAGACTTTCCTGGCCCCTGGCCCCGAGCGGGGATGATCCAGGGGGAGCCGCCTGGCCTAGGCCGGGCGCGGCTGGGAGCCAGGGACCCTGGACTGGTGTCTGGAGCCCGGCTCCTCCTGCGCCGCGTCGTGCGCCCGTTCCCCGGCGCTCGGCTCCCCGCGGCCGGGGGGCTCCGAGCCGAGCCGGGGCCCCGCTCCCCACGTGCTGGTCGGGATCCCCTTCGGGCTCGGCTTCCCAGGGCGGGCACCGGCGGCCCTGGCACGGAGGCGACGTGTCCAGCCTCCCCTGGCGCGGGGGGGACCCGGGAGCCCTGGGGCCGCTGCTGGGTGTGATCGGGCGGGGGAGCAGATGGGCAGCGCCTCCCCCGGGCATTCCGGGGTGCGCTCGGTCTGGGTGGGGTCCGGCTCCTTGACGCAAAGACCCAGGCGGCTGGAGGGGGGCAGGTGGGGCCCAGACGGTGCAGGGCGCCGGCACCAGGGACTGGGGTCGGTTCGTGGTGGGGAGGACCAAGGGCTCGTGGGATGCAACAGCCTGGCAGAGAGCGGGCACGTGTTGGGCAAGCTCTCCCCGCACAGCCCTGCCGGTGCCCCTCACTCCCGACCCGCAGCCCCCTGCTAGCCCAGCCCTGGGCTCCCCCACAGCTCTTCTAGTGCCCCTCACACCAGACCCGCAGCCCCCTGAGAGCTGACACTGAGCTCTCCCCCCCATAGCTATAGGAGAATGACTTAGGCCATGCCCCTGCCCCTGCGGGACGCTTATCACAGCGGCTGTGGGGACGAATAAGGGGCCTGGGAGAAGGGTAGGGCCGATCTGTTTTGGAGGAAGCTCCTGCTCCTTTCCCCATGACAGAGGTTTTCCTGCTCCCGGGTGCAGAGCCCAGAACAGCCACATGGGGAAGGGGTGAGGCCTGCAGTCCCCTTGCTCATGTCACACTCCCTTCCCAGCACTCCGTCCCAGTCCAGCCTGGCAGCCGTTTCCCGTGCCCCTGGTGAGCTGTGCTCTCCTCCAAGGCATTGCCGGACACGGGCCTTAGGAGTGGCAGTGGGTTGACCATAGACTCCTAGCTTCAGCTTCTCCTGCTTCCTGGGTCTGTTTCTCCTGCCCCTTATGCCAGTGGTAACCACTCTGAGTGCAGTGGAGTCACTCCGGAGTCACTCCGCTGTGAGTCGGGGGCGGGGGTCAGCTCACATGGAGGTTAGCTGCGTTGTGCTTTGATCGCACGCTGCTCGTTGCAGTATTAGGCTTCCCAGCAGGCCCCTAGCGCGGCTGGAACAGACCCACCTAGAACATGACTCACTCCTTCCTTGTTTTTACTTTTCTAGCCTGGGTGTGTAGCTGCCCTGGGGTGAATGGATCCAGGGGCCCCGAGCTGGGATTTCTGTACACTTCCAACTCCCCCCTCAATCCAGTGAGGCTTCTGCTGTGTAAAACCTGAGTCAGTAACTGTCGGCAATAATTAACACTGCGACTCATGGGGATTCATTTTAAACATCTGCAAGAAAACACCATGTAACTAACGTGACATTTGTAGCACACAGTTCGTGCTGCTTTTCTGTCCTGTTCCACCAGCTGGTCTTGTCTGTTACAAGGGAAAGGAAATTACCAGCTCCAGCAGACATACCTATGCTAGCTCTGATGGAGTTAGTGCGCTAGAGATAGAAGCGTAGCTGCGGCTAGCAGGACAAGCTAGCTGTGCCGAGTAGGATCCTCCCTGAAACCCTCGGCGTGTTTTAGGGCAGACAGCCATCCTGCCGTGGCTACACAGTTGTTTTTAGTGTACTCACTCCATCAGAGCTAGCACAGGTATGTCTGTCTGAGCTGGAAATTACACCCTCAGCTTCAATGTAGACATACGCATTGGATCTGCACAGCTCCTATGGGGTCCTGATCTCAGCTGGGGCTGCAGGCCGATCTTTCCAGCACAGGCCACAGCCAGTGTCTGTTTTACACCCACATCTGTTTCAAGCCCTTTCTCTGGCTGGCTTTTATACTTACCTGACCCCCAGCTGATCAGTCTGGGGATCGGGGGTGGGCTGGTGTTCTCCATTTAAAGGGCCAGCACCCCGTGACAGCGTCTTTAGGAGGAGAGATTAATAACACTGGGACTGTTCAGCATAGAGAAGAGGCAACTAAGGAGGGGATATGGCCTAGGTCTATAATAGTGTGAGTGGTGCGGAGAAAGTGAATGGGGAAGTGTTATTCACCTCTTCACGTAACACAAGGACCCGGAGTCACCTGAGGAAATTAATGAGCAGCAGGTTTAAAAACAAACATAAGGAAGTATTTCACACAGGGCATAGTCAACCTGTGGAACTCCTTGCCAGGGGATGTTGTGAAGGCCAAAACTATAACTGGGTTCGGAAAAGAATGAGAGAGGTTTCTGGAGGATAGGTCCATCAATGGCTATGAGAGAAGATGGTCAGGGATACAACCCCATACTCTGTGTCCCTAAACCTCTGACTGCCAGAAGCTGGGACTGCATGAGAGGGGATGAGTCACTCGCTAATTGCCCTGTTCTGTTCATTCCCTCTGAAACATCTGGCACCGGCTACTGTCAGAGACGGGATCCTGGCCTAGATGGACTGTTGGTGTGACCCAGTCTGGCCATTCGTATGTTTGTAAATTAATAATAATAATAAACCACATCTCTATAGTGCCATGGCAGAATTTAAAAGCCCTGCCCAGCTGTTAAATGGACACTGTCCGAGAATTTATGAGAGAGGCGGGGTGGGTGGGGCGATATTTATTATTGGAATAACAGATCTGACCTGCTGTAGCTTGTCTCTCTAAGGTCCTGGGACCGACCTGGCTCCAGCCCCACTGCAGACAACAATGGAGAGCTTAGATTATTACTAGTTATTGTTGTCGTTCATTTGAACTCCATGGGCGGGCTCATTGAGTGACGTTGCTGGGCTGCATGGGGACTGGCGTGGTGATTCATATGGAGAATATTCTAATGCCTTGTAAATCGAGCGTGTGGTCTCACCTGGGTTGTGTGTGCAGCACTGTTTGTTGCACAGTGAGAAGGGAATGATCCAGGCCTGGAAAAACTTGGTTGTGAAGAGTGATTGAAAACCCTGGGGCTGTTGCCTTTGAAAGGAGAACCCCAATCCCATAGTGACAGAGAGAGGCAGCTTGGGGAGTTTCTTCTAACACAAGAGCCAGGGACATGCCATGAAACTGAAAGGCGGGGAATTGAAAACTGATAAAAGGCAACCGTTTTAAACCTGGTGTGGAATTAGCCGGTGGAACTCTCCGCCGCAGGAAGCTGTTGAGGCCAAATGTTTCACAAGCTCAAAAAAGGGGCTTGGACCTTTATAGGGACACTTATAATAACTAATGCCAATGTAGAGCGTGGCAGGATATTAAACCTCCTGCTTCAGGGCTTGAGCCGACCTCCAGCCTTTAGAGATCAGGACGGGCTTAATGTGAGGGGTAGATTATCCCACATCCACTGCTGCTGGGCTCTTGCACCTTTCTGTGCAGCAGCTGGGACCAGTCCCTGAGCCAGGTGAGAGGGGCCTCAGCTCTGGTCTGGTCTGGCTCTTCCTAAGTGACTCCCAAGCACGGGTGTTGTCAGGATCAGGCATGTGAGTCGTAGCCCAGCTGATCTCATCCAGGTGTTAACAGGCACGTTCCCCGTCAAGTGCAGGCACCAGCGACAATCTCCTGCTGCTGCCTGGCAACTCGGGTGGTGTAGACACCAGTGCAAAGTCCAGAGGGGCAGGGCCCGGCTTGACGGCGGCTCTGCGCAGGGGGTGAAGAAAAGGGCCGAGCCGGATCGGGCCCAGTACTGCCGGGCGTAAGGCGCGGACTGGGGCACTCAGGCGGCGGGAGACTCAGGGAGCGAGCCGTGCGACCGCCCTGGAGAAGAGGCTGGCCGATGACGGGAGCAGATGCTCAGGGGGCTGGGAATCAGCGTCGTTCCGTGGCGGATGTCCTGGTGGGATGGTGCCTGAGTGGTGCTGCCCTGATTGATGCCAGCTGAGGATCGGGCCCGTTTGGCGCGCGTTGCTGGCAGCATTCTCGGGGACAGATGTTGACACGTTCATGTGTTTCTACTCTGACCTCTTGACTCTGGTTTGAATCAGCGGTGATGCCGCTGCTGGCAGGGTCAAGCCCCTCCATAATTAACCTGACGAGGCTCCGCTAGTTCATTAAACGTCCTTGAAGTGGGAGCAGGGTCATTATCTCCCTGGCATGACAGGGAAACCGAGGCACAGAGGGGGCTTGTCGAAGGAGGCTCTTGCGTCGGAAGCATGGGGGGAGGATGAGTGTACGGGGTGGGGGCAGGGATGCCCTGGCACAGGGGGCGTGAACGTGCTGGTGACTCTTGGAGCTCTAGGCTGTCTCAGGGGTTGGTTGGTTTTGCTCTTGGGAGCTGCTGCTCCCTTTCCGGAGGCCAGGAGGGGCTGGGGGCTGGTTTTTGTTCCCCATCCGCCCAGGCAGGAGACTCCCCAGACTGTCACACGCCCACGCGGCGAAGGAACGTACAGCAGGGAGCACGGCCTGTAGCCCAGGACCCGCTGCAGCAGCGCTGTGTGTGCTGCCCCCTGCTGGGGCCTTCGATGGCTTCTCTCGCCACTGGTGCCCACCCGCTCTTGCTCCTGGCTGGCGGGCTGGGGACGCTGGGGTCCTTTCTCCCTGGGGCTTGCTGCTGTTTACACCCCACCCCCTGCTCCCTGCCCCTGGACAGGAAGAGCAGGAAGTGGAAGTGGCCCGCTGCCTCCTCATGGCTCTTTGGGCATCCGGCAGAGCAGAGGAGGCCCAAGGCGCCCCGAGGCTACGGACCCGTTTCCCGCCAGCCACCAGGCCCCCTCCTCCGCTGGGCATGTCAGAGAGGAAGCAGGCCTGTTGACCCGGTCCCTGTCTCCTTCCGGAGCCCTGCTCTTGTCCCATGCACTGGTCAGTGGCTGGGCCCAATGCCCATTGCGGGCGGACTCCGGGCTGCCGTGGGGTTTGGATCAGAGCCCAGGAGAGCCACTAGCCGGCAGCTACATCCCTGGTGTGAGCCCCGGCTTGGGTAACCTCCTGGAAGGACTCTCATGGTGTCCTGGCATCAGCTGTTGCATTAATCTCCCTAGATGGCCTTTTGGCATCGGTGTCCCGCCCTGTTCTGGCACTCCCTCGGCCTGGGCTTCCCAGCCTCGCCCTCCTGCAGCGAGCTCCGGCCGGATGTCCCGGGACTCCTCCTTTCCCCTGCCTTACCCCGAACGGAAAGGTCAGCCCAGCCCAGCCCAGCCTGCCAGCTACGCCCGCCCACGGCAGAGCAGCGCATGGCCACAATTCACGGGCCCCACCGGGGCTGCGGCTTGCGAGGGGATTCCCACAGGAAACCCCGGCTGGACTGAGAGACGGAGGACGGAACCGCGGCTGGATTCCCACAGCGGGGAGACACGTGGCGGTGGGGGCTGGCCCCGAGCCAGAAAAGCACATGGTCTCCTTCTTCCAGCCCTCTCTGGGCCCTGGCTTCTCCTAGGAAACAGTCCCCCTACCTCATGGCCCTTCAGCTCAGCGGTCCCCCCCACTGCCTGTCTCCTGCAGGTAGCAGGCTGATCTCCTCTCCCGCACTGGGGTTTGCTTTCTCCCGCCTGTGCAGACCCCCACTTCCTCAGTCTCAGTATTTGCTGGTCAGCCCATCGCTGTGGTACCTCCCCGCCGTGTGACTGGCACATGTGGGGCTGAGGCCTGTGGGGGGTGCTGCTGCTGAGGGTTGGCCATGGAGAGGGATGGGATGGGAGGCCTTAGCAGGTCCGTCTACACTGCAGCAAGAGCCCTGAGTCTCAGAGCCCGGGCCAGCTGTGGGTCTTTTTCTGCTGTGTAGATGTCCTCTGAGAGTCGCCTTCCCTGGCTCCCCGGTGGGATTTCCTCTCCGCGCTCAGCCTCGGGTCGCTCCCAGCTTCGCTGCTTCCTGTCACCTGTGCTTCAGCCAACCCCTGCCCGGAGAGATCAGCTGCCCTTTCCCCAGCAGACTCGCCTGGCGGACGTTTCCGCTCTCGCTCAAGGACCCTGGGCAGGTGTCGCTGGCTCTCTGCTCCTCCTCGCCGTGTGCCGCTTGTCACGGAGTCCCCAGGGTGATGCTCTGGAACCGCTCCCTACGAAGCCAGTCAGGACTTTGGGGGGAAGCTTCGTCTCTGTGAACAGCCTGTCTCCAAGGCGAGGAGCTTCACAGCTTACAGCTTCCTGGGTCTGACCTTGGAGCATTCAGCACCTTCTGCCCCTCCGTGTGCTTCCCCCAGCGAGCCCTCCCAGACGGGGTCCTGGGGGAGCCCGTGGGTCCTGCACCCCAACTCCACAGTCAGACGTGACTCTCAGCCAGTAAAACAGAGGTTTATTAGACGACAGGAACATGATCTAAAACAGAGCTTGTAGGTACCATGAACTGGACCCCTCAGCTGGGTCCATCTTGGGGGCCAGTGAGCCAGGCACCCCCGCCTGTAGCTCACTTCAGGTCCCCAGCCAGCTTCCGACTAACTTCCCTAGCCCCTCCTCTGCTTTTCCTTTGTCTCTTTCCTGGGCCAGGAGGTCACCTGGCCTCTTTGTTCTCAGGTTCCAGCTAACACCTTACAAGGGGGAAGGGCCAGGCCTGAGACAGGGCATCAGCCACTAACTCTCACACTATCCAGAGGAAACATTAAGAACATTCCCACTCTGTTTCACCGCTCCCACTACATGGCTGTGTCATTCCTGTCCGGATTTCTCCCTCTTCCCGGCCAGGGCGGGTGACGTCAAATGGGTCAGGCTACGTAGATCCCTGGGGTTCCCCTTCACTCGTCTGTCTCTCCCGGCCTCCCCTACACACATACTCCTCCTTTCCCCTAAACGAGCCCCTCTCGCTGAGACACCCGCAGCTCCTGAACACCCAGGTTCTGCCGATTCTGCCCCCACCCCCAAGTCTCTCCGGGCCACGAGGAGACTACAGGGCGATCGACACTGGAGACCTGGCCAAGCTGCCCCACACATCACAGCCCCGGTCAATAGCCAAACCCGCTCGGCCACTGGATCAACCCTGTGACTGCAGCGGGGGCCGTCCTGGGCAGCAGAGGGCAGGCATGGGGGGAGAACTGCTGTTAAACTGTCCCATTCCCCCCTGCGGACTGGGGCCGTCCAAGGCAGGGCTGGGTTTGGGGACTGCCCTGTACTGGCTGTGTGGGGCAGAGCGGGGCCGTGACCCGTCCCCGGGCCTGTTCTGCCGGAATTGCGGGCTGTTGCTTCATGTGTGTGGCAGGGCGGTGGAATGGGGGTGGAGGGCTGATTCCCTGGGGGGCGAGGGGAAGGGGTTCTGGTTTCTGGGTCCAGCAGTGTCTGGGCAGCAATCCAGGACAGGGCTGCTTGGGGGCGGGAGGAAATCCGGGCACTCTGCTGGGTGGGAGGGTCCTGGATCGGGCTCAGGCAGGGGTCTCGTGGAGCAGCCAACAGGCTCTCGGGCGGGGGGACCCCAGCACCTAGCGGAGATGAATGCTGCAGCCCTGGGTCTCCCAGGCCGCTGTTCAGAAGGGCTCTTACCCCTGTTCTCTGCACCTGGCCTCGCAGCCAGGCCTGGCAAGCGCTGTGAGGCTCTGGCGATGGGCACAGTGGGAGGAAGAGGGGTACTCTGTGTCACCCCCTCTCAGGTGGGACGTGGCGAGGAGGTCACAGGGGTGCTTGGGTCGTGCTGGGGTTGAGGGCTGGGGAACTCATGGCAACCCAGGAGGCAACCCGCAGATTCACATCCCAGCAGCCCCCCAGGAGGAGATGGTGGCTGGTTGGGGGCGGCCCAGGTGGGTGCCCCTGAGGGTTGTGGGGGGAGGAGGGGCGGGCAGGCTGGGTGCTGGGCAGGCAGGCTGGGTGCTGGGCCAGCAGCCGTGATCTACCCGAGGGGACGTCCCAGGGTGAGCCTGTGGGTTCACAAATCAGGGGAAATGCCCAGGATATGACCCCCCCGCCAAACCCACCCCACCAGTCCCCCGATACTGCGCATGAGGAACTGAGCTGTGGGACGCAGGAGGGGCCTGGCCAGCTCTGGGAGGGGGAGGTGGGAGGGCACTCCAGACAGGGCAGCCCCCCGCCCCGCTTCCTACCCCAGAGTGGATGGGGCTGGAACGCAGGGGAGCCCGGGACGTGAGGACGATGCCCCGCAGTGGTGCAGAGCGCGTGCGGCTGGGGACAGGAGCTCCCCACCCCCCCGCTGTCCCTGGGGCAGGTGGGACGTGGCAGCCGGGCACCAGGGGATCGTGCGGAGACCAGCTTGGCCTTTAGCTTGTACGTTTCAGGGCATCCATCCCCGGAGAATCAGCCCCAGGGACGCGCCGGGCCCAGCCGCTCGGTGCTGAGTCACGACCCATTCCCTGGGCATGTAACTATCGCTCTGGCTGCGGAGGGCGGGGGACAGGTGTCGATTTGTCCCCTGCCTGACTCAACAGCAGTGAGGCAAGTGTTGTCCCCCCGCACAGTCCCGGGGGGAGGTGCATACCCTGGAATGACCTCCCCCACCTTGGGCCCTAGCTCTCTCCATGACCCATTCACCCCTTGGCCTGCAGAAGCCAGGCGGGGGCCGATTGGGCCAGGGGGGTTTGTGGCGGGGACACTCGCCTGCCGAGAACTGGGCTGAGACCCCGCAAACTCGTGTCAGGCAGGGGCACCCCGCTCTGCCCAAGCTTGCCCAGGGACTCTCCAGAGAACAGCAGTGGGAGCCACAGCTGCTCACAAACCCAGAGCCTGGAAGGCATCTCGGCCCCTGACTCCCCCTGTTCTCAGTGGGGTGGGTGCCCAGCACCCAAGGGGGCGGAGGTGGGGGAGCAGTGGGGTGGCTGGTCCGGGGATCGGCCCTTCACTGGACAGTCAGACCGAGCAAGTGGGGTATCAGCGCAGAGGCAAGTGCAGCTGAGGGCAGGAGCTGCCCCATAGGAGCTGGGCCCCCAGGATCCCCCTTGACGACTCCAGATTGCCATGAGGTGTAACTGTTAACCCCTAGGGTGCTGGCATCTTTCCGATGGCCCACTGCACGACAGGGTGTGCAGATCTGCTGCAAAGAAACCCAGCAACATGGCCGGGGAAATTAAGTGGGGTGGGCACCTGGGCCAGCACTCTGCTGGCTGACAGACCCAGCTATGACAGGGAGCGGAGATCTGCCTGCGCCTTGGTGGGCCAGGGGTTAACTTCAGCTCCCCGCACTCAGCCCCTGCTTGGGGGAAGGTGGCCCCAAGCTGCAGTCTCAGACTGGGGGCTCTCCCGTTGCAGGTCTCGTGTTATCAGCGCTGCCCGGTGATGGTGGGCCCATGTGGCTCTTGGCAGTCGTCCCACCCGCTGGCGGCAGAGCTAGAGGGCGCGCGGCGGAGGGAAATCTTGTGCTTGCCCCAGGCGCAGCGGGTAGGCGAGCTGGGTGGCACGGAGGGCCAGGACAGGGTTGTGTGGTGCGGAGGGCAGCGCCCCTTTAAGTGGCCAGTGAGCCCGCCAGCGGTGCTGCCCGTGTTGTGTGTCTCAGAGGCTGGAGCTGGCTCTGGTGGGTCGGCGCTTGGCGGGGGTTTGGGGCTGTGTAAGGAACAGACGAGGCGGGTTGTGGTTTCTGCGACGGGCTGATAAGGAGCGAGAGGGAGGCAGTGAAAGGAGGAAAACCCAGCCGCAGGAGGGGAAGGCGTCCCTGGGCTGGCTGGTGCTGGCAGGGAGGGCTGGCGTGCTGGGGAACGGTATCCGATCCCTTAGGGAGAAGGGGGCAGAGAGACCATCCAGGGGTGTGTGTGAGTGGCCTGGGGCGGGGTAAGGAGCACGCCCATAAAGGCCAGGAACGAGGGCCATGGTGCCTAAGACTGTCCTAAGGCGGGTGCAGGGCCGGGGTGAGCTGCAAGGGCCGTGGCCTAGGCAGAGGGAGCCAGCATCAAGGCTTGGAGTGGGGTGGCTAGAAACAGGGAAACGCCTGGGGAGACGGTCAGTTAAAGAGGGGGCGGGGGGAATGTGTCTCTGCCGGCCGCCCCACTGAATGCGACCCCTTGGTGCGTTCACCCTGCAGCCCGCGCCCCTCGCTCTTGGCTGCTCGCGCCTGGTCCCTAGAGTTATGTGGGGGCTCGCGGGCCGGGTTGCCCCGGGAACGGTGCGGGCCGGGCGTGATGGGCAGGGAGCAGCTGCACCGGGCATCTGGCCATGCTGGGAGTGAGTGTTGTGGAGCACGAAACGGGGCGGGGAGGGACCGGGAGGCCCATTGGGAGCTACATTCCTGGAAGCCTCCGCCAGCGAAGAGGAGCCAGGAATAGAACTAGCCAGGCAAGAGAGGGGCCCGCACCTGCGCCCCAGGCCGGCCAGTTGCCAGGAAGCCAGGAGGGAGGCGTGGCTGGAGGAGTCCAACCAGGGAGGCCGCAGATCTGGGCAGGGCCCGGGTTTCCCCGGGAGTGCCAGGCCATCGCGCCACAGACGCAGTGGGGAGAGGGGATCCCTGGTACAGACCTGTCAGGCTGGTTTAGTTACACCCCGGCTTGGTAACATGGGACGCGGCTCCTCCCAGACACAGTGTCGGGCCTTGCCTAGGTGATTCTCCGGCTCCCCTCCGCCTGGCTTTCTGAGCAACCCCAGAGCAGGGAGCAGCATCGGGAACACATGGGGCAAAGCACTCTGTTGTGCCAGCATGCCAGATAGGAGGGCAAACACCTGTGATTTCCTCTGGGGTGTAGGCCGGACGCCGGTGGCTGGATGCCGAGGGGGAGGCAGCAGGGCACCCAAGGGAAGGTATTTATTAACCCCGCTCTTTAGATGGGGAAACTGAGGCACAGTGAGCAGAAGTGACATGCCCGGAGGCAGAAACACAAGTGCCTAGGGAACTTTTATCCTAAAAACTTTGGCACCACGTGGCTTTAGACAGGAGTTTTGTGGATGGCAGTGGAACCTAAAACTGGGAGGGGGTGTTTCTGAGATTGGGAAGATGTGGGGGGCTGCAAGTTTGCGGGGGACAGAGGCAAACCCAGGTCACCAGTGACTCAATTCTCTGCAGCAGCTCCCTCATTTTCCCTCCCCCATGCCAGGTCCCCCAGGCCACAGCATAGTGTGTTAATTCAGCCCTCCCCTCTGTAGGGTGTCTGGTCACAAGCTGTCTCAGGGCCAGGGGACTGGGGATGTTTCTCACTAGCTGATCAACAGCCCCCCGGGCATATCTTCTCCTTTCCCTTTCAGCTCTGGAGTTGGTCAGTCTGCCAAGGCCACAGCTGGGTTTCTTGCCCTTTTCGCCTGGGTCTCGCTTTGACCCAAAGAAGATAAAGATCAAGATGGGCCTATTGAGTCATTGGGAGGAAGCAGCGAGGCTTAGTGGCTAAACCCCAGAGCAAGCAGCAGATCTGGGGTTTCTTCTTGATTCTGCGTTTCCGAAGGTTTTGTTTAGACTCATTGTAAAAGTCCCAGGCCATGGGGGCTCCTGGCCTTTCCCCTGGAGTCTGACTCTTCCCAGGCCCGATTTTCCATCCTGATTTCCTTCTGCTCACCCTAGTTCCTTCGTCCTGCCCTGGTTCCCTTCAGACACTGGCACGCTGCGATCACATCTGCCCTCTGTCACAACTCAGCCTCACGCCCCCTGAGGGCCGTCGCTCTGGCTTCATGGCGCAAGACCTCTGGTTGCAGGGTGAAATTCCCCTTTTTACCCAACCCAACGGAGGGGAGACAAAAGGAACTTGTGGCCACCTGAACCAATGGAGGGGGAAGTTGAGACGTACGCAACAAGGCCATGAGATTATCTGGCTGTGTTAGTGCCGCAGCAGTTCCTGTTGGGTTTTAATTCCTGAAGGATTGGACCGAGCTGCCCTTTCTGGGTGGTCACCCGACCCCTTCACCTGTGCTCAGGCTCCTGTCATTCTCTCAGCACATTCCCCGGTGACCTGGGACAAAGAGCAAACCTGGCTCCTGCCTGGGACTGATGCTCCTTCCTTCCGTCCTGGAGAGCAGAGCCAGGAATGGGGCGGGCTCTGTTCTGCCCACACACCCCTTTTCCTCGGTAGACCTCAGAGCGCTTTTCAAAGGATCATCCTCCCCACTGCACAGAAGGGGAAACTGAGGCATGGAGAGGGGGATTGACTAGTCAAAGGTCCCCCAGCCGGCTAGTGAGGGAGCTGGGAATAGAACCCAGGTGTCCTAGGCTCTATGGAGGTGGAATTAGGTGGAGGACCCAACAGAAGATTTGTAAGACAGAGTAAAAAATCAAGCCATCCTGGCGCAGCTCTGGGGCTTCAAGGGGACCCCTTGAGGGCTAAGTTGTTGGTAGATGTTAAATACTAGGGATGCCCCCCCGCATCTGCTGTGACTGTCCTGAAAATTAAACTAGAGGCTGGATCAGGTTCATCCGTGACCTGGGGCCTGTGTCTTCCCTCACAGCAGCTGAGTCAGGAGCGAGGGCAGCGAAGGTGGAGGCGTCTAAGGAAGATCCGGATCAGGCCCCGGGCTTCTGACTCCTCGGGGCCACCAGGCAACCTGGTCTCAGTGCCCAGGGACGGGTCTGTCTTTAGGGGCCCAGAGAGTAGTGATCAGGAGGTCACAGTCAGGTTGGTAAGGACATAATGAGTGGGGTCCCCCAGGGACAGTTCTGGGTCCGGTTCTGTTCAATATCTTCATCAATGGTTTAGATAATGGCATACAGAGGACACTTATAAAGTTTGCGGACGATACCAAGCTGGGAGGGTTGTAAGTGCTTTGGAGGACAGGATTAAAATTCAAACTGATCTGGTCAAACTGGAGAAATGGTCTGAAGTCAATGGGATGAAATTCAAGAAGGACAAATGCAAAGTCCCCCACTTAGGAAGGATCAATCAGTTGCACCCACACAATGGGAAATGTCTGCCTAGGAAGGAGAACTGCAGAAAGGGATCTGGGGGTCAGAGTGGATCACAAGCTAAATATGAGTCAACAGTGTAACACTGTTGCAAAAAAAGATAACATCATTCTGGGCTGTATTAGCAGGAGTGTTGTAAGCAAGACATGAGAAGTCATTCTTCCGCTCTAGTCTGCGCTGATTAGGCCTCAGCTGGAGTATTGTGTCCGGTTCTGGGTGGCACATTTCAGGAAAGATGTGGACAAATTGGAGAAAGTCCAGAGGAGAGCAACCAAAATGATTCAAGGTTTAGAAAACATGAGCTAGGAGGGAAGACTGAAAAAATTGGGTTTGTTTGTTCTGGAGAAGAGAAGACTGAGCGGGGACATGAGGACAGTTTTCAAGAACATAAAAAGTTGTTACACGGAGGAGGGAGGTAAATTGTTCTCCTTAACCTCCGAGGATAGGACAAGCAGCAATGGGTTTAAACTGCAGCAAGGGTGGTTTAGATTAGAAATTAGGAAAATCTTCCTTCCTGTCAGAGTGGTTAAACACTGGAATAAATTACCCAGGGAGGTGGTGGAATCTCCATCATTGGGGATTGTTAAGAGCAGGTTAGACAAACACCTGTCGGGGATGGTCTAGATCAGTGGTCTTCAAATTGGGGTGCGCAAGCCCACCCCAGGGGGTGCGTGAGACCCTGGCACCGCCACCGATCCCGTGCGGGAGACTGCTGAACTCCCTCGTAAGCTATTTTTGTCCCGCCGAAATGCCGCTGCAGAAAGCAGAAGCTTCCGCTTTGTGCGGCGGCATTTTGGCGAACATATCCAGGGGGGCCGCCAGTGGCCTCCGGACAACGGTAAGGGGCCGCGGCCGGAAAAGTTTGGGGACACCAGTCTAGATAATACTTAGTCCTGCCATGAGTGCAGGGGATGGGACTAGACGACCTCTCGAGGTCCCTTCCAGTTCTAGGATTCTCTGATTCTCTCCTGCTCCAGCCTGGGTGTGACCACTGCTGGGACAGGGCTCTGGGTGTGGCACATGGCCCCGAACACAAAGGAAGGAGCTGACCATCTCTAAAGACGAGCTGCGCACGAAGCACGGTGCAGCCCCGCTGCTCTGCGCCAGCTCGTCTTCCCCTCAGTGTGACAATTAACCTGTTAGAGCGAGACTGGGACGTGCGTCAAGCCTCTGACTGCGGCAGATTCCTACTCATCCCTTGTACCTCTGGCCTCTCCTTGCTTCCTGCTTCTCACCAGGCTGGGCGCAGCAACTAGAAAAAACTCATGTATGCAGGACTGGGACGAGAACCCTGCTCCTTTGCTTGGCAAACCTTCTCTCTGCCACTTGAGCTAAAGGCAAGCTTCCTTCATTAATACAAGTAGTAGATTTATTGTCCTCTCTGCAGGCCCTGCCATTACAGCAGCACGTGATCACACACAACACAGCTTGTGTATTACACACACAGGTCTCTTTCTCCTTCTGCATCCTCGTGTCTTTCTCCTGCTCTGTGCCTTCACTCCTGCTGTGCCCTGGGGATGGCCGGTTCCTGCCTATTCACTATGTGCCTCTTTCCCCTTTCAACCCCATTTACTAGCTTGGTCTCCCTCCTTCCTTCACTGAGCTCCTGTCCTGAACTCTGAACTCTCCAGGGCAGGGACCTGGCCACGTACTTGTATGGTGCTAAGTATGCAGGGAGCCATCCTGGCTCCATTGAAGTCAGCGGGAGTTTTGCAATTGACTTCTAGGCTAGACCTTCACTCCTGATCTGGAAGGAGTCTGGGCTCCCTGCACTGGATTGCTCTTGTCGGTGAACTGCCAGCTCCTTGTAGGCACCATGACTCATCTCCCACTGGCCAGTGCTGTTTGGCTGGAGTTTGCACCCAGGCACAGTGGAGAAGTAACATCGCCCAGATCCTCAGTGGCTGATCAGCAGTAATGAGGAGAATGGCTGTCCCTGTCCCGCGGACACGCCCTGCACTTGGGAGGTCAGTGGGAGGGGGCTGCTGCGTAGTGGCCGCAGGTCGGTGCCCTTGTGTCAGATCAAGGATCCCCGTTGGGCAATTAATGGCTGTAGAGCTCCTGGCTGGATTATCTCAAACCCTCTGAGGTCTCAAACGGGGCCGTGTCTGCCAGCGTCCGGGCATCACCCTGCAAACTCCCTGGATGGTCCATACCAGATTGTCCGACCGTCCTTACAGCGTCCGCACACTGGATGGTTGGGGGGTGTCCGAAGCTGGACGGTCCCGGGGTGGGATCTGGGTCTTTCTTTCCATTCAGGTCCCTCTGAGTCAGGGTTAGTAAATAATGGACAGGTGCTAGCGTGGTGAGGAGCCTCGGCTGCAGCTGTTTAAAGCCCAGCAGGAGAAGGTGCTGCTGATGGGGGATAAGCAACCTACTGACTGGTGGAGTCGATAACAATTCACTGATCATTTATCAGCCCTGTACACATGGAACCTTCCTAGCAAACGTGACCAGAATCTGTGACCCAAACCCCTGTGGCCTCTGTCACTGGCCAACCGTTTGGCTACTCGGTGACTGATCCGGGGCTGTCGTCTCTTTCTGGCTTGACCTGACTCTCTGCCCGGTGCCTCCCCTTTTGGAACAAAGTGCGATGAAATAGACGAAGAACCGTAGCGGGATCTCTGGGCGGGTGAAACTCCCCTTTAATGCAGTAGAATGACACCCCCATTGTCCCACGGTGCTGAAATGTACCAGCTGGATTCCAGCTCAGGGCATAGCCGGATCCGGCTCCTGTTTGATCTCTGGCCCGACTCCCCTGGGTTTTAATGGCAGCAGGTTTGGGCCTCCATTGAAAATACCACCTCCGGCGTCAGGCTCCTGTCTGTGTCCGGCTGCAGTGAGGAGGGTTTCAAGGGCTCCTGGCCTCTCGTGACACGAAGCCAGTGGAAGGGATTCGAGGCCATTCACACCAGGGTTCCTGTTAGCTGGCTCCATGGTCCTGTCTCTCCCAACCTTTGCTCGCTGGCTGTGATGTTACAGAATTGCTGCCCCGGCGCTGCACGCAGGGATCACTTGATCTGACTCCAGAAGGACTTGGGGAGAGCGATTCGCTTCTGGGGCCCCAGGGCAAAAATTACTTAGATGACTGCTGGTGTTTAAGACCCACCCACTGGACTGACTCTGGTTACCAGGATCTGCCTCATGCTGGGTTTCTTTTGAGGGTCAATAATCGTCTTTAGTGACCAGGCAGAACGATCACCCTGGACACTTGGGAGGAAGGCTCTGGCCGGCGGCCTGCGCGGAGTTGGAGTGCGGTGCACAGAGCCGCTGTTGTGTTTTGTCTGAGGGTCCATGAATTGCACAGACAATAATGGCAGATTTTTCTCTCCCTTTGTCTCCAGGTGCTTGAGAGAGCCGGTCCGAGCCTTCCGGAGTCACCATGTCATACCCCAGTGCTCCCCCGCCGTATGATGACAAGAATCCCCTCTACCCCCAACCACCTGGGGGCCACCCGCAGCCCGGAGGGTATCCCGGGGGCCACCC
>ML677353.1:1530850-1546488 GCA_007922305.1 Dermatemys mawii
GGTACCTGGGGGGTGGGGCCTTGCCCTGGGGGAGTTGGGTACCTGGGTGGGTGGGTGCCTGGGGGGTGGGGCCTTCCCCTGGGGGAGTTGGGTACCTGGGTGGGTGGGGCCCTGCCCTAGGGGAGTTGGGTACCTGGGTGAGTGGGTGGGGCCCTGCCCTAGGGGAGTTGAGTACCTGCGGGGGTGGCTCTACCCTAGGGGAGTTGCGGGCCTGGGGGTGGCGGCTCTGCAAGGGGATCAGAGGGGTGGGGCCCTGCTTTAGAGGAGTTGGGGGGCTGGGAGGTGCGGGCTCTATGCAACACCTTGGGTGGCCCTGTCCCAGGTTGTGGGGTTGCTGTGGGTGCCCCTTGGCCCTGAGTCTCTGGGGCCAGGGCCTTCCTGCCACCCACGTCAGATCAGGGGAGCTGGGATTGAGTGTGGTGGGGAGTCTTGCTACAGGGGCGGGGAGCGTGTCTTGGACCCGCTGCTGGCCCGTCTGCAACGCGGCCCCTTCCCCAGCTCCGTTGCTGTGCGGATTCTGCCTGTCCATCCCTGGAGCAGCTCCTGCCTCTGCTGCTGAAGGTCCCACGGGAGCAGATTAATCCTCTGACCCTCACCTGGACTGCAGCTGGAAACCCCTGCAAAATGGCCTGTGGAGCGCCTGCTCCCTGGGGCCCAGAGGGGAGATCCGTCTCCATGGGTGGTTCAGTCCTTGGACTCTTTGCTGAAGCTGCCAACCGAGGCCCAGCTGCGCAGATGCTGGTTTTTCTGGCATGGATGTTTGTCCTGCATCCAGTGGACTGAGGCCAGCTCATTACACGTAGGCCAATGGTTTGCTGTGGAGAATGGGAGGGTGCAGGGGGGACTTCCAGTCGCTAGTGACTAGGGCCCAGAGGGCCTCAGCAGTAGCATTAGCAAGGAGGCCCAGTCCCCTGACTCCTCCTGGGCAAGCAATGTGTGTGATCTGGGAGGAGTGGGGGCAGAATGAGACACACACACACTCCCAACCTCCGGTGCTTACGTTCCCCTGCTTTGCCCCCGCAGACGACCTGGCTAATGAGATGGAAGATGTGGATTTTGATGAGGAGGCCGGCGAAGGGGCCGAGGAGCAGGCCTGGGAGACGGAGGAGGAAGACGAGGGGGTGGAGGATGGCATGGAGGCCCAGGATGACAGCGAGGTCACTTTCTCTGAGCACTCGGGTGAGCTGGGGACTAGGGGTGGGCATTGCTGTATTGACACCTCACATGTGTTGTCTCTTGTCCTGATGCTCGCTACGGCTTTCTCCCAGCTCAGCTGCTCCAGCTACACGTGGGCTAGGGGGGATCTTTCCGAGTGGGTCGGCTCTGCACCCCCTCACAGAAAAACGGTGCAGGGCTTGGTCAGCTGAGTTCCCTGCAAGAACTGGCTTGGCCCTTGGATTTCCTTAGTGGCGTTGTGCCGGCTCATGTGTTCAGACAAGATGTTTCTGGGGCTTTCCCCTGAGGGGACTGAGCCTTGCTTTGCTCCCTGGTGACTCCCTGCTGGCTGATGATAGTAGCAGGAGCTTCTCCATCAAGGCTGGGGACCGACTGACTTCCAGGTGGGAGCTCGAAGGAGGGCGGGACAATCCTGGACCAACTTGCTGCCGCTCAGCTCGCCAAAAGCCAAACCGACCAATCAGCACCTGAGACAGCCACCTTCTAGCCTGAGATCCCTGTGCCTGGCATGCTAGATCAGCCCCTCCCTTGCCTTGCGCCACGGCCGTGGCACAATTGTCTAACACCGTCTACACCCCAAGCGACCAGCTCCTGGCCTGGATCTTGGGGGTTAATGGGCATTGAATTAGCCTGATCTGTACCCGAGCCTGTGCCCAACGAAGCGGGAGTTGGGAAGTTGGCTGGCGTTCCATGTTCATTCGGTGTGTGATATTTATTGATGCTGTTCTGTCCCGTGAAGCCTCCGTTTTCTGCGTGAGCCTCGATCCCATGACCAACACCCTGGCAGTGACGGGCGGGGAGGACGACAAGGCCTTCGTGTGGCGGCTGAGTGACGGCGAGCGCCTGTTTGAATGCTCAGGTGAGGTGTGCTGAGTTGGACCGTTCTCTGGCATATGGGAGGTTCTGCCTCGATTCCTGGTGGTTGTGGCCTGCTCCCTTTGGAGGTTTCTGTGCGGTGTTAAACAGCTGCCATGTTCCACCCCAGAGAGAGCTGCATTGTCCTGGTGGGTGGAAAAGAGAAAGAGCCAGGATTTTTAGGGATGATGAGCTGTACAGATAAATCGAATGGCCTGCAGCTGCTGGAGCCAATCTTCTGCTGTGGATAATCTTCAGTGCTTGGCTTAATGTTATTTGTCTTAACCGCAGCAGCTAACCAAGGCTGGTTAAATCACTGCCCCCTGCTTCCCCATGGCTGTCTCTTCAGGTCACAAGGACTCCGTCACCTGCGCAGGTTTCAGCCACGACTCCATGTTTGTGGCCACGGGGGACATGAGCGGGCTGATCAAAGTGTGGCAGGTGGACACAAAGGAACAGATCTGGTCATTTGAAGTGGGCGACTTGGAGGTGAGAGGGAATTAAAGGGGCGTCGCTAATGGAATCCGGAGCTCAGACCCCACCCTAGGGAAAAAGTGAGAGGAGTGGAGGTGGGGGTGGGGGGGTTCTTTTTTTAAGAAACCACATGGGTCCTCAGCCTGGATTGTCTGGAGCTTTGTAGCCCCTGTTGGCTGTCTCAGGGAAATCCACCTATCAGGCAGCTCCTGTGTAGCTCCTGGTCCCTCTGCCTCTCCTCCCGTATGTGAACCTAGGATGAAAGGATCAGAGAACACGTCCTCCCTTGTGTGTTTCTTCTTCCTCTTCATAATTTCACCCAGGGAAGGTCCGGGTGGTCCCAACAGGACTCAGAGCTTTGTGTGGACTTGTGAAGATGTGCTGAAATAGGGCAGATTTTACCAGTAACATTCTGTCGTGTAGCCCAGGCCCGGTTCAGTGGAGAGAAGCGAAGTGGATTTTGAAACCGTTTCTAGTTAGCTGTTGTAACTGACGCTGGTGAGGAGGGTTGGATCCTGAATGCCGCTTCTGTCTTGACCTTTAGGGAGGGAGTTCGACATTTGCAACTCACCCTGTATTGTGGTGTTCCTCCAAAGAGCTGAAAGTGTGTGTACAGCGGGGGAAACTGAGTCACAGAGGGGCAGTGACTTGGGTTAGGTCACCCAGTCAGAGAGAGCCTGGAGAGGAGTCCTGTGCTCTAATCACTAGGCAGTGCTGCCCAAAGTTGGGCCTTGAACCTCAGGCTGCCCCGTATCCAGAGAAGCAAAAGTGGGGGTGACTTCTCATGTGGCTGCTGGCAGGGGAGGTGGAATGGAGCCAGCTCTAGGGGGAGCCCAGGTGCCCAGCCTGGATTCCCTTCTATGGGCCCCATTTGTGGATCCTCTTGGGGCTAAGCCAGGCCTGTAACGTCCGGTTCTCCCCCAGGCCTGACTGTTCACTGCTCTCAGCATCCTCCCCATCTGTCTCCCTCTTTCCCCAGTGGATGGAGTGGCACCCTCACGCCCACGTCCTGCTGGCGGGCACGGCGGATGGGAACTCCTGGATGTGGAAGATCCCCAGCGGCGAGTGCAAGACCTTCCCGGGGCCGAGCTGCCCGGCCACCTGCGGCAGGGTCCTTCCTGACGGTGAGGGGAGGGCGGGGAAGAGATTTGGGGAAGCTGGGCATGGAAAGTAGGCCGTGGGGCAGCCCTGCCAGTCGTTACGACACCCCCCAGCCCCCCTCGGCCAACTAATCCCACTGGGAACCAGGTGTCGTCTCCGTCAGTCCCTCGGCCAGCAGGCGGGGGCGCCGGGTGCAGCTGTCAGGGCAGGAGTCCCCGAGCCCCGCGAGGGTTTCGCCCCCTGGGAAGGGGCCTGTGTCCCTTGGCACGCAGGGGGCAGCCTGGCAGTGGGAAGCATGGGACGGGGTGCGGAGATGGGGTCTAACGAGCGGCCCTTGTGCATCTCTCGTTCAGGGAAGAGAGCGGTGGTCGGCTACGAGGACGGGAGCGTGCGGATCTGGGACCTGAAGCAGGGAAGCTCGCTCCACGTTCTGAAGGGTATGGAAGGGTTAATTCCCCCCCGTCCGTGGGGCGCTAGGAAGGGCAGAGGGCTGGCATTGCATTGGGTTCCTATAAGCTCCTCTGTTTTACAAGGGTCGGTACCAAAGGAACACGGAGCAGGGCGGGGGGACGGCTGGGTCCACCAGCCCTTTTCCGTGGACTTTGGTAATGCCCGTCAGAGGGACATGGAGCTCCCCTCAGAGACGGGGTGGGGAGGGGGTATCCGTCCGTACTGGAGAGTGGTTCAGTTGCACCGGAGTCTAGGCTGTGGCTGGTCTCTGCTACCTCAGCTGAGGGGCGTTGGCAGACCTGTGTGCAGGGGGGGGCAGGGCTCCTCGCAGCAGGGCGCAGGGAGGCCGTTGATCAGGATTCAGGGGCACCAGCACCAGCTGCTCTGGGTTGGGCTCAGAGGTCTCCCAGGCAGGACTGGAACCCGGTCAAAGCATCCGACCTCCCGTTGGCCTTTCCTCAGGTCAGGACGGGCACCAGGGCCCCTTGACGTGCGTGACCAGCAATAAAGATGGCAGCCTGCTCATGACGGGCTCCGTGGATTGTCACGCCAAGCTGGTGAACTCAGCCACCGGCAAGGTGAGGCCCTCGCACTGCCCTGGGGCTGGGGGGTGGCACGCGAGGCCCCGAGCGGGCAGACCCGGGAGGTTTGCTGCTCGAAGGCCGAAGCTGGGGAAAGGGGCTGGGTTAACGGCCTCCTTTGACTTGGCTGCCCCAAACGAGTCTCCTCTCCTGATGGCCCTGCAGCTCTGCTCTGGCCCGGTCTGATCTCGCGCAGCCTCCGTCGGCTCCCCTGCTCTGGGTAGGGCCTGCAGTGGTGTCGATCTGCCAGCAGAGAGGGCTCTAGGCCAGGGTACCGCACTGGGGTTACTGGAGTTCGGGGCTATCCATGGCTGGAGGCGGCATGGTGGGATCACTCTCATCCCCCGCCCCCTGGCCCAGTCGGGTTCTTGTCTCTGGGTGTGATGGGGACCCCTCCTTGATTACTGGGGAAGGGGGTGGCCTGGTCTGTGATTGAAGAGCCCCCACTCTGGGGCAGGGGTGGGGCCCTCAGCGTAATGGGCTTGCCCGAGGCTGTAGCAGACTCAGCAATCTCCAGGTGCCCGGGGCATCTTAGCTCGGGCGTTAGAGGCGCCGGCTTTGCGATCCGGAGGTTCCAGGTTGGATCCCCACTGCCTTTCGTTTTCCTAGGGACCTAATGGATCCAGTGGGTCCCAGGTTCAGAGTGGCCCATCCCCCAGTCCTTCCCAGCCCTCCCATCCTTTGGGGAGAGGACAGGGATGCTGGATTGGCTCCCGAGCTCCCCCTCCCCCCACTGGCTCTGATGTGGGGGTGTCTCCTCTCTACCCAGGTGGTCTGCGTGTTTAAGATGGAAAGTGCAGCCTCAAAGCCCCCGGCGGGGGAGGCCGAATCCAACTCGGTTGAGTCCCTGGGCTTCTGCAATGTGTGAGTAGGGGCTGGAGGGGCCGAAGCGCTGACCCTTCGGGGGCTGGGCCCGGACGCGGGGCAGAGACGACCTGAGCGGCTGCATCAAGAAAGTGGGGAGGGGGGTCCGTGAAGGTCCCAGGGCTGCCATGGTGTTTGGCGTTCACGGCCTGGGGAGGCGGGGGTGCCGTTCTCCCCCTCTTTAGAGGACCTTAACTTGTATTCCCCCTCCCCCATCCCCGCCATCCCTATTGGTAACACATCCAAGGAGTCACGTTACCTGTTTTGCTGGGAACTGACCGAACAAGCCTCGCTCCTCCACCCCAGCTGCTCAGCCAGCAAATCGGGGGCGAGGGGGGCGGCAGTTCCTTCGGAACCCCCCCACCCCTTTGCTCCTAAGGAGGGGCTGGTTTACCTGCCGGCCCCCCTCCTTCCTCCTTTGACTTCCTTCTGTCTCCCGCTGGCTAAGAGGTGCTGCCCTGGGAGGTCGGGGGGCCACCGTGCCGCGCCTCTCACGCTCCCCCTCTTTCCCCGGGGCAGGATGCCGCTGGCAGCCGTGGGCTACCTGGACGGGACCTTGGCCATTTACGACATCTCCACGCACAGCCTGAGGCAGAGGTGTCAGCACGAGGTAAGGGACCGGGCACTAGGGGGCGCTCGGGGGACGATGTCGCGGGCTGCCCCGGAGAGTTCTGGGATCACTCAGATCTGCAGGATGGGGGGCCATGTGCTCTCCTCCCAGTCAGTGGGCCTGGGGCTACCCGCATGGCCTGGGGATGCCGGCTCCTGGCTGATCCCCATATAAATCCTCATTCCCTCCCAGTTGTCGCTAACCTCTAGACACAGCTGCCATCTCTGTCCGGGGACCATCCCTGAGCCCCCTTGGCTTGGATCCCAGCCACTAAAGCAGGGTTTGTGGGCTCCGACCAGTGATCCTAACATCCCTGTAGTGTGTCCAGACCACGGCTCTTGCAGTGGTCCCCCGTGCCAGGCACCACATCCCTAGCAGGGTGGAGGTCCCACGTCTGGCGAGCCAGCCCTGGTGCCCTTGTCCTGTGGGATTGGAGTTGCCCGGTGGCCCCGTGCGGTCTGCTGGTGCACTCGCTGATTTCCACGCCCGCAGTCGGGGATTGTGCAGCTGCTGTGGGAGGACAGCTCCGCCGTCGTCTACACCTGCAGCCTGGACGGGGCCGTGCGCTTGTGGGACGCTCGCTCCGGGAAGATGATCAGCGAATATCGCGGCCACTCGGCTGAAATCCTGGACTTCGCCGTCAACAAGTGAGTGGCCGGGGCGGGCTCCGCCTGCGGTACCCCTGCCCTCGCGCTGCAGCGGGCACAGCCCCCGCTCGAACTGGGAGGGTGGAGGCAGGGTCACGGTACTCGGTGCGCTGTGGAGTGGGACTGAGGGGCACTGGCAGAGCCGAGGGAAGTAAAGGCTACACTGGACTAGCCTGTCTCTGTCCCCTTCGCTTTCCAGACCCCTGGACTGGGGGTGGCGGCTGGGGGGTCCCCGCCTTTTGTCCCCACCAGCCCCTCTCACCCGATCTCCCGTCTCTTTCCCAGGGACGCGACCATCGTGGTGACAACGTCCGGGGATCACCAAGCCAAAGTGTTCTGCGTGCAGCGCCCGGATCGTTAGCATCGGCGCTGGCAGGGGAGGAGCATTGTGGGAGCAGAGAGCAGTGCATTGCGGGATGGGGGGAAAAAAGATAAATCCAGCGGCAAAGTGAGGTGGAGCGCTCCCCGGCTGGAACTCGAGGGGGGTGGGAGGCTGCGTGTACTGCACGGGGGACCCCGATCCTTTTCGCATAATGTGGTTCGTAGCTATCGCTTGGCCATCTTCGCCCTTTTTAGTGTTAGGGCTGATCCCAGGGTTTTCTATGAAACGTTTTAATTATATAAATTATTTCACGTACCGGATCCCGTCTGTTCTAACGTCTCCTGCGTCAGCCAGGGCGTAGACCAGCTCCCTTCCGGGCCCCGGATCCTTCTTCGGGATCTAGCCCCATGCGGGGATGTGCTGGGTGCTGATACTGGCAGATCCTGTGGGGCTGCAAGGAGGGGGCAGCTGGGGCAAAATGAGAACCGGATCTGCCCCCCTGCTCCTCGCACGTGGATGCCTCTGGGAAGTGATGGGAGGCTGGGGTGAAGGGTTATGGGGGTGCCCCACGGGGAACTGATTCCCCTAAGTTGTCTTGGCTTTGGGATTCTTCTTCCTTCTCTCCCCTCCAAGGGCCCTGTGTCCCAGCAGTTCTCTCTAGGGCCCTGCGGGGCTGCCTCTCTTCTGTGCCAACCGCTGCCATGCTGGCCCTGGTTTGGGCCCGTTGGGGGTGGCACGCTCCACGGCAGGCAGACAGCCTTGCCAGGCGCTGCTCACCTGGGTGCAGATGAGGCTGCCCTGGGATCTCGGCCACGCCGCTGGCCATGCGCGGAAAGGCAGTCGTGTGGGGCTCTGCCTGCGGAGAGAAACCTCTGTGGGCCTCTGGAGAGCAGCGCCAGCCCCCAAAGGGCTCCCCAAAAACCTCCTGCTGTATCTGGGTCCCAGGTACGTGTCTGGGGCCCCATGACTGCCTGCCCTGACCGCTGCTCAATTGCCAATGTATTTATTCCCCCTCCCCCGTGGGACAGGGTGAGGCTGGCCCCGCTGTGCAGAGGGGAACTGAGGCACAGCGATCAAATCACTGGGGCAGAGTGGGGAATTGAACCTGGCTCTCCCTGGCCGCTGGTCTGTCCTCTCTCTCGTGTGGCAGGGCCAGGTCTGTTTCTGTGGCACACCGAAGCGAGCTCCTCTCCGCCCAGGCAGGAAGGGAGGCGGATGGTGGGGGTGGGGGGCAGGGCAGGGCAGTTTGCAATCTCTGGATCCCCTGGCATGGCCATGGGCACCTGCAGAATGCAGCTGGATGCCCTCCTGGCTGGCCTCGCCCGTTAAGACACCAGACGTCCCGAGGAGGGAGAGTCCTGGGGAAAGCGGCAGAGAACTTGGCAATGCTTCCCTGTGTGTGCATTTGCTAGTGGAATCGCCCGCCCACCCCCGTCTCCCAGGCCTGCAGCCAGCGATTTGGAGGGGGGCGGGGGGGGGCTGCTCAGCCTTTGAGAAGAACCAGCTCAGCTAATGATGGGAAAAACCTATTGGCTCTGCTGGCCCTTCCCCAGCAGGGGAGTGGCTGAAGACTGTCTGTTCCCATCCCACCGCAGTGCCCTCTCTGCACTCATGCTGTGGCCAGCTGGGCTGACCTTGCCACGGAGACTGGGCTGCAGGCGGGAAAGGGCACGACCTGCCGAATGCCTAAGGAGGGGATTAAATGGGCAGGAGAGCAGTTACTCCCCTCGCGAGTCCGGGAGCCGGTCGTCAGTCTGCAGCGAGCGCTGCCGCGTGTAAGTCTGCATGTCTGTCTTCTCGCTGGAGTGACATGAGAGGGATGGAGCAGTGTAGCCCGCAAGGAAAGGCACTGGCTCCGGGGTTTATTCGGGGCAATCGTTCCGTGGGGTTGGCTGTTTATGGCAGGAGGAGATGATTTGTATCTGAGATCAGGGAGTCGTACCCAGCGCTGCCCAGATGCAACAAGAGGCAGCCCTGTCGTTCACTAGATTGTTCGGTTTCAGTTTTACGTCTCAGTGGTGAAGGTTTCTCATCAGGAGGATCCATGTTTGTATTTTTTGGGTGGGAGACTGGGTCTCAGAAGCCCTAGGTCAGTTTTCTGCTCCGCTACAGCCTTCCGGGGTGGCCTTGGGCCAGTCTCTCAGTGTTTCTACACCTCTGCTGTAGAATGGGGAAAATAGCACTTCTGTTTCCTATGGCTGTTGGGAGGGTAAGTTCATTAAAGCAGTGGTTCTAAACCAGGGTTATACCTACTCATGGGAGTACACAGATCTTCAGGGGCGGGGGTACGTCAACGCATCTAGCTATTTGCCTAATTTTACAATGAGCTACAGAAAAAGCACCAGCAAAGTCAGGACCAACTAAAATTTCATACAGACGACTTGTTTATTCTGCTCTATCCACTGTACGCTGACATGTAAATACAATATTTATATTCCAGTTGATTTATTTGATAATTATATGGTAAAATTGAGCAAGTCAACAATCTTTCAGTAATAGCGCGACATGACACGTCTGTGTTTTTATATCTGATATTGTAAGCAAGTAGTTGTTAAGTGAGGTGAAACTTGGGGTACACCAGACAAATCAGACTCCCGAAAGGGGAACAGTTGTCTGGAAACGGGGAGAGCTGCTGCAGGAAAGGGTGTGAAGGGGTCATTTACCTCAGGCCAGCTAAGAACCTTTTTCTTGGAATAAACTAGGTTTAAAACCCATAGCGTTATAACTTTTACTCCTCTGAAGATCGTCAATTTCAGCATGTTTAAGATGGTTCCCAGGGCTGCCGATTTGAGCAAGGAGGTGAAAAATGCACCCCCCCCCCAAGCAGCTGTGCTTATTAAAGATTGGCTGGCACTTTTCAGAAGAGTTCTCCCACTCTTCACTTGCTGCCTCTCCCCCTTTTCCTGTTGAATTTAGATAAAAAATGCTTTATCACTTCCTGCCCTGAACTGTGTCACAGCGTTGCTGTGTGCTGTGAAATAGCTGCTATCTTCCACCCCAGAGGTGCCTGTATTTCGGGGCTAGGTAAAGCAACCGGCATACCAATAAATGCTGGGAAGGATGTTGGTTGACGGGTGGTATATAAGAACATAAGAATGGCCCTACTGGGTCAGACCAAAGGTCCATCTAGCCCAGTATCCTGTCTACCGACAGTGGCCAATGCCAGGTGCCCCAGAGGGAATGAACAGAACAGGGAATCATCAAGTGATCCATCCCCTGTCACCCATTCCCAGCTTCTGGCAAATAGAGGCTAGGGACACCATCCCTGCCCATCCTGGTTAATAGCCCTTGATGGACATATCCCCCATGAATTTATCTAGTTCTTTTTAAACCTTGTTACAGTCTTGGCTTTCACAGCATCTTCTGGCAAGGAGTTCCACAGGTTGACTGTGCGTTGTGTGAAGAAATACTTCCTTTTGTTTGTTTTAACCCTCCTGCCTGTTAATTTAATTGGGTGACCCCTAATTCTTGTGTTCTGAGAAGTAGTAAACAACACTTCCTTATCTACTTTCTCTTCCATACCAGTCATGATTTTATAGACCTCAATCATATCCCTCCTTAGCCGTCTCTTTGCCAAACTGAAAAGTCCCTGTCTTATTATTCTCATCTCATATGGAAGCCGCTCCATACCCCTAATCATTTTTGTTGCCCTTATCTAAACCTTTTCCAGTTCCAATACTTCTTTTTTGAGATGGAGCGACCATATCTGCACGCAGTGTTCAAGATGCGGGTGTACCATGGATTTATATAGCGGCAACATGATATTTTCTGTCCTATTATCTCTCCATTTCTTAATGATTCCCAGCATTCTGTTTGCTTTTTTGACTGCTGCTGCACATTGAGTGGTTGTTTTCAGAGACAATAAAACGTGTGTTTTATTGTGCTCTGGGTTTGTGGGTGTAAACAGAACTATACAAATTTTCTGGTGATTGGTAGAAAGCGGCCCTGGAATAGTGGGTTTCAACCTCAACATTTTTTGAATGGAAACACTCGACCCCTTTGGAAATCTTATGTAATCTGCAGCCCCACAGGGAGTCCCCTAGAAGAAGCAGCTCCCGCAACATCAGAAATATTTCTTTTTGAGAGAGAGGAGACATTTTCCTGTCACTGCCTCTTAGCTAAGAACCTGTCACCTGGAAGGTCCCAACCCTCCACTCAGCTTTCTATGGGCCAAGCCCGTAAGGGCTGGGAAGGGGATATAAAAACATTTCCTTTCCAGAGCACAGGTTGGAAGCAGGCCCTGAGTGAGGAAGTGTATGCTACAAGAAGAGAGACGTTCTGACCCGTTCATCCTCCCTGGTTTAAATCAGAACCCCTGGGTGTTACCAGAACTGGTTACTCCCTGCTGCCTGGATCATATGAAATGAGCTAGCAGGTCTCAGCCCAGTTTGCAGTGACCAATTTGTCCACATAATAAAAGCCATCGCTGTCTTTTCACACGCCGCCCTTGTCTTGTACCCATGTGACTTAAAGCACTTTCCACCCACTTGGGGTGCTGGCATGAACCCCATTTTGCAGGTGGGGAAACTGAGGCACAATGACGTGGGCAGGTTCACTGGCAGAAATCGGAATAAAACTCAGCTCTCCCATCCAGTGCCTTGACCACTGACTCATGGAGGGGGTCAGCCAAGAGGCTGGGGGATGGAAAGGGCCCCTGGAGCTGAACGTTCCTCCCACCCTGGGTCATGTGGGATGTGCTCCCTGCTGCTGTCCCTTGAGGTACCTAGAGACCTAACTGAGATAGGGCCCCATTGGACACCGCAAGCTCGCGTTCTAAAAGGACAAGACTGCTCAAGGGATGAGTAGAACTCCCTCTGCTTCACAGGTGGGGAAACTGAGGCACGGAGCCATCAAGTGACTAGGCCAAGGTCCCCTGGGGAATCTGTGGCAGAGCCAAGCAGAGATGCAAGATCCCATGAGTCCCGGTTTGATGCCTTTGCCCGGCTGAGCTGGGGCTAAGCAGAAGCCATTGCCCTGCTGGCTGCGCGTTTCCCCTGAGATGAAGCCGCTTCAAAACAAAACAACACTTTAATGAAATAAAAGCCAAACAGCTTGTTCCGCTGCGTCCTGCTCTGAGCTGGGGGGGTCTGGCTGGATCAAAGGCTCCTGCCGGTCATTATCCAGTTGTAACGATGTAATTGGCTGCTGGCGATTCCCTACCCAGCCCGCTCCTTCCCCCGGGGCCCTTTATGGGGCCATTAAAGGCACATCCCCGGGGGTGTTATTGCCCTGGCTCAGCTCTGGCAGCTGCCTGCTCCTCTCGCCCCGAAGGCGAAGCGCCTCTCCCCGGCGGAAAGCGTTTTATGATTCTCTGGCTCTTTGTAAATGAGCCGGGTGGCAGGCGCCCAGCGGCCGGGGGGTGAACTCAATGGGCTGTGAATGGACCTCGGGCCTGGATGCCTCCGTTGCTGGGTGCCTGAAGTGTCTCTGTCCTGCTCTGAGGCTTCCAGTCCGTTTCACCACACTCTGCCCCAGGTCACTCCCCTGCCTTTCCCAGCAGGGCCGGTGTGTGAAAGGGCTGAATAAGGAAAAGTTATTTACTTGTTCCCATAATATAAGAACAAGGGGCCACCCAATGAAATTAATGGGCAGCAGGTTTAAAACACGTAAAAGGGAGTTCTTCACGCAGCACTTAGTCAACCTGTGGAACTCCTTGCCTGAGGAGGCTGTGAAGGCTAGGACTAGAACAGGGTTTAAAAGAGAACAGGATAAATTCATGGAGGTTAAGTCCATTAATGGCTATTAGCCAGGCTGGGTAAGGAATGGGGTCCCTAGCCTCTGTTTGTCAGAGCGGGGTGATGGATGGCAGGAGAGAGATCACTTGATCTTTACCTGTTAGGTTCACTCACTCTGGGGCACCTGGCATTGGCCACTGTCGGTAGACAGGATACTGGGCTAGATGGACCTTTGGTCTGACCCAGTACGACCCTTCTTATGTTCATTGCCTTGGGCGTGGATTGACTCCCACTCTGGCAGTCTCGGAAAGGCGTCCCTGCACTCTGGTGGATCTCCTTGGGGAAGGACAGGGCTGAATTTCCCAGTAAGTTCGTGCCTCTTCTAGGGGTGCCTGCAAGTAAAAAGTGGGTTAAAAGTTTATACCTACAGCTCCCTGGCGGGCAGCCTGGCTCCTGGCGTGGGTTGGTGGCCGGCCAGCGTGTGGGGCTGGAGCAGGGGGAGCAGCTGAGTCAGTCCGTCAGAGGGTGCTGGGAGCCGGGGCCAGGCAGGGCAGCTGCTGAAGATGCTGTGCCTAGGGGTGTGTAAGGTGTAAATCCGGCCCTGGGTGAGGAGCGCGCCCTGCCCCTGTACCAGCTCTGGAGATCACCGGTGACCCCAGCCGGCAGCCCTACCTTCCCTTTAAAACATTTGGAAACTCACAGGATGCTTCAGAGGCTGGGCCCGGCCTCCTGCCTCCAAGGGGTAATAAGTGCCTGTCTGTCCCCCTGCTGTGCTTCGCCAGGTTCCCAGGGGCCGAGAGCTCCTGGCCACCCAGCCAGGTGCAGGAGGAATTTCTCACAGGCCAAGGGCTCTTGAGTCTGCTGAGAGCCGCGGGTGAAAAGTCATCGCAATTGTCCAAGGCCCTGGGAGGCTACAGGCAGGCGGGTCAGTCGGACGGCCTGGGACTTCCACTGCAGCTGCAGGGGGCAGAGGAAATGTTGGGTGCACGGAGGTGGAGCATCCCGTCGGGCTGTTAACTCCCGCTCTGCTGCATGCAGGCCCCTGCCGTGGCCCTGTCAGCCGGCGTGACAGTGCCATCTCTATAGCTCCTTTCCAAGCTGACCTGTGTCTGCGGGATGCCCCATAGAAGCCATCTAGCCTCCCTGAGGCTCCAGCTGGCTTGTGTGATTGCAAAGGGGTCGCACAGAAAGGGAGAGTTGGAGACAGGGTGAGCACAGTGGAGATAGCACCTTTCACCCCCTCTTCCCCAGATTATCCCAGCTGGGGAAACCAAGGCACGGCAAGCCAGTCCCTGGTCCAAGGTGACCTGCCAATTGTCTTCTCCTCGACCCAGACATTCTGTCCACGTGTGGGCAGCGACACGGAACATCGACAGCCTTATTCTCATCACTTCTACCGGCTGGAGGTTTAACTGCAGCGAGGCCCAAGGAGCAGTGGATCTGAAGAGGATTGATTGCCATAAAGCACTTAGGCACAGATGTGGGAAGTGGGGGGGGGCCTGTAGCACCCCGAGGGGCCCCGCTCCCCAGCTGCTGGCTCTATGCACAAAACCTGGGGATGCTTCCTGGGCCTATGCCGTGCTCCCGACCCTCTGCCCGCACTCCGCTCCCCGACCCCTCACCTCACCTGGGGCTCAGGTCCCCGCTCCTACCTCCACTCCCAGGGCTCTGCTCCTGGGACCCCGGCTGCTGGCCCCGTGCCCAGGGCCCCGCACCCAGACCCCTGCTCAGTAGGGGCCCTGTTCCCAGGGCTCCACTCATGGGGCCCTGCACCTGGACCCACAGATGGGGCTCTGCTCTTAGCCCCGCTCGTGGGGTCCTGGCTGCCAGCCCGTACCCGAGGCTCCACTCCTGGCCCCACGCCCGCCTCCAGCTGTAGCCTCAGCCCCCTTACCCGTGTCTGGGTCCCCCCCTCCCCTGGAGACACACCCCTGCTCCCCTCCACGGGGGGATGGGTAAGGGGGCTGGCTTTCAGCACCCCCACTAATAAAAATGTCCCAGCGCTCCTGGCACTAGCAGACAACCCATATAGAAGGGGAGGCATTAGACGGTAGCACTGTGTTTTGAGATGATCGAGACAAGAACAGGAGCTCTGGTGCCTTATTAGCCAGCTGGTCTTTGAGTGAAGGCCCTAATCCCAAGCAATGCTTGATGTGTTGATTTTCACAACACAGCAGAGAGACGCTCACAATTGGACCACGCTGGTTGGTTAGCTCGAGATCAATATTTCTCAGGGCTCCTGCCAAGAGTGACCGACCTGCGGTCGACACGCACGATTTAAATAGAGCTTTAGAACGAAGCGTCCCTTCACCTGCCTGGTTGACTTTGCGGTTCCAACCAGTCGGCCGTTCACAGTGATCGATTTCTTTATTTACCAACAGCCGAATATGGGCAGGGCATAAATGAAATCTCTCTTGGCTGGCGCTCCTGGAACAGTGTTTGAAGCGGAGCAATGCTATTATGAATTGTTCATTTTCGTTTGCTGTGTGGGACCTGCCTGGCTTTGTGGACAGGCGACTTTTGTAGATGTGGCTCTTTAACTAAACAAAAGCAATATCAAGAATGACATCACGAGCTATATATAGCTTTCGACAGCTAGTTATTCATTTTCTCACAGACATGGCTTTTTAGCTCAACACTTAATTTAAATGTGGGGGGTTTAAATGCCTTTTTTGTACCTTTTGCTGCTTTGGCGTCTGTGTGACGGGGACACCGTGTGCAGTAGCTTAGACTCCTGCTCAAAGGGTCACGGCGTCTTTCACAGCCGTACGTGCACCTGTCAGCAACTTGGTATTATGCCTGAGTTTAAAAAAAAGTTGGTGCTCCCGACACACTGCTCCCTTCAGCATGACGCCCCCCCTAGCTGGTCAGCCGCGCCACTCC